>JARFJB010001166.1:9250000-9580000 GCA_036346205.1 Vesta saturnalis
AGAGGTGAGTCTTTCTTGCGTATACTGAATACGGGCGGTGATGTATTTGGGATAAAAGGGGTACTGTCACAATACAATAAAAGACGAGATCATCCCGCATTCCAACATTGTCGAGGTGCTTCACGAAACGTTAAGACAGCGTAAAACTTGAAACCCGCAAGCTGGCGACAGTTTTCGGCGTACATTAAGGAACTAAATATACCACGAGGGTTTATCGGAAATACTCGAAGACATGATGCTGTTGTATCACCTTACCTTGAACGGCCCCTTACGACTATAGCTGAAAATTACTATGCTGATAGTGAATCGAGGGAAACAACGAGAAGATCCTCGGTGGCGAACAGAACATGGCTGCTGTACACTATGAACCCTCGATTCCAGCCGAGTTTTCGGGTATAACACATTTAGCTAACGCTGTAAAAGGCAAATATGACGAAGTGAAAAATTGTCTGCAGGCACAGGAAGCATATACGATACATAAACCAGTCAAGAAGAAGTTCCGTGCAATAGGTATATTGTGAATAACATTTACGAGCTGTGGCAAGCGGATCTTTGTAGTATGAGAACCTTAAGTAAACACAATAGCGGATACAACTAAATACTAACGGTTATTGGTGTGTATAGGAAGAGGGCTTGGGCGGGAGCTGTTAAAAATAAAAGACAACCGTATCTGTAATTGAAGAATTTGCTGATATTTTTAAGGCGTTTGACAGAATCGCCAGAACTAAGTACACCTTTGAGAAGGGATATGAAACGAATTGTAGCGAGGAAGTCTTTACAATTAGTGCAGTTATAAAAAGAAGACCGCCAGTTTACTGCATAATCGATTTTAATAAAGGTCCCGTTGAAGGTACCTTTTACGAGGAGGAATTGCAAGTTGTTACGGTTGATAAAGACACGCTATTCAAAGTCGATAAGGTTTTAGCAGAGAAAGGTCGTGGACGACATAAACAATACCTGGTCAAGTGGCTCGAATACAGTGACAAATTTAATAGTTGGGTGTTAGCTTCGCAGCTGCGAGATATATAATTTGGGTTTTTTTTACCTTATTGAGTAATAGTTCTATGACGTATTTTCCTGATGATATGACCTTAAGTTTTATTACACAGTTGCTGAAGCGAATAAGATTGACGGGCTCTTGGGTTGTACGCATATCGTAAATTCAGTATCCTTCCTCTTTGCCGCTGTAAGTGAGACAGACAATTTAATTTATTATGGACCCGAGCCATCTGCAGGGGAAGAGGACGTGCTAGAGGCTATATTAAAAATGCACATTTTCAACACGACAGCGACAAAATCAATGAGGACGGTTGGTATGTGCTACGTTTCGCTTCGGGGAATTATGCCAACATAGAAGACATTGCCAACGAAGTAAATAACCACGAGCTAATAAGAAAATTGTTAACAATCGAATACCATAAGTTAACTAAGCATGTCACTACGAAACTAAAAACCTCACTCTCATTATTCGGCTTCTCACAACGTTTAGCATTACAGTTGGGTTATCGTCCATATCAAAATGAAGCTATGGAACCAATATCCACGTACCACACTAGTATATGGACGGGATTACCAACGCAGATGTTTGTTTATTGCGACATCGTTGAACCGCAAATTGTGGGTGATGTTTTACCTTCGCTTATGCGGATAATAAACATTACTCCAGAAAACTGTGCTTACGGGAGTCATAAAGATGTGATTTTTTCGCCTGCACACTACATACCAGTGATAACGCGGAAATTTGAAAACATCGAGATTAATATAAAAACAGATACAGGTGCAACAAAGCCATTCGAGATTGGGACGCCGTGTCTGAAGCTACACTTTAAGAAAGCACAATAATTATTTGTTCTTATCAACAATATTATATGAATCAGGCCGGTGACGGTCTCGGGTCCATTTACGGAGGTGCACCATATCAACGTGGGCATGTTATAGGGAGCTAAGTAGGAGGCGTATTTAGAAGTATAATACCGTTATCTAAGTCTGGTGTAAAGGCTAATGGAAAAGAAGCTCTAAGGGCGGGTACCACTATACTCAGTGAAGTCATAGAGCGTCAGTCTATTAAGCAGTCGTTTCAAGAAGGATTTTACTAGGCAGGTAGAAATCTTAAGGGTAAAGCCGACGAGAGAATAGATAAAATGATGGAGGGTTCAGGCTATAAAAGAATACGTCTGACCGATAATAGCCAGTGTCTACCGAGAGCTGTTGCTAAGAAGAAGAAGAAAACTACTTACGACGATATATTCTCAATATAATGGCTTTTTTACATGTACAATCGTGTGAATGCGTCAAGTCCGAATTGGATTTGTTCGCTGTATGGATATTTTACAAGCCAAGCAAATGGAAACGTTTACATAGATTTAAGCCAGACCATGTTGTACACCACAGCTAAAGTTCTAAAACAAGACGATACAGCGGTTACTGAAGCAGATGTTGTGGCACCGGTAAACAATTGGATGCATTCACCTTTCTCGCAAGTGGAGTTTTACTTACATCAGAATATGGTGTCACAACCAACACCACACCTATGCCTACAGCTCATATATCGAAACGCTGCTAAACTATGGTAAGGAAGCCAAGACTTCACCTCTAAGCACAATGGTATAGCAAGTTTGAAATGATTGGCGACGTGCAAGAAAAATTTCTCATAAGCGGTGTTGAGTTAAAGGCTATAATTGTCCGATCAAGTGATACCTTCAGTCTAATGGCGGCGCACAGTTCAACTTACAAGACAAGAATTATGGACGCTAGTTTACTGGTGAGACGTATGCGAATCCCATTGCACGCGCTAAAGTTTTAGAAACAAGTGCGGCAAAATACCCTGTTACAAGGACAGACGTAAACGAGAGGCGACATGAAAGTGCGAATTTGAGAAGCCATTCGTAGCCTGTCAAGAGCAGAAGTTGAAGCTGCTGTAATGCCTACGCATGAGCCGCTCCAACAGTGCATCGAGGTCGATGGGAGACAATTCGAGCGTTTAAGTAGAAGTAGAATAGGGCACTACTTTCACTTTTTGTGACGTCATTTGACCTTGGAAATTCCCCAGGGCTGGCCACGTGGCTGATCTCGGTTTGACCTTGTCGTTAACCTTGAGAAACTTGTTTACCTCGAGAAAGATGTTTACCTTGAGATACAGGCTAACCTTGAGAAAGTGGTTGGCCTTGGACCTGGACTTGCGCGGGAAATTTGAAAGTGTTTTTTAATAATAAAGAGGTTCTTGTAAGACAAGTGTAGGAACTATTCTATTACTGGGACCTGGTCCTGCCCAGGAAATTTGAAATTGTTTTTAATAGTAAAGAGGTTTTTATAAGGAAAGTGTAGGAACTACCATGTAGGCCTTAGATCTTGTCGTCTGCGCCCCTGTCGTGGCCCCCTTGACGGGACATTTGAAATGATGGGCCCTAGTCTTGTAAGACAGCTATAAGAGCTTGTGTTAGGTCTGCGCTCCTGTCCCCTTGTTGCGAAACTTGAACTTGTGTTGCTACCTGCTTGTGTATGGACTAATAAATATTTTTTGTGTAGGACTAATTAGGGTTTGTTTGTGGCACCATCTAGTGGTGTATAGACTAGTGAACATTTTATGCACTAGATATTGATCATGCATGCCTCTCTCTTTCTCTCCCTCGTTTATCCATTTCTCTCTCGGCTTTTTCTCAAACAAACAAATCAATCAATCAACTAAATCAATCTCAAAAAAACCAGATCACACCTTACAGTTTACGAAAACCAACTTATAGTTCTGTTCTGATTTGGTTTAAGTAATTACAGCTTGCTTGCTCAAAATCAGCCACAGTTCAAAATACCAAATAGCTATAACGGAAATAAAAGACAAAAGGTTTTAACGGATTATTATTACATGCGAAACAAGAACTACGAAGTTTAAAACCAACAAATACGTACCGCATAATGCTATTAATTAATTTTAAAGAATAGCGTAACACACGCCTTTATCTAATTAACTAAACAAAGGGGTGGAGATCGAGTAGAATAAGAGCTGATGCAGAGTTGATTGGACTATGACAGCCTCCTCCTGTAATAACACATTAAAATCTTTATTGGCATTTTTTGTGAACAATATCAAGTAAAATATATATTGAAATATAATACGCATACCTTCAGACGTATTTTTCTCTCAATTGTTCTAATAATAACTGCGTTGTTGAATTAAACTACATATTGAAATATTTTATACAGTTCACTAAACCGTTTTGTGTTTTTTCTTATGGATAGTTGATATAAAACTGGCTATTGGCTTTCCCATCATTAAGTAATTTAGAATGTAAACATACAAACCTAATTATCTCTACCACGCTTACTGCAACCCGCATTTACCTTTCACTTTCGCACACTACGCAGAACAACTTAGAAGCATTTATATAAAACGATGTTTGTTATTTACAACATACATTTTTTATGGAATGCGTTTTATTATTATCTAACATTATGAATTGGAAAGTAGCAGCCATCAACATTGTGTTAATTAATGTGTTTAGAAATATTTTAAAAATTTGCTGTTGCAAAAAACATTAAGGTCCAGTATTAGGTGAAATAATAATAATCATTTTTTACCTTACCGTTTTATACAAGCAGATTCTCTATCTAAGCGGTCATCACCTCTATATTCGAAATTATACAGAATGCTCTTTAGTATCGACTAGCGTTTCGAGATGGAAGGTCAGTTTAAGCATCACTTTTCTGCAATAGTAGCGGGGCGATCGGGGTGTGAGAAATCGTATTTTATAGTTAATTTTCTAAAAAATATCGAAACTGTCTGCGATACAGCTTTTGAAAAAATTATCTGGTTTTACGGCGAATGGCAACTATTATTCAAATATCTCAGTGTAATTTCAGAAAGGATTACCTAATATGGAACAATTTGAAGGAGAAAAACCGGTCTTAATAATAATTAACGATCCAATGCGCGTGACTAACGGTTCGGTGGTTGATATTTTTACAAAGGGCTGTCATCATAGAAACCTAAGCGGGTTTTTCTTAACGTAAAACATATTTCATCAAGGACGTGGACAGCGAGATATCTCTCAACGCTCATTACATAATCTGGTTTAAGAATCCCCGTGACACGGCACAGATACAGCATTTAGCAAGACCATTTCTAATCCGCACGGATATTTGTTGTTCGATTTAAAACAGAATACACCGGATGTGCTACGCTATAGAACAAACATATTCGAGCCTCAAGGTATCGGCCAAGTATATATACCGAAAAAAGAGTTTAAGCCTCACAGTCATAAACATTACATCATATATGACGGTTGACGCTTTAATCGAAAACACTGATACCCTGCACGTATTAGCCAGATTAAGTAAAAGTCAACGTGACGCTTTATTGAAATGTCTGAATAGTAACCAGGTGGAATGCATTTGCGAGTGTGCACATAACATTTTAAAAGGTCGTGTATTTCTGTCAGCTGATCAGAAGCAGCAACTCTCTCAACATAAGCACACTTTAAGGCGGCTGGCACAGAGAGGTGAATCTGTAAAAAAGAAGAAACAGTTTCCCGTATAGAAGGGCGGCGCATTATTACCGCTCCTGTTAGGACCATGACTTGGCTGAATTGTTGGTAATTCTTTTCAATAACTATGGATCACAATCTGAAGAAGATGATTATTCTACCTATAGATATTATTCAGCGCCTGCAAGAGCCAGATGTCACGCAAAACAGCATATTAACGCAGCTTGGTAACGACATGGATAAAGCATTAAAAAACAAAATCACCGACCATGACAAATGGCAGCAGTAGAATCAGGTTCTTCAGAGATATCTACATTTTTCCAACAAGTTACGTCAACTCACTAGTATAATAATCAGCGGTGATGATGGTGATATCAGGGATTCACCGAAAGGCAAAGTTCTGGCAGACGACGAGATAGTATCAACACTGCCTGTTTCATACAGGAAGAAAGGTGAGGCTTTCTTGCGTATACTGAATGCGGACGGTGATGTATTTTGGGATAAAAGGGCTACTGTTACAATAAAAGGTGAGATCATCCCTCATTCTAACATTATCGATCTGGTTCACGAAACGTTAAGACAGCGAAACACACAAACCCACACGACTGGCGACAGTTTGCGACGTATATTAAAGAAATAAATATCCAAGAAAGTTTATCGGAAATACTCGTAGACTTGATGCTACTATATCACCTAACATTGAACCAAGCCTCACAACTATAGGTGAGAATTACGATGCCGATAGTGTATCGAGAGAAACCCCGCGAAGGTCCTTTCGAGGAAGAAGACTTTCAATAGATTGGGATACATGGAGAACATAACATGGTTGCTGTATACTATGATCCAGAGCATCCTGCCGGGTTTGCGGGTATAACACCTTTAGCTAATGCTGTACAGGGTAGATATGGTGAAGTGAAAAAATAGCTGCAGGCTCAGGAGGCTTATACGGTTCATAAACCTGTCAAAAAAAAATTTCCACGAAATAAATATATTATGAGCAACATTTACGAGCTGTGGCAAGCGGATCTTTACGTTATGCGAACTTTAAGTAAACATAATAGTGGATTTCATCTCATTTTTATAAAAAAAGTCATATTGTTGCATGTAATTTTTTACAGAATTTTGCAATTTTCTGATATTATATCAAAAAATGCGCTCTAGCGGCATCACTAAAAATTAGATATATTACAGGTAAGATGGATTTGATGGAGCAATAAATGCTCTTTAGAAACAAGACTAAGTATTAAAATCAGATCAATCGTTTAGGAGTTACAGCTGTTTATTTAAAAAATCACTTAATCCCCCCCCTCTTTATTTTAATATATACGTCAAACAAAAATTACGCGAATAAAGCTGAGCTTTAAAAATTATATAATTTTTTGGTACATTTACTAGGTGGAGTTCAGTAAAAAATCACTTTAAAGGTTAGGATGGCGGTTGCGCCCCCTGGAGGTCATCTTGCAAATTTGAAAATATTTTCCTCGGTTTTTTGGCCACTTTAGTAATAAATTTTTTACCGCAACTCTCTACGACGAATAGTTTTCAAGAAACAGCACTTTGCATTATTATCTGGCCACCGGTACATACACTTGATTTTTGACTTAAACCCTTTGAATAGTGAGACATTTGTACCAAGCTTACCCTATTCACAAGCATTTAGTTAAGTTTAATCAAAAAATGTTCAACTACTAATTGGCCAAGGCTCATAATCATAATTCAAATTAGGTTAAGTGGAATGTTAGAGGTATGCATGGTAAAGAATCAGAAATTACGAATGTAATGAATGAAAGGTATATTTTGTGGGTATTGGAGACATCGCGCAAAGGAAAGGATGCTGTGGAGATGGAGGATGGCAGTCTAGCACCACGGTCAGGAGTTGGGACTGCAATGCATGGCGCTAAAGGAGTTGGAGTGATCGTGAGTGAAAAACCGAAAAATGTGTTAAACAGTACAAATTGGTATCCCAGGATAATGTGGGTTAGAAAGAAAGTGGAATTTCGAAAATTTTCTCATTGCATGATATGCGATAAATTGAGAAAGAATCAAGAGCGTGAGAACTGAAATGATCTAGAAAACGTGTTGAACTTATGTAAGCCAAACGAAAGGGTGGTGATATTGATAGATATTAATAGATGGGTGGGGGAGAGAACATTCAACGCGCTTAGGAAGTTTGGATACCAAAGAATTAATGATAATGGTGCACGCCTACTGAACATCTGTGTGGAGCAGAATCTGTTTGTATCTAATATGTGTTTTCAGCATAAAAATATGCATATGTCTATGCAAGAAAGTGAATCTAAAAGTATGATTAACTTGATAGTGTAGTCAGAATAAACTGGTACATGATGGATTGAACGATATATGCAAATGCTGTGAGTAGAGGGTTTAATGTGAATGAAGCAACATGGAAGAACAAACAAAAGACAATGACGTTGAAAGTGCGTGGATATGCTTGAAAGACTGTGTTGTCAATTGTACCGTGCGCGTATGTGAAATACCGACTATAGATAGGCTAAAAAAAATGTGCTTGGTGGAAAGAATCGATAAAAAGGTGTACCGATTAATAAGCAAATAAACGAAGGAGCAGGGAGAATAAAGAGGAAGTGATGGCTGTGGAAAGAGAGAAAATGCAGAATGACTTAGAGGCAAACAAAAAACTTTTTTAGAAATGAGTTAAAAATACAAAGCGTGGCCTAAACAAAACGCGCCAGGAGTGGTGAATAGGAGCACAAAAATGGCATGGGACGATTGTGAAATGAGGAAATGCTGGCAATAATATTTCGGAAAGCTGTAGGGTACGCGAAGAATAAGACTAAACAGTTTAATAAGGAGGATGTAGAAGAATAGTAAATACAACTGAGGAGAATATTGGGCTAAATGATATAAATAAAATGGCAGGAAAGTTAAAAAACGGTAAAGAAAGAAGATTGTATGAATTATTCAACGCATGTCTTAAGTGTGGAAAATTCGATAATTGTCCCACTATATAAGGGTAAGGGGAACAAGAGTAATTGCAAAAACTATAGAGGATTTAGTCAGCTCAGTGTACTTGGTAAATTACTTGGAACAATACTCTCCAGCAGGTGAACGAAAAGTGTTTAAGTGTAAAAAAACGTTGTACTGTGCGTTTGTCGATCTGGAGAAAGCATATGACCGAGTGAAGAGGGAGAAGCTGTGGGAAATATTAAATGATATGGCGTAAGCAAATGTCTAATAAACGTAATAAGAGCGAATATAATGGTATATGTAAGGGTGAGAGGAGGCGTGAGTGAATACTTTAACGCTGAACAAGGCGTGTGATGTCACCGTGGCTGTTCAATATATACATAGATGAATGTGTTAGGCAAGCATGTACCGATACAAGTGGTGTAATGGTTAGTGACGTAGACCTACGAGTTCTGGTGTATGCAGATGACTATCCTATTAAGCGAGTATGCGTATGAGCTACAAACAGTTCTGAGGAAGTTTAATGCAGCATGTGAGAGCACGGATCTAAAGGAAACGTTAACAAAACAAGATTGTGGTGTTCAATCGGGAAGGTGAAAAGGAGAGAAGAGTATTTACCCTGTGTGATGAAATTGTGGAACAAGTGGAAGAGTCTGGGTATGTTCACTGCAGATGGTACAGCGAATGCAGATTTGACGACGGGTCAATACTGGAATGAAGGTGATTGGAGTTATACGGTCAATAAGGAAAAACGAAAGCACTACCTTAGGTGCAAAACGATCAATCTATAATGACGTGTTTATCCGTCAGTACTGTATGGAAGTCAGACATGGGTATATCAAGAAAAGCACGAAAGCAAAATAAATGCTGTGGGCATAAGATTCCTCAGAAGCGCATGCGGTAAAACGAAAAGTGATAAAATGAAGAATAAGTGTATAATGAGGGAGTGTGTCGAAGAAAAGGCTGATTGACAGGGATAAAAGTAGTACACTGCGTTGGTTTGGTCACATCGAAACAATGAACAACACAAGGTTAAAACGGATATAGACGGTGAAGTTAGAGGTAATCCCGGGCCTGGTAAGTCGCGTATAACTGGGCTGAATATTTTAGAGTATGTGACAAAAGAGAGGAAGATAAGGAGTTTTAAAAATAAAAGGACGTATCAGAGGCAATGTATGAAACTTGCGGAAGCTAGGAGCTTTGCAGGGATAAGAAAGCATGGAGAAAGATTACAGGGCGTGATTGGTATGTTATTTTATGTTATAAACTGATAATTAACATTGTGCATACAGATGCTTGTATTGGTTGTATTTGTACTGTTCATTAAATGAAGAGCGAGTAAGGGAGAAAGGGAGAGAAAATGGTAACGTGTTTCATTCCCTCCCCAGGCGCAAGCATGTATGCATGGTGGGATTATGGATAGATGCGATCAGCATAGGATCAGAAGGAACAGAGTTAGGGTTCTGAAGGAGAAGATGCTACCCCAGCATTCGCCGAAATAGTCGCACATGTTTTGCGTATACGTATTGACTGTGCTGAGATATGTGTATTTTTTTTAAATAATTGTGGTGCTGAACAGGCTTTTTATCATACCGTGCTAAAGCTCTCAGGAATACTTAGGAGGATGGATAGGATGATATTGAATTGCCACGAGATGCTATGAACGGCTACCTTAATTTTTCATAAGTGAAAGGAAAGCTGAAGCTACGGAGATCGTCCTAGAGTTTAGAAGCGTATAGAACGTCGATTGCACCCGCTACTTACAAGTGGTGATTTGTACTGTATATTGATGATGAGAATGAGCGAACCTAGTACTCGTAGCAAAGGTAGCCCGAGATGATACCAAAGATGTAGTTTAGCAACCCAATAGCTATTGCAATACCGGTAATATAAAGAAAGAACTGAAATGAATCTTCTATGCTCAAGGGACTGTATGTCAGAAGTTAACGAAGCATCACTTATAAACCTAATCGCTATTCTTTAAATACATTAACGATATTGAGAGCGTATTGAGGAGCACCAACCAAGAGATGAGAATTGCATTATTGCATTCTAGATGAGGTAAAATTTGGGCCTTATACAGCAGAAAGACTGTTCGGGATGTAAAGTACTGCTTAGATCTGTACAAAAGGCCTATTTTACGAGTCAGGTGCTTTAATAACCGACACAAGATGGTCATCTCATGGTAGATTTGAGGATAGTCGTTCCCAACATAGTAAGAGAGTCTGAAAACTTAAAATATGAGCCGTTCATACTTACAACAGCAAACGATCGACCTTTTTTTGGCGCACACAATGCAAAACTGGGTTTTATTAGCATTAAATTTAAATGGATTATTACTTCCCCAATCAAGGATAAGTTGAATGTCTTTGTTGATTGAAATTTTTATTTCGACTTAAATACCTTGATTTGAGATAGAAGGTGGATTACTATTGAGTAGACTAAGATGAACTACAATGAAAAGTGATGTCGTCAGTACACAATCGGACCGGGTTAGTCGTTGAAGAAATAAGGTCACTTAAGTTTAGCAGAAAAAGCGTAGTCGATATAACCGATCCCTGTGGCACCCCCGCAGTGATGCCAATTTCTTTTGAAAAGAAGCCACCAACATACGACTCGTAATCGTCTTTTATTAAGTAAACCAGACACCCAGTTGATGAGCATATCATTTAACTCAAACGAGGTGAGTTTGGCAAGCAAGCACTTACACCAAACTTGGTCAAATGCTTTTGAGATATCTACCGATTGAGTCGCATATGAAAAAAGACCACCTGTTGAACGGCTCCCTAAATCATACTGGTGGTCACTAAGGAGTCTGTTACTTTCAAGGAAAGAAAGTAGTTGCTTATTCCATTATTTTAGAAAAATGAAATTGGTGGGTAGTTGAAAGGATAGGTCTTATCGCCATTTTTTGGGAATAGGTTAAATATTCGCTAACTTCCATAATGAAGGAAATTCCCCTGAAGGCATGGAGATCTAATAGAGATTAGAAACATTTCTTTAAGATAATATATGGGATACCGTCTAGGCCAGTCACTTTATTGAGATCAAACCTACTAATGACAGATTCTAAGAGCTTGTACCGAAAATGAATTGGTTTCATAGCATGTGAAGAAGAATTGATGAGGGGCACATTTTCTCCAGAATCATTAAGGCACGAATTTAATTCAAATAAATCCACGAGAAGATCGGCTTTGTCTACGGAATCAGCAATTACAGATCCGTCAAAGGATATTATGGGGAAAATGCAGATAAACCATAATTTTACTGATGGCTTTAGCTAAAGACCAAAATTTACGACTGTTCGTACAAGACATGGCTAGTTCATTGCCTTTTCGTTATTCTAACAACTTTTTAGCTATAGCTGTGTGAGGAAAGCCCCCTAAAAATCTCATGCAAGGTAGACGGTAACGGGAATCGAACCCATTACCTCCCGAATGCTAAGCAGGTTGTCCTAGCATAGGCCCACTAGCTCGGCGAGGAAGCGTGAAGGGAATATAGCATTAAAGAAGTTAAGAAGCAGCTTGTACTTTTAAATGTTTCTTTGCATCTTAAAATAACAGATTTTCATTTGTAATTAATTATTTAAAAAATGCCTTACATTTTCTTTAAATAATCATCTGTAATATTTCAATAATACAATCAAAATGCGTCTCTTCATTAATTAGTCTGCTTTTCACTAACTAAAAATAATTATTTTCTTTTTCATAAACATAATAATTAATATTTCCTAATTAAATACTAAAGAGAGATATAATTAAGTTTCTTTATATAACTACACTATAAAAGTAGAAGTTCAACAAGAGCCAAATAAACTAACGAATCTTGATTCAAGTATTATTAAACCCATACATTTTCCCTTATAGAGAATTTAACCTAAAGCGGAAGAAAGATTAATAATTATAATACTGAGCAATATAATTCATTTAAAAATCCTAATTTATAATTCAGCCACTTTCAAAATTCAATTAAAGTGCAGTTTTCATGAACTCTTCGGTTTTAAGTGCGTAAATAAATTTAAGTGAATTAGGTGCCAACTTTTTAACATATCATAATTGTACAGTTACTTTCATTGATCTAGAGTTTTAAATAAGAATCAATAGCTTGCTTTTAAATATTTGACGTAACCTTAAAATTAAATCCTTTAATGTACAATAGCGGCGGTCTCTTTTGAATTTGATATTGTACCTGGCTTGTCTTGATCAGAGTTGTGTAACTCATACATACTACTTTACAACAATAGCATGTAATGCAGACTCTCTTAAGATGTTTAAGCATATTGAAAATAACGACGATGTATAAATTAGACGACGTTTTTTTTTGTAGCTATTTATATGCAATAAATTAATTTTATTCGCATTTTGAACCTGAGAAGCTTCAGAATTGTTTGTAAATATAATAATAAATAATTATTTTTTTTAACTAACTAACTTAAGAATATTTATTTTTGACTTCTGAATCCTGTCAAGAATTTCTGCATGTAATTTTTTAATAATCACAGCTAGCCTCCATTACTAAACCGTTTTTCTTAGTATGTGGATAAGTATTGTGTTATTTATCGTTTGTTTTAAAATTTTTGGTAAAAACTTACGAATTGCATATTTTTATGTTTATGCTAATATCACGCAAAATACATATTTATTTTTTACTATTATTTGTATTAAAAAAATTTTCTCATGTTATTAGTAAAAATTTACTGTTTGTCTATCTTTATTGTTAATGTTAGTATCACCCATAATAATCAATATTTATTTTTTTTTAATTTGTATTAAAAAACTTTATTTTGTGATAATTAATAATAAGCAAATACTGTTCACCTATTTTGTTTTCATTATAGCTATTTATATGCAATAAATTTTATGTACTGGGTGTTTAAAAATCGTTTCGCTAATTTCTAAGGTAAATAGAATATTAAAAAATAACGTTAGTTTGGTTAATAAGAAGATACGGCTCTGTAAAAGTCCCTTTTTATAATTATCTCTGAAATGGTTTAAGATACCTAAATGAAATTTAGATCACAAATACCTTTGATTAGATCATAAAAGATAGTGTTGAAAAATTTTTAATATTTTGTACAGGAGCGTCGCTAAACGGAGGATGCCACTTATTTTCAAACTTTTTTTTATGGGGACATTTTTAATTTTTTGGGCAAAAATAATATTTTTTAAACAATTTGTCACAAAAAAGGTAATAACGCTTTTAAAAACTTTGAAAATGAACATGTACACCAATAGTGACTATACCGATATATTGTTAACATTAGGGGAATGTGTTGGAAGCTAAAGTAGCGAAAAGAAGATATGCGAAAAAATTTCCAAGAAGAAGTGTTCCGTATGACACGCCATTTTGCTATTTAATATCATAAAAAGATTTACGTCGAACGTAAATAGTTATTACAAAAATTAAATAAATTTATGTCATAATATAATAAAAATTAACAAAATTATTATTCAGGCTAGTCATAATTGTAGTTCTGCATAAATTATTATGTTATAACATACGGTGTGGGACGTTTCGCCGCGGCCGATTCGCCGCGGCCGTTTCGCCGCGGCCGTTTCGCCGCAGGGCCAGTTCGCCGCTGGCCGTTTTGGTGCGAGCAGTTTCGCCGCCAACATTATTTTATTACATTCAATTGAACACTAGCACATACCATCTTACATTTTTTTAAATATACCGTATAAAAACTCACGTATCTACCAAATTTTAAGCCTTATTAACGATTATTTCTAATGATATAATTATCATTAGGACACTCATTAGGTGACGACAGAATTTTAAAAATTGTGAGAGAATTTATTGACAGAACAATTTTAGAATATTTGTGTTCAATCGCCCATAATTACCAATTTCATTAATATAATGTAGGTATTATATGTATTTAATGTAATTATTTGACGTATTGTAGTATTTACATAGAAAATAATAAACGTTTCTTTTTCGAAAATATGTATCTTTATTTAGAATGGGCATTTTATGAACTCATTTTTATTGCTTTTTAGAAAAAAAATAGTCTTTTAGGGCGTAATTTATATATTACAATTTATAGATATTAAAAAAAATAATAATATAAACTAAAACAACATTTTATAGTGTGTTAATTCCATCTCTAATAAATTCATATTTACAACGCAATTCGTAATGTTTTCTCAAAAAAAGAGATCGAAGATGCGAGGTCCATTTTTTCATACGAGCTATAGTGTACTTTTGGCGGCCGGAACGGCCAGCGCGAATTACGAAGGCCAGCGGCGAATTGGCGCTGCGGCGAAACGGCCGCGGCGATACGTCCTACACCCTATAACATAATAGTAATTACACGAATTAAAGATATGGTTAAAGAAAATAACTCATTCTACTAAATAATATTCGAATTATTCTTCAGAAATTATTATTATGTACACAGTAATAATTCAGAATTAAAATTATGTACATAATAATAATTGATGAATTAAAGTTATGTACATAATTTTAATTCAATGCCGCGCAGGTATGTTTGTGCATAATAATTCAAACCTTAAAATGTCATATTTAATAAAAATTTGGGAATTAAAATTATGTACATAATACTAATTCTAAAATTAACATTATGTACATAATAATAATTTAAAATAAAAAGTGTGTTATTACTAAACATACACTTCATCGTATTACTATTGTCATAACATAATTGCAAATGGCGTATTTAATATTACTTTTTAATAAAATAATAATTCAAAATTTCATTTATGTCCAGGCGTAATAATAATTTACTAGGACATATTAAAATTATTTAGTGGCATTTTTTTTTATGATTGTGGACCTGAACAGGCTAAATAAGGCCTATCGTGCTAAAGCACTCAGGAACACTTAGGAGGATGGATAGAGGGATAATGAGTTGCCAATAGATGCCTATGAACAGCTACCTCAAATTTTCTCATATCATTAGTGAGAGGAAAACAGGAACTAGGGAGATCATTCCAGAGTTTAGAAGCCGTGTAGAAAAATGTGGATAGCGCCCGTTTGGTACGACAAGTGGAGATTTGTACTGCATACTTATGATGTGAATGAGCGTACCGAGTGTTTCTCGCAAAGATTGCCGGGGATGGTATCAAAGAATGTAATTCACCAGCACAATAGCCGTTGTAATAACGATAATACAAAGAAAGTACTGAAACCATCCTTCTTTGCTCAAGGGACTGTATGTGAGAAGTTAAGGACGGGTCATTTATAAGCCTAATCGCTTTCTTTTGAATACGATCAACGATATCGAGAGCGTATTGGGGAGCACTAACCCAAAGGTGAGAATTATATTCCAGATGAGGCCGAATTTGGGCCTTATACAGCAGAAGGAGTTGTCGAGAGGTAAAGTACTGCTTAGATCTGTACAAAAGCCTATTTTACGAGCAGCTGATTTGATAGCTGACAGAAGATGGTCAACCCATGAGAGATTTGAAGATACAGTCATACCCAACAGAGTAATAGAGTCTGAAAACTTAAGAACTGAGCCATTCATACTTACAACAGGAAATGATTGATCTTTTTTGGCGGACATAAGGCAACACTGAGTTTTGTTAGCATTAAATTTAACTAGATTATTGCTTCCATATTCGAGAATACGTTGAATGTCTTTGTTGATTGAATTTGCCATTTCAGCTTCAATTTCTTGATTTGACATAGAAGGTGGATTATCACTATGAGTAGACTGAAATGAACTACAGTGAAGAGTGCTATCGTCAGCAAAGCAATGGATGGTGTTAGTTGTTGAAGAAATAAGGTCGTTTATGTACAGCAGAAAAAGTGTAGGCGCTATAACGGATCCCTGTGGTACGCCCGCGTTAATGCTAACTTCTTTTGAAAAAAAGCCATCAACTACGACACGTATTCGTCTTTTATCAAGGAAACTAGAAACCCAGTTGATGAGCGTATCATTTAACCCAACGAGGTGAGTTTGGCAAGTAAACACTTATGCCAAACTTGGTCAAATGCCTTTGAGATATCTAAAGCGACTACAACTGTTTCGCCGGACTGCTCTACTGTATTGTTCCAAACTTGGGTCACATATGAAAGAAGATCGCCTGTTGAACGACTTTGCCTAAACCCATATTGGTGGTCACTAAGGAGTTTGTTAGTTTCAAGGAACGTGAGCAGTTGCTGATTGATGGCTTTTTCCATGATTTTAGACAAAATGGAAGTGATGGAAATTGGTCTGTAATTTGAGGGATCAGTCTTATCCTCCTTTTTTGTGAATAGGTTGAACATTTGCTAACTTCCATGATGAAGGGAATTCCCCAGAAGATATAGAAATCGTATAGAGCTTAGATAGGACTGATACTAGTTCGGGGGAACATTTCTTTAAGACAATAGCTGGGATACCGTCTGGGCCAGTCGTCTTATTGAGATCAAGCCTACTGATGATCGGTTCCAAGAGCTTGTACCGAAAATGAATTGGTTTCATAACGTATGAAGAAGAGTTGACTAGGGGCACATCTTTTCCAGAATCATTGAGCCACGAGTTTGATGCAAACAAATCCACAAAGTGTTGGCTTTGTCTACAGAATCAGCAACTACCAATCCGTCAATAGATGTCAGGGGGGGGGGGAATGAAGATGTTCGAAAGTTTTTACTAATGGCTTTTGCTAAAAACCAAAATTTACGACTGCCTAAAGGACAGTCGTCAACCGATTTATTAGATTTCCATTTAATGTAACATTTATTTTTTAAAGATATTGCATCAGAACAAGCCTTATTGAACCAGGGTTGGGAACGTGAATGACCTACACGGTACTGTTTTTTCGGAATGTATAACTCCATTCCCATGAGGATGACTTCAGATACTGAAAGAGCGATGTCCGAAGAAGAAGACGACTTAAAACAATATTCACGCCATGGTAAGGTTGCAAAGAAATCCCGTAAATCACTCCATCGAGCTGACTTAAAACACCACAAGGTTCTATCGGTTTTGCGAACAACAGTGGAATTAGGTACAGTAGAAATGATTTTTATTAGACAATGGTCGGAAAGACCTAAAGGCGAAAGAACGGAAGTTTTATAAGCAAGAGGGTTTGATGTAAGAAAGAGATCTAGAAGATGCGGAGTATGGTTAGGGTTATCAGGGATTCTTGTGGGTTCAGAAATCATTTGTGTGAGATTCTGCACTATGACCAGCGGGATTTGTAGTTGATGAAAATTGAAGCCAATTAGAGTTATGAACATTGAAATCGCCTACAAATGAGATATCGCCCGATGGAAACTGAGACAGGAGATAGTCAACTTTCATACTAAGGTAATCGAAGAAGTCTTGAAAGTTGCTCTCATTAGGAGACCTATAAATGCAACAGTAATAATAATTCAGTAAATAAACTATTCTAGTTATAAATTTTTCTTACACTACAACATGTAATAGTTACAACATTCGGTTTAGTTCAGAAAAACAGCGTTTTGTATTATTATTATGTCGCGATATAAAAATATATTATTATTATTTCGAGTAATAACAAAATGAATTAAATTTATGTGTAGACATAATTCACTGCTGCGCGGGTAAAATGGTTAAAATTGGAGAAAACAGTTTAAAGTTTTCAATGAAATTATCAACTAAATTATGAATTTAATGCAAATGATATAATTGTCGTCGCACATATTTAAAATTGCTGTTCTTCTTGAGGTACAATAATATTTAAAGAAAATGCACCAAAAACGTTTTTTGATTCACTTATCTCATTTTACACAATTAGTTTTATTTAATATTTAGGACTTGGCCCTGCATGAAATTGTATAGGAAACTACAAATTTACAATGAAATAAACTTTCATTAACAATAATAATAGAAAATAAACAAAAAAAAATATTTAAATTTTAGTGCTCTTCTTCACTGTCAGAACATCCTTTGCATGTTTGTCTGTGACCAAGCTTCTGTTAAAACCTCTCAGAGTCTCTGAGATATAAGGCAGCAAGTCCAGAATGTTCTGCTTTTTTCCACAGAGATACTAGCCCTTTGTACAAGTGTGCTGGTTTTAAAATTTATTGCTGTTTGCCTCTTCTTGAGAAATCTACCTTTCTGAAGGGTTCGTTTTCATCGAATTTTGTTTTGAATGAAAAAAAAATGATTACCCTTTTCCTATCTTAGCCATCTGAAATTCTTCCAATTGATTTTATCTCCACCTGCGTCAATCTTGCGATTTATTAAAGCTCCACTCAATATAACAGAAAAATAATGAAAGTCGTCTCTTTCCAATTCTTTTACAATAAACCGTCTTTTCTTTCTGTTTGACGTATCAAATTTTCCCACTCATGGGGATGATCAATTTGTCTATTAAATTTCTTTTTTTGTTTTTCAATTAAACTATGGTCGGTATCACATTCCATGTGAGTATGTCCCGAAATCCGAAACTTGTGGTCAATAACCCGTAAATATTTTGAATTTTGCGAAGCAACGAACTACATCGCGGTGACGTAGCTATTTTTATTTTGGCGGTCACAGCACTCGGAATACATTGTTACATGTGTAACATTTTTGTCCAAATCCTTTGTTAGAAATTAGAGACATGAGCTGATTTCGTTACCGCCTCTTTTGAACAAAGCTACGTGCCAGACGTAGCAGTAAGCTTGGCCAGAACATGAACTGTTAAGTTAAATGTCCATAGTTGTCGTTTGCAGAACGCAACTGAATTTTTGATATCGGGTGTAGGAAGGCACTGCCTAAGATCGAATGTTACAGTGAGCTTACGTGAATCATTTTTTGATAATTGTTTGTCTGCAGATTTAGACGTGTAACCGAGATCAGTTTCAAGGTGGTGTTTAGTCAATCCTTCCGGTAATGAAGTTTTATCTTTTGCATTTCTAATCTGTCACATGTCAAGCACGTATCTTTTTTTTTGGTATATTAATGCTTATATTCAGTTCGTAAAATATTTTTTCATAAATCTTGCAATTTACTGGGTGTAGTGAGAGGGTAGAATTTTTTTGCTAGTGTAATGACTATCATATGGTGGTATAGAAAGTATGTGATTACCATCATTCTCAATATCTTCACAGTTTTTCAGTTTATTACTGTGATTACCTCTTTGATCCAAAGTTATTATACCAGAAATGATAGCACGGCTTTTATTTGCGACAGTTTCAATAAGCTTGTTGCCGATGTCAAATGTCTTAAAAAAACAGCTTTCAAAAACTCTCACAATGGGACCATGAAGTTGTAAGTAGTATAACAAAGTTGATCGACGATATCTTTGCGTATCCCCATTATTAGAGCGTATACTACAAGTCGTTTTGTCTTTGACCTCTATCAGATCAGATATAATTGTATTTATTGCCCAAAAAAATATTTTGTCTTGTTTCCTTAGGGATTTATTCGATGCAACGATTCCTGCACATTTTCCGTGGTTTAAGAGTGTTCTCTCGTATAAGTTTTGCTTTTATTGGTTCATTATTCTTTCCTGAGTTTCCTTCCTCTTTTCTTTAATTTCTTTTTTTCTGGTTTCTCCTTTAATTACACGCCCGCTTATTCTTTTTCTCATTTCTAAATTAGCCATTAGATCATTGCTATGATGTTCTTCTCGGACCATCAAATATGATTCTACTAAATCATCCCCTGCCTAGCTGGACGTGGGTCTAAAAGCTGGATATCTGATACTGCCGTCAGAATCTTAACCAACTCTTTCCATTTATCACTAGGCATGCTTTGTGGTTCCTCAGAACAGTCGAAATCTGGAAAACCATTAAAAATTGTGAGAGAAGTTTATTTAGGTGGATTGAATAGCTTAAAAATAACAAAATATTATTATTTGTTTCTGACATTGCTTACTTTTATCTGTATCTTCAACGTGGATCACATCTCGTGAAATATTGTTAGAATCTTCATCAAACTCTTTCAGTTCATCACTAGGCATGCTTTGTAGTTCCTCAGGACAATTAAAATCCAGAAAACCATTAAAAATTAAGAAAGAAGTTTATGTAGGATGATTTTAATAGGTTAAAAACAACAAAATATTATTTATTTCTGAAATTACTTACTTTCCTCTGGACCTTCAACTTGGACCACATCTCATGCAATTCTCACAATATTCAGTATTCTTTGCCCCCTCGAGCACATTTTTACGGCGAAAGAACAACACACAATATGCTTGAATTTTACGATTATGTATGTGTACAAGGGGTTAAACGTTACGTTGCTCTTACTAAAAAGCGTGCAAAATGAGCTAACTTTATTTGCAACATACAAGAGGTATTGCTGTGTGGTATAAATAGTTATAATTAAACATTACTCAGTTTACACATACTCTCAGGATCAGATATTTGACTTAACAAAATGAGCAAAATTAAATGGGCAACCAGTTTTACTTCAAATGACTTAGCTCTCTCCACACAACGACAGTAACTTCAAAATGGTATACTAGAATGACTTAAACTCATTTTCGCCAGCGCAGCAGCGAATTATAATTCAGTATTTTACCTATCCTCGCATGTGTATTTCAAATTAATTTTATGTGCAGACATAAATTTATTAATTAATTAATAACAGTAACGTTTTGAATATAGTTACGTTTTTATTATAAATAAGGCCTGTATTATTATTTTTTTATTTAAAAAGTTTGTTATTAAATAGTAAAATGGCGTGCCATAGTTCCGGATTCAAAAATATTTTTGAATTTAGTGAGGCGATGCCGTGAGACTGGAACCTTTACACCCAAAAAGGTAAATTCTGGTAGACCACGAGTGGCAAGAATTACTCAAACAGAAGAAAACAGAAAAAAAATTTTAATCTAGTTGTTGCGGATTCTAAGATAAGTGTAAGAAATGTGGCAATGGCAACTAACGCAAGTGTTTCTAATGTAAATCGTGTATTAAAAGAACAATTATTGCTCCCATTTCACTACAGGCAAGTACAAGAGTTATTGCGTGAAAATGTTTTTTTGAGAAGGCTTTTGCGAATTATTACAAGAAAGAATGAGACAGAACCTTGATTTTTTACAAAATATTCTTTTCACCGATGAATCAACTTTTACTAGACACGGTATGTTCAATATTATCAACACAATTTTAAATTGAATGTATGATCTGCTTCAATAGGCAACCGCCTCGTTGCATACCATATTTTTGATGGAAATTTAAATGGTGATGTTTACTATGAATTTTTATAGAATCGTTGATTTACGATATAAGTAGATTTGCCTCGTGATCTACGAAAAAATATGATTTTTATGCAAGATGGTGCTCCACCTCATTTCAGTAGACAAGCTAGAAGATGTCTCAACTAACATCTTCCAAATCGTTGGATTGGTCGAGGTACTGATGTTCCAATCCACTGGCCACCGAGGTCCCCGGACCTAAATCCCTTGGATTTTGATGTATGAAAAGAAAAGGTATATTTAATCGAAATAAATTCCATTGAAGAACTTTTGTGTTGATTCAAGAACCACGGCCAAAAAGATTATGTTTTCACTAGAAAACCATTTACGATTATACATTCGTGAAAATGGTGGGCATTTCGAATATTTAATGTAAACACCCATACCTACATATTCAATTTTTTTCTGTTTGTTTTGTGTTATTCGTTGTTTTTTTTTTTTTTATTCTTTCCTTTGCCTGTTCTGTGTTAATGTCATACAAATAAAACATTTTTTAAGTTCTAAATAATTTACAATATTTTTACCTCATAGTTGTTTCTGAAACAATCATTATTTCCTGAGGTAGTTCGCTCTCGCGCATGAAAACTATTAATTGTTTCATTTTAAAATAATTTATTAATTCGGTCAGCATTACTTGTAAAAACCTCAAATAACTCCAAAACCACTAATTTTTTTGACTTTCAAAAAGAGTATCTTTTTTGTGGCAAATTGTTTAAAAAAGACTATTTTGGTCAAAAAATTAAAACTATCCCCATAAAAAAACTTCTGGGGGTAAAATAAGCGGCACCCCTTCCCCCCCATTAGCGACGTGCCTATACAAAATACTAAAAATTAGTCAACACTATCTTTTATAACCTAATCAGAGGTATTTGTGCCGTTTCAGAGATAGTTGAAGAAAAGGATTTTTGGGGCCACTTTTGCAGGGCCGTAACTTCTTAAGGAGGCATTTTCGGACACATGTTTATTAACCAAACTAACTTTATTTTTAATATTCTATTTATCCTAGAAATTAGCCAAAAGTTTTTTGAAACACACTGTATAGATTTACCTTTATTTGCTTATTTTACAATGTTGCAAAGTAATTTAGTTTTACAATTCTCCTACTTACATTTTTACATTTGTTTTTTTCCCACTATCTTCATCCTTTTATTATCAGTTTTCTCCTTTTCCACGTTCCCTCCACCCACTCCGCTCCCCTTCCCTTTTCTTTTAGTATTTCGTCCACACTCCTATCGTTCTCCCTTCCCTGTATAATCTACACATCCTTTCTTCCTCTTTCTTTCAATACTTGTTTCGCAACTCTTCATTACCGTATCTGAACTTCGCTATCATTTTGTTCTTTCCTTCCTTCCCTTCTCCTTTCAGATATTCTGGCGTCCCTCCTCCTTTAATCTTTCTATAATCTACATTGTCTTTAGATTCTTTTATTTTTGTATATCGCTTTTGCTTTTGTCCCTATCTCTTCTTATGATGTCTCTTACCCCTACTCCCTCTTCCCATAATCTATCTGCTTCTTCCCTCGCGTATCCGTTTCTTTCATAATATTCTTCCCTACTATCTTGTCCGTATCTCACTCTCCCTTTCATTATCTCTTTCCAGCATGCCTGGCATATTTTACATTCACTTCTTTCCCTCATTTCTTCCTCATACTTTATTGCTTTCTTCCGGCCTCTAACGTTAATTTTTCTTCCTGCTCTTCCTCCCTTGTGATATACCCCGGTGTTTCCTTATCAACTACTAATATCCATTTCCCGTATTTCGTTTGCAGTCCTTCCACATTTTTTTGGTCCTTCCTCCTCCACACTTCTGTCCCATATAACCCCATAGTTTTTATTAATTTATCGAATTGCAGCTTCTTTTTCCCCAAGTCTATTCAAAACAACCTATCCCCACACTCCACACTTGTCCTATTGCTTTATGCCCTTTTCTCACTATTTCCTTTATACGTTCCCCATCCTTATTGTACTGTCTCATCGTATATCCCAGGTATGTGAATTCCTTCACCTGATGCACTTCCTCTACCCTCCATTTCCACTCTTCCCTTTTCCTTCTCCCCCACCCTTTCTGAATATTTTGTGTTTACTTCCAGTTCCTTTCTCTTCATATATCTTTCCAACTTCACATATCTCCTTCATTTATTTTTTCTCCTTGGCCACCAACACTTTCTCTACCACTAATACTCGTATCTGTTGCCCACTTAGTGTTTCCTCCAAATACCGCGTATATACCGAGAACAGACTTGGGCTTAATGGACATCTCCTTTCTTTTAGACGAAGTCGTCGCTCACCTCACCATTCATTCTCACCCTATTACTTCCCTCATAGATTTCCTCCATCTTTTCTATCAGTCTTTGTTATCCTCAGGTATTCCCATAGATTTTTTTTGTTCACTCTGTCGAATTCCGCTTTTAAGTTCACGCATAACGCCACCATTATCCCACACTTCTTCTATATACATATATATATATATATATATATATATATATATATATATATATATATATATATATATATATTCTTCCTTCCTGAACCTCGCCTATCCATCTGGAAACGATTTCTTTCCTTTCCCTATATCTTCTGTAACCTTTCTTCTAGTACTGCTGCATACATTTTGTATGCCTTGTTTAATAATGTGACTCCCCTGTAATCTTTCAGTTCTTTTCTGTCCCTTCTTTGTATACAGGACATATAGCTCCTCCTCTCCATCCCCCAGGAAGCTTTGCCCTGTCCATATTTTGTTAATTATTTTCGTCATATTGTTTATTATCTTTTCCCCTCCACATACCTACTCCTCTCCTTGTATACTGTTTTCTCCCGACGCTTTACATTTTTTCACTTTTAGTGTTGCCTCTGACTTCCTCTTCTTTATTCATACTCCTTCTTCGTCTACTTGGTCTATTTCTTTTCCTTGTCTTTCTTCTCCTTCCTGTCTTTCCTCCACCTCCAACAAATTCCTAAAGTATTTTTCCAATTATTTTATTCGGATTCCCATGTTAATTCTAAATATAATGAGATTACAATCAAATTACTTATATTTATATTTAAAATTTACATCAGTTCTACATACACAAAGAGAAAATTTACATCGATTGGGGCGTGAATCTCGATAGCGCAGTTGGTTAGCGTGGTACTCTAGCAAAGTACAAGTCGAGGGTTCGAATCCTACTACTCGAGGTAAACTTTTTATTTATATATTTAATAAAATTAATCATAATAATAATTACGGCTAGCCTCTCATAAGCAACATTATTTAACAGTTTTCTTGGTAAGTGCATCAGTATTGTTTTATTTATCGTTTGTTTAAAAAAAGTTTTGCATGTTTTTTATCATATTATTAGTAAAAAACTATTTTGCTATTTTTATTGTTCATATTATTATCACTCATATACATGAAAATGGTATACCTTAATGATTCGTGTTAAGCTGCACTCTTTTCATTATTGGAATTAATCATCTGCTAATCATAAATCAACCTACAGTTTACAAATGTCTCTTTGTAGATGATCTTATAATATTTAGCGAAAATATCACTATAGTCAATTATCAGAATAGCTGGTAAATAGCAATCAACGAAATTGTAGAACAAGCAGATTCACCGAAAGAAAAACCGCTGCAACACACTTTTGTAAATTAAGGAAGGAACACAACAATCCAAACTTACGCATCAATGGCACTCCTATTGAGCTAGTGGATAAAGTTAAAATTTTAGGCACTGTTTTTAATTTAAAGAAACTATTTAAAAAAACATGCTCTAGCGGTTGAATTGCCCACTAGGTGCCCTACAAATGGTCCTAAATAATGCTTGGCTAACACCGAAGTATAAGCTCTTGACCCTAAACGGTCAATGTTAGCATTGAGAATACGGAGTCGCGGACCGGTTCACGTTGAGCCTCGCAACTGGCGAGAACAGGGTCGCAACCTTGTGTTCCCCTAGCAGGAACACCACTTACTTCATGCTAGTCTGCAGTGGCTTCCCTTACTTTAATACCTTTCCATCGGGGCACTCTCACCTCAACTCTTATTCCTCTCAGACTCCCGATGTCGGAAGACAACTTCCTTTCCCTTTCTGCTCGTCTCAGGAAATGCGCCGGCAAAAGTGTACACGGGTAGGGCAAACCCGAGACGCCCTAGTTGGGGACGGCTGAGCGCTAGCCGTCTCCTAATACCGCAACCGAGAGCCATACTTTAGAGACTCTAGCTAGACAGCGTTGTACAGGGAGCGGACGGGGTTTCTGGCTTAATCGCCCGGAACAAAAGGAGAAAAGCTCACCAAAAATCCTACCTCCTAGTATGGCGGGTCAGGTCAAAGGATTCGTGACTGTATAGAAGATCAGGAACTACTGACCCCTACCTCGAGACACCAGGTGCAACCCCGTTCAATTTAGTCACCTTCCATGGTAGCAGAAGGCTCCTATTGTGGTAAGTTTCCTTTTTCCATACTCGTGGTAACAATATGGACCACAATGTATAAGAAAAAACCCAAGAAGAAGGTCCGGCAACGGATGACTCTTCTCAACAGCCTTCTGACATACCTCAAACATAGGGATCAGGTACATCTGATGGAATGCCGTCTGACGTGTTTGTAGAAAGCGGGATTAGTGCAGGGATGGACTGCAGACCAAAAAGCTGTCAAGAGCACGAAGATACAAACTCAAAATTGGTGACACATACCCTTTTATTTAAATACAAATATTCAATTACACCTCAAAAAGAAATAATTACCAACCAAACTAACTCGACCTCCCCAGCACTCATTAAACAAACAACAAAATTAAACAAAAAATTTAATATCTCAAGATATACGTGAATAAATAATTGCTTAAATACGTCTAGAATACATCAATAAGTGACTGCAACAATAAGAACTGGTGATATGTGCTTCACCATATTTAATGAAAACAAGCAAGTTCAAAAATCTTACTTAAAAGCCAGGTCTAGCGCTCGCTTTCCCCGGTTGACAGGATACTAGCCGTTCTCCACCAAGTATATTCCGCACAACACCCAAAGTTCTACTGCATTACCTGATGGCTGTATACAATCGTCATCAGCAGGGCTCTACGTAATTTCTCCGAGCACTAAAGTTATATCAAAAAATAACCAACACTCACGTTCGTTAACCAAACCCTCAAAATTACTGTAGTCTTTAATAAAGCCGTTCAATTTTTCCTAGGTGATTCTAGTGCACCGGGAAAACCAAAATTACTAAAAATAAGACCTGTTCTGCAAACTTTTCAATAAAATACGTTTCGCGAAACGGGATAACAACCCCACTACATTTCACCACTTAACACGTAACTCAGGTGCATAAGGCCACCGCTTTATTTTCGACTCGACGCCTAATTAGTGGTCTCCTCTCGCAAATCTTCTAGACCTCGCTATTTTAAACTTCGTGAAACGTTACCAATCACAAAGCTAAAATTCGTTCAAATTCTACGCGCGGTAAAATCTAAACAATTTCGTAAACACGAACTAAAAAATACGTCATCGACACAAGCTTGCAACATCAGCCTACACGCAAATAAAAATTGTAACCTGACCTATTACAAAAGGCTTATAGATGATGATCATAGATGAAATGTGTATGGTTAGGAATGCCATAGCAGTGTCTTAAGATTATACAAAACCTACAAAGAAATGTAGTAAAAATTGAATTCATTTCAGTAAGAAACCATAAAGATGATGATTTTCACAGACGAAACGTAGTAGAATAGTCAAGAATTTTATATCATTGTATTAAGCTATAAGAACCTTACAAAAATTGTAGTAAAAATCCAGGTCCGTATTTAAAAAATATCGTTGAGGGTGGTCCTGAAAAAGAAAACGTCGTATTGAAATGTTTGGTATGGCAAGTTGTAGTAAATTTTATTTAAAAAAAGTTTAGAGTAATTTTTTGACATCTGTTATAATAACAACGCTAGTCTTACAAAACGAAAATGAGCATTTTCGGATTTTGTCGAATATCTCCGGAACTAGTCGGAAAACCAAACTTCTTTATACTCATGTACTACCCAACAAATTACGAAACTTATTTCTCATTTAACTGATACTCTATCTATTACGGTTTTCGATATCTCTGTATACGCAAATTAAATTCGGTTCACCCTGTATACCTACGGTAAATTATTCGCTATTAATTACTGGCCAGGATAACTTAATTAAAATAAACTACAGGGTTCTATGTATCTATTTACGGTTAGTAATTTCGATATGTTGATATAACATATTAAGGTTGTCGTAGGTTAGAGAGTTATCCATAATAAGGTGGACCTCTTTGAAAGTAAAGGGAGCTTAATTTCGTTTAATGTATAACAATTTGGTCGTTTCCAGGGGATTTCGGCGATTTATTGGGTCTTGACATATTTTGTTTTAGCTAAAAATGGGGTTTTCTTAGGAAAATAATTTAGACTTTGCTTGTAATCTACTGCAGTTTTTCCTTTACTAAAAGGCCAGCCAGCACAAATTTTACTGACTGTCTGGCGCACAGGATTATTCAGGGCGACACGTTAAAAAATGCAGGCGGTATCCAGATGACCGGTGGCGTCTTTCATAAGGACGAACACGAGCATTTATAGAATAAATTCTAACAGGTTTATATTTATCGTTCGGGAATGCAAAACAGTTTTAAGTGGAAGATTAGCTACAGGTCTGGTAGTTAAAATAAATTTGTATGTTATCTGGACAAGTAATAAAAAGTTACTGCTTTAGGCAGATACGTCCCGTTTCTGCTTCAGGGGAGGAGGACGAGGCGAGAATTTTTTATCTGGACTTCGTATAATACAAGTAATTATCAAGCGGGAATATTAGTATTATTCAATCGGTGGACAGGATTGAAAAACTGGATTTTTATGACAGAACAGATTATAACATGAACAACAACCTTCTGTACTATTTAGGTGCCGGTAGTGGCGAATAACTGATTGAAGGGTGTGTAATTTTCTGTTTCAGAGGCTCAGCCTCTCTGTACCTGCCTACTAGGGGTGCGGTGTTCAAAAAAGGCGGCAAAGGGCGTCATTCTTTTTTTGGTGCATTTGTGTCTAGATTTTTTACATACATACAGATGAGATTGTGTTCCAATGACCTCAGGTCAAGAACGCGATGAAAACGTCTTTCAGTTGCAACATTCTGCTCAAACCTCGATAGTTGGGCTTGAATAGTCGGGTACTGGGAGAAGCGGCAAATGTCACGAGAGTATTCCTGGTCACAAATAGTCGGATGTTGAGGTGGAATTGCGATGCGGCAATGAGCATGAGAAAAATGTCTACTGTAATAAAAGAAAATCCAACGCGTTTCATTCTCTTCCCAAGCGGCAGGGCGGGCTGCTTTAGCCTTCCAAGATCCTTCAGCCACAGTGACATATTTTCCAACATACATACATTAAGTATCCATGCACGGTAGCACTAAAGATGGGTGCGGTTAGGATAGGATCGGACGGAACGGAGTTAGGGTTCTGAGAGGGCAGCAATCACTAAATATGCGTACATAATGTGCGTATACTCAGTGATCATATCGCTATATGTGTATGAGGAAGACTTTCAGAAAAAATCTCATATAGGATTGAAATTAACAGAAATCGAACCCATTACCTCCTAAATGATAAGAAATTGTGTGTGATGTGGGCGGGAGAGCCACTAGAGCTCTGACGTAGAAAATCCTTCTTGGTTATTGTAGTATTGTAGTATTGTGTGGCAAAACAGGATAGATACTGGTTGTTTCTTAATTCTGAACTCGATTAATTTGGAAAAATTATTAATTCACATGTAATCAATTAGGATACGTAATGTAAATAGTTACAATTATTAAACCACGCCTGTTCTTCTGTCACGTATGGTAAGCAAGGTCATCCAATGGCACCTGTCTGCAGTTAACTTGGCCTATTCTACTCTTAACAATTATTCTAAGCTTCCTCAGTATAAACTGTGACATGACTTCCCGCTTATTGGCATATATGCGTTTTGTATGCAAAGGCACTCCAGTAACTTTGCAATGTTTAGTAGTAAATGGTAAGGGCAAATAGTAATAACAATTTAATAGTAAGAATAATGCACGATAGGATTAAAAAAGTATGCAATTAATTACAGTAGCTTTAGCTGAATACATTATAATATAGAGAGAACTAGTTTTGTCACAAAGTGTTTGTGAATTTATAGCTAAATCTCACAAAGTGTTTGTGAATTTATAGCTAAATCTCCTAAATGTGTTTTCTACATTTCCGTGTAAGTTGATGATGCACATTAAACCTACAGGAAAATTGCATTATTTATTTATGAAAGCTCAACACTGCGGGTTTTCGCTATTTCCATTCTATTCTAAGGAAACTCATACAAACTCTAGATATTTGATTTGATCTAAGTTTGCGGTCATGTGAACTGAATTTCAATTTTGATATTTCATATTTACTCCTTTCTAGTAAAAGATTTAATATTGCACAAGAAACTTTATCCATGGTAAATTGCAACTTTCGAATTAAAATGTTAACGTAAAGAATCCGTCCCTAATATAAAACTTATAATTGATTATTTTTTATATTCGTTGAAATCTCTTTTTAAGTAGCTGTACTTTGGTTTTTCTTTACATTTTGAATTTTTGCTTTTTCGGAACTTAATTGTAAAATACTGTATTAAGGTGTAGTCCACAAAGCTTTTCTCCCTTACCTTCTCCTTTATTTACCCACGTCACTATACGCAAGTAACACAACGATTTTCTAAGTGCAGACATCTGGAATCAACTCGTGAGTTGTTAAACACCGATACTCTCTTCTCTGATGTATCGAAATTAGAATTTCATTTATAGGTCATTTCATTAAAACAGGTGACCTCCTCGATCCACTTCTGTATGTGATGTTAATGATTGCACCAAAAGAATGACTGCCGCAGTCGCAGTTTACCCTTACAATTACTCAATCCAAACTAATCTGGACCCACAAACGACCCATCCTTTTCGTATGTCAGGACGGCGTTTGCCAAACCGTCAGGTATGAGTTGATCCGACTGAAAGTTCCTATAAATAACACAAAGACGGAAAACCTGTTAAGGTTGCAAATGGCAGTACTATTCGCGTAACAAGTAAGTGACGGTTGCTGATAGCTCAGGGAGGGCATGGAGTGGATGTTGGTTTTCGTGTAGGGTGAATAGAATGTCATACCTCAAAACAGGGAAAGTCATAAGTCAAAGGGCGCCAGTTTCTTTAAAATCAAAAATATTGGTATAATTAGCACACAAATAAACGCTAGTACTCCACAACCATATTCAAAACCAAAGTAAAACATGTTTACCTTTCGTAGCATTCAACCAAATCGATCAGAAAATGTGCTCCTGGACTGATGCTATCTATAAAAGATTCAAACTATTCGCACGCAATAAAAAAGTTAAATAACGTAAAACGTGCTGCGAAACCAATTGTAGAGGTCATCAATTTTAATGACTCAAATTTTACTGTACTTAACGTTAACTTGAAGAATATATATATATATATATATATATATATATATATATATATAATACTTAAAAATATTAATCTTCATTTAAAAAATAGGGTAAAATGTAAACAAATGCTACAAGCTTTCGTCAAAATCAGAAATAACGATTTTATTAAATACATAAATAAACAGTTTACCTCGAGTAGAATTTGAACCTACGACATGTACTTTGCTGGAGCACCGCGCTAACCAACTGCGCTATCCATATTCAAGTCCCAGTCGTTCTAAATCTTGTCTTTATGTATGTAGAACTAAAGTATCCCTTAAATAAAATGCGATTACAATCAAATTACTTATATTAATGGAATTTGAGCCTGCAATACCAAAAGTTCACACATAACATAGCAGCTAGATTAGTATTAAATTATTATAAGTTTTGTTATGAACGAATAAGTTCAAAGATAAATATGTAATTAAAAACTATTATTAATTTTATTAAATACATAAATAAAAGATTACCTCGAGTAGGATTTGAACCTACGACATGTACTTTGCTGGAGTACCGCACTACCCAACTGCACTATCGATATTCAAGCTCCAATCGATGTAAATTTTGTCTTTATGAATGTAGAACTGAATTAAATTCTAAATATAATGCGATTACAATCAAATTACTTATATTAATGTAATGTGAGCCTGCAATACCGAAAGAGTTCACACATACCAAAGCAACTAGATTAATATTAAATTACTATAAGCTTTGTTATGAACGAATAAGTTCAAAAATAAATATGTAATTATTAACTTTATTAAATACATAAATAAAAGTTTACCTCGTGTAGGATTTGAAACTACGACCTGTACTTTGCCTGAGAACCGCACTAACCAGCTGCGTATAGAGATTCAATCTATGTAGAACTGATGTAAATTGTAAATATAATGAGATTACAATCAAATTAAATATATTAAAGAATGTGAGCTTGCAATATCTCAAGGATTCACACATCCCAGAGCAACTAGATTAATAATAATTTATTACAAGTTTTGTTATGAACGAATAAGTTCAAAGGTAAATATGTAATTAAAAATTATTATCATTTTTATTAAATACATAAATAGAAAGAATTTACATCAGTTCTACATACATAGAGACAAAATTTACATCGAGTGGGGCTTGAATATCGATAGCACAGTTAGTTAGCGCGGTACTCTAGCAAAGTACACGTCGTAGGTTCAAATCCTACACGAGGTAAACTTTAATTATGTAATTAAAAATTATTAATTTTATTAAATACATAAATAAAAGTTTACCTCGAGTAGGATTTGAACCTACGACCTGTACTTTGCTAGAGTACCGCGCTACCAACTGCGCCACCAAGGTTCAAGCCCCAATCGATGTAAATTTTGTCTTTATGTAATTTGATTGTAATCTCATTACATTTAGAATTTACATCAGTTCTACATACATACAGACAAAATTTACATCGATTGGGGCTTGAACCTTTGTGGCGCAGTTGGTAGCGCGGTACTCTAGCAAAGTACTGGTCGTAGGTTCAAATCCTACTGAGGTAAACTTTTATTTATGTATTTAATAAAATTAATAATAATTTTAATTACATATTTATCTTTGAACTTATTCGTTCATAACAAAACTTATAATAATTTTATTTATGTATTTAATAAAATCACAATAATTTTTAATTACATATTTACTTTTGAACTTGTTCGTTCATAACAAAACTTATAATAAATTATTATATTGCTTTGGTATGTGTGAATCCTTGCGATATTGCAGGCTCACATTCCATTAATATAAGTAATTTTATTGTAATCTCATTATATTTAGAATTTACATCAGTTATACATACATAAAGACAAAATTTACATCGATTGGGGCTTGAATATAGATAGCGCAGTTGGTTAACACGGAACTCCAGCAAAGTGCAGGTCGTAGGTTCAAATCCTACTCGTAGTAAACTTTTATTTATATATTTAATAAAATTAATAATAGTTTTTAATTACATATTTATTTTTGAACTTATTCGTTTATAACAAATCTTATAATGATTTAAGATCAGTCAAGCTGCTTTGGTATGTGTGGATTCTTGAGATATTGCAGGCTCACATTCCTTTAATATAAGTTATTTGATTGCAATCTCATTATATTTAGAATTTACATCAGTTCTATATACATAAAGACAAAATTTACATCGAGTGGGGCTTGAATCTCGATACGCAGTTGGTTCGTGCGGTACGCTAGCAAAGCACAGGTCGTAGGTTCAAATCCTGCTCGAGGTAAATTTTATTTATGTATTTAATAAAATTAACAATAATTTTTAACTACATATTTATTTTTGAACTTATTTGTTCATACCAAAACTTATAATAATTCAATATTAGTCAAGTTGCTTTGGTATGTGTGAATCCTTGAGATATTGCAGGCTCACATTCCATTAATATAAGTAGTTTGATTGTAATCTCATTAGATTTAGAATTTACATACATACGTAAAGACAAAATTTTCATCTATTAGGGCTTGAATCTTAATAGCGCAGTTGGTTAGCGCGATACTCTAGCAAGGTACAGGTCGCAGGTTCAAATCCTACTGCGGTAAACTTTTTATTTATGTATTTAATAAAATTAATAATAATTTTTAATTACATATTAATTTTTGAACTTATTCGTTCATAACAAAACTAATAGTTATTTCCTAAAGTTGGTGAGTGGTTAACGCTATTAAAACATCACGTGTTAGACTAGTCAACGAACTCTAACACTAATTCCACAGATGTGTACATCTAATTCCACCGTAGTTTATCTTCAAACCTCCTGAGCCATTATTCATATTCTGTCCATATTTAAAGTTAATGATAGTGGCACAAAGTTTTTATCCTAAATGAAAGATAAATACAAATCAAGTAGAATTTACATTCAAGTTCTTTATACATAATTCCCACTGAAGTTGATACACCAAATACACTTACAAGAGGTGAATGGGTCACTGTTAGATTTTGTAAATCTAAACTGAGAGTGAAAACAAATTTACATACTTGAATATAGAATATGTAAGTAAATTTTACAAAAATTAATTTTCTAGCTAAATTTTAATATTTTAGCTAAGCACAACCGACATGAGCAATCATATAGTTCAATTGAAATCACTACATTCGATATAATAGCTACACAATTTCCACTTGTACAAACAGAGAAGATTAATGTTTTATAATTAGTTATCGTGCATTCATTGCCTCGATAACCAGTTGAAACGCATGTAATTGTAGACTAACCTGTTTCGATGTCCTCAAAGGGAGACTATAGGTGTACCGATAGTGTGTAGATGATGGAATTACAGTTACAGTACGTCATCTTGTGCGTGGACAGAAGATGACCATATAATTTCAGCAAGAATCGTAGAAGTTATTTTACGAAGTAGTCGCAAGGACGTGACTACAATTAACTTACCACATTGCACATACAAAACTTTATTTCGAGACAAGCTCATTGAAAAAATGCTTTGCATTATATTCCAATCAATTGAGGTCTTTAAATTCAACACATTTTTGGTAGAGATTATCTTTTATCAAACTAGATCCTAATCATTACCGATAGATGTAAATGTTTATGAAATTTAGATAATTATGTCGCTAAATTAATTTCAATGCAGACATAAGTAAATGAAGATATATAACGATGAGTTAAAAATTATTCATCCCTGTGTACATCTAATTCCACCGTAGTTTATCTTCAAACCTTCTGAGCCATTATTCCATATTCTTCTTGTCTATAGAACCCAAATTGTTCAAACGATTGACGATTAGAACATTATTGCAGAAATATTTGAATAAACGAGCTCTAATTTCGCCCTAGGCAAGTCATGGGACTTGCATATTGTTAATCTTTATTCGGCATGTGTTTTGTTTTGGCAGCTAGACATTCCGCCGAATGTGATTAAAACGCCAACGACCATTGCGCTGAATACTCTCATTGTACTGAATTTTAATGTTGGACCACTACGCCGACAATGACCAAAGCGTCAAATGCCTAAAACACCGACATGACAATTTCTTAGGTTTAAAGCGACGAAACCTAAGATTACAGGATGCACTCGCCAAATTCTTTATAGGAATTTATAAGTGCTACTGAAATAAAAGTTTAGAATTGTGCTCTATCTTTATCCCTAGCTGGATTATTACAGATTTTTCTCCATACTTGCCTCTACTATCATCTTTAATCTAGCCGTAAAAGTTCGACCTTTCCTAATTATTGGAAATTAGCGCTGATTTTTCCCACAAAGATCAGCAATTATAGATCGATTAGTATAATTTCCAATTTTGCAAAAATATTAGCAATTATACTGCATATGTGTATCTACCGTTGTCCAGCGTAACTTCATAGAGCATCACTCTACTGTGACCAACCTTGCTTCTTTTACCCAATTTGTTTCTCAAGCTTTGAACAATCATCACCAGGTAAACGTGCTTTATTAGGATTTTTCCAAACCTTTTGACAAAATTGACCATAAGGTCATTATTAGTAAGTTAGACAGCTTTGGATTTTCGTAAATTGTTGTCCTGCAGGTGTTTTGATGTACGCTGACAATTTAAAACGTATTCTGTTATTAATTCTATGAATGATTGCGATACACTTCAAGTGCAAATTGTCGAACTACATGAATGGTGTATTAGTAATGGATTACAACTTAACATGAGTAAGTGCAATGTGGTTACTTAATCCAATAAACACCAACCTACATATTATCCATATGAGTCTAACTCAGTTTTATTTAATTGTAGTTCTGTAATAAAAGATGTTGGGGTTATTTTTAGTGATCATGTTTGTTCTATATGTAATTCTGCTGTAAAAACTGTTGAATTTTTAATTCGAAATTCGAAATTTGCTCGTTTACTAGCATCGTTGCATTGAAATCTTTGTATACAGCTCTTGTTCGATCAAACCTGGAGTGTGGAGCGTTAATTTTAAGCAGGTCTTGTAATAGGCAGAGTATGAGCTGTGTTTGTCGTGAATGTGTTCATTACACTATTTACCAAAGTCTTAGAGTTGGTTATAACATAGTAACACGGGGTAACCGGTTCATGGAGCAGTATAATAGAGCTTGGTAAAAGAATACAGCTCTGCCATAAATATAGAGCTCGATTTTGGTAATGACCAGCTGTGTGGCGTGCTATCTATAACAATTGCGCTGCCTGTACCTGATTCAGTTTTAGTGCCTTTCGTGTAAATGGTGCAGCTTTCCAATAAACTATTTGAGGTATCTGTATTAATAGCGTTGTTGATTTTTAGTAGAATAGGTAGGCGCATATTCCAAGGTGCTACCTATCCATTTTGAATTACAATATTTCCGGCAGCTTGAGTTGGTACCTGTTTAGTAGTTCTTGTCTTCGGATTCGCATCGGTCGGGTAACAGAGGGGTGGCTTTCATACGAACGTGTTCTATAAAATGCTATATTATAAACGGGATGTTGTGCTCGTGCTTTCATTCTGACTATATAATTTAATAGCAACTTTTCTCCTTTTGTAAAGAGAGGGAACTCCGGATTCCACATGTAAGCTCTCAATTGGGCTAGTGTGGAAAGCCCCGGTACAGTATCTTAATCTGAGGTGGTGGATAACGTCGATTTTGTTTAAAAGGCCTTTTCTTGCAGATGCATACACTATGCATCCATAGTCGATTCGGAGAGTACTAAGGATTTGTATACTTTTATCAGTACATCTCTGTCGGCTTCCCATTTTGTGCCAGCTAAACAGCGTAGTAGATTTAATAATCGGCGACATTTTACTGTGATCTCGTCAATGTGAGATCGCCATCTCAGGTCGGAATCAAAAGTAAGTCCTAAGAATTTGATTTTTTAATGCATTTGATGACTGTTTGGTGCATATACAGTTTAGGGTCGGTGTGTGGACGTCTTAGTCTACAAAAATGGACACAATGAGTGTTTTCTCCTGAGAACTTAAATCCCGCCTGTTCTGCGTTCCTGAAGACTATATTAATGCCTCTTTGTAAGATTGAATTCGTTTGTGGTGTAGCGTTTGATTTGGCATATATGCAGAGGTCATCAACATAAACACATCTCTCTACCTCTTCAGGTAGGTTTGATGTGATATCATTTATTGCAATTGAAAACAATGTCACGCTTAGCGTAGATCCCTGAGGCACACCGTTTTCTAGTCGTCGTGGACGAGATAACGTGTTAGCAACTCTTACACGGAATTTTCGGTCAGAGAGAAATGATTAAATAAATATTGGCAGATTGCCACGTATCTCCAGCTGTGCAGCTTTTCTATTATGCCGATTGCCAGGTCATATCAAAAGCCTTATGTATTGTTATTATTATATTATTATTATTATTATTATTATTATTATTATTATTATTATTATTATTATTATTATTATTATTATTATTATTATTATTAATATTACGTTTCCTAACTTAAATAATTCTCAAAAACTATTATCATTTACTGAAGAAGATGACTGTTACTACCGAAACAGGTAATTGTTTAAAAATGAATTAAAAATACTGGGCAACAGTTCGTGGAATATAACAACGTATAATCTATGCGATTGATAGTAAGTGCCTTGGAAAATGAGAGATGCATCACTTATTGCAATATGACTGTGGGTTTTCTCGAGTTAATGCCATTAATGTGAAACTGTTATTGAACAAAGGTATTGTCTAAACCTGCCAGCGTTGCATACTTGTTAAAGGTTATCCGTATTAAAAAGTATTTAATAAACGACGGGTAGAATATGATAAGGCTATGCTATATTAGTGTGGGGCCATTCTGCTGCATTAAATAGTCAATGGCAGCATTGTGAATTTGGGCTACAGAGATGTTTATAAATCTCAAAATTCTTACAGCTCCTTACCATTGCATTCTAGACAGTTTATTGTTCATTCATAAAATAGAGCACATAAGGAGCTGCACAACTACAACACGATAGTACCAGTAGCATTTTCACTAATACAGTTGATACCAATGAAATTCAAAATTTGTTTAACACGTTGGCTACCGTGTGAGCCCAATGTGGTGTCCCGCTAATTTTTCATAATGGCCATGTGACGCCACATTGGAGCTTACGCTTACGGCCTCATGTACGCATATATGCTTTTCATTGGGGGTCAGAAAATAATGGCTTGCAGGAACAGAAGACGTGTTTGGCCTGTGGTGGGTACACAAAACAGGGTATTCAAAATGTCGATTATTTAAAATTTTTATGCATACATAATTGTTATTTTGGGATACAAAACGTAAAATTTAAGAAAATCAAACACTCATTCAAATTAAATAATAAAAAAACTAAACTACGATTGAAAATTATTATTTTGTACACTTCAAAAAACAAGACTAGCAATAGTTTTTGAGCACTGGTTACCCCTCAGTTCGTGGGTGGAACTTGAGCACAAACACGTCCAATTTCTACTTTTAGTGTTTCATAGCATAAACAGTACTTTCCTCTACGATTTCTGCCAACATCTTCAAAAATGTGTTGGGTAGTGTCGATATGGTGATCAGGGGTTTGGGTATTCTACAATTAGAAGTTGGGCTACCAATAATTCTTTGAATTTTGTCGTTAGTTACTTCTAGGTGTAAAACGTAGGCATTTACAAGAGACGCAAGATTAACGAAACAAATATATGTAGGTGAGGTTAGGGAAAGGCCGGCCTGGTAGGCCGCGTAAAACTTGGCTGAATGTAGTAGAATCTATGATAAAGGAAAGAAAGATAAGGAGTTTTAAAACAAAAGGGCATGTTAGAGACTATGTATGAATCTTGCGGAAGCTAGGGAGGTATGCGGAGATAGGAAAGCATGGAGAAAGATTGTGAATGAAAAATAAATAAGAGGCAGGGATTGTTTTGCCTACCCCGCAAGGGAGTGGCGTGAAGGTTAAGTAAGTAAGTGCAGGTCAATAACTCAATAGCCAGTTTTCAGTACCACTCGACTCCTCGTCTAAGACAAGTGTTGTATGCCTTCATCTGATCGGACAGATCTTCGTAGGTTTTATGGATATTATAATCAATTACTGACGGCGCTTTTTCTTTTTCTTTAGAGCCATGTTTTACTTTTACCAGCTGTGAATTGTGCTTGGTACTCAAGATAAGCACATCCCGCTTATCCTTCCATTTCTGCACCACTATGCCAGAATTACTTTCAACAGCTACAGCTTCTCCGTTGTCAATCTTTTTTCAGTAATTTCTTTAGGTTCAGCTTACAATTCGATCGTAGGGTACCAATTAAATGGATTTGTTTATCTAGCAATGCATGCGTTAATGACACACTGGCATAACAGTTGTCCGTGTATATGGTACGTCCCGCACTAAATCAGTTTGCAGACAGAGTGAGCACAACATTTTGCGATGAAGACCTCCTACTTTATCTTGGTCGCAGTATACCAAAAGATTATATTATATATTATATGGTATATCCTTTTTATGCCAAATTTGTGGCCCTTATGTTTGATATACTGCTTGAAACTCAAGCGTCCTCTGAGCGAAACCACTGTTTCATCGATACATACAGAATCTTTTGGTAACACGGGAGCTTGAAAATTGTTGACGAGCGATTCAATGAGAGGTAATATTTTTACAACCTCTCAGAAGTAATGACATCGTTGTTATGAAAATGACACATCCTCAACATCAACTGAAATCGATTTCTTGACATTAACGATTTATTTTATTTTGGTAGAGAACATTTTTATTCCAGTAGGGTTCTATGGACGGATAAGAGCAGAGTCCCATCCAAAATAGAGGTCTAATGAATTTTATGGATTTTGGCCTTCCGTGGCGGTTATTTTGGCTTACACTGAGCTGCATAACAATTGGTTTTCAGAACCATCATATTAATAAGGTTCATTGACGAATAAAGAATAAAAGCTTATTGGACTTTTATTGAAGTAATTTTCGTATATTTCTGTGCATTTGTTGCTATTGTTTCAATTTCATTTTCGTCGCTGCTATCTACAGTGTAACCCCTTATGACCCGTTCAATGGTTTCCTTCTCGGTATTTACTTGGATTTCTCTACTGGTGCAGGCAATATTTGAAGCGCTTGTTGTTTCTGGACGCCTAGCTTTCTTATGACCTTCTCCAAATTCTGCCACAGTACGACGGTTTTTAGTAAAGAAACATTCTTCTGATTCTTCTTCCGAATCACCACTTGAAGTACTAGGAACATATTCATCCGATTCTGATAACTGAAAAGGATATTCGTCTTCATCAGACAAAACTTTCTATAAATCAAATTTTACTATTAAAAACTACAATATTCAAAGGCCAAATAAATACCTTACCTGAAAAAGTGTATCCAAGTTAGGTTGATCTTCTTCGTAACTCATATTCACAACAGGTAAAAATAATAACAACCGGAGTAATTGATCGCAACAGTACAACCTACACAGATCTGAGATAAAAATAAGACTAACAACATTACAAGACCAACTACGACTTGTGTGTATTCTTGCCCCAGTTTCTGACAATGAGTCCAGGTATATGTCACGAAGCCCTTGTGATAAATTGATTACTGTTGGAGCCGCGTGTACTCTATATGGTGTCTCATGGATGAAACCATGTTCTAACAAGTTGTTTGTATTATAGTTAACATAGTTAAATCCTTTAAATAAAAAATATCGTTGTGGAAGTAATAATATTTTTTTTCACCATTACGGCAGTCAACGTGTTAATTACGAGGATGGGATGATAATTGCTTAGTCTCCGTGTAGATGGCGTTGTTAAGTAAAAAATAAATGCATATTTCTAAAATGTCATCTTCAATTTGACAGTATTGAAAATATTAATTTCGCCTGTATCATACTTTGTTCTTAGCAGCCGCCCAGTCTGTTTTGTGTATTTTTAACAATGGAAAATATCGAGCGTTTGAAAAACGCGGAGATTTTTGAAGAAATGTACAACGTATTGGGTGATAGTGCACAATAATATGTCACGGTAAAGAACTGTGTGGCTGCATTTAACCGTGGTCGTATGAACATAAAAGACGAACGCCGCTCTGGACGCCCTAAAAGTGTCACTACTACGGAAATGGTGAGCAAAATCCATACCATGATTTTAGAAGATCGGCGATTGAAGTTAAATCTCAAAAGAACGGGTACATAATATCATAACTCAATAATTGGATATGAAAATGCTTTCTGCGAGATGGGTGCAGCGTTTGTTCACCCTAGACCAAAAACGTGTTCGAATGCAATTATCGCAAGAATGCCTGGATCATTTTCGGGCAAATCCGGCTGATTTTATAAGGCGATTGATAACCACAGACGAAACTTGGGTTCATCATTATACCCCTGAGACAAAACAGTAATCAAAACAGTGGATTGAACATGGTTATCCATCTCCGAAGGAAGCCTTGTGTGTCAAATCAGCCGGTAAGGTGATGGCTTCTGTATTTTGGGATGCCAAAGGGATTTTAATGGTAGATTATTTACCTAAAAGGCAAACCATAACTGGGGTTTATTATGCTAACCTGTTAGACAAATTAAACCAAACTATTCGACAGAAAATACCAGGTTTAGCTAACAAGAAAATCATTTTGCACCAGGATAATGCAAGAAAACATAAAATTAGTCTTTCATTCTTAGGCTAAGCACTTGTCATCCCGTCCTCGTAATATAATGGGTATGTGGTTCTATAATGCTTTACCAAATTTTCTCTGTTCTTTAAGTGCAAAACTGCAGTAAAACTAAAACATCTCTGTCTGCTAATCCTTGTCCTAGTTTAGAGTTTTAGACGGCAATTTGCTTCGAAAACCTAAAATGACTGTGATTGTTAGTTCTATTGTTTTATCTTTCAACATTAACCTGTACATATTTCATTAGTTTACCAATACATTTGATTCTATTAATGTAAACTACTCCTTGTTGTATTACATGAATCAATTATTATTATTATTAATATTACGTTTCTTAGGTATTGTTGAAGGCTTACATTTATGTTCCCAGACATGACAACTAGAACTATTATCATTCACTGAATGAAGATAACTGTAATTAGCGAAACGTTTAATTTTATAAAAAAAATTAATAAGAATCTGAAAGATTGGTCGTAAATACTGGAGTACCCCAAGATTCGATAATTGGACCAATATTATTCTTAATTTTTATCAACCATATTATAGCGTCAGATTCAAATTGTTCGCTCGCATTATACTGCAGTGATACTACGATAACTAAAACTTCAAAATATGTTTTGGCAAATGATACATCACGTATTCCATTAATGCGACAACTAATACTTAGACACTACGATACCTAATACCTCAAAATCTTCATTGGAAAATGATACATCACTTATTGCAATAAAATAAAGAGTCCAACAAACTCACATTGAATGTAAACAAAACTCAATGACTCCGTCCTTCCTCAAATAATTCTGCCACTAATAATATACAATTTATAAACTTTCTCGGAGTTATGTTATTATTGTGGAACTAATATTGAAAAAAACTATTCTCTAAACTAGCCAGAGTTGCATACTTGCTAAAAAAGGTTATCTGTTTATTACAGTGATGGACACTGTATGGTAAACCATGCTATACTAGTGTGGGTTTACTCTGCTGTATTGAATAGTCTTTGTTACAAAGGTGTTGCATACGCTGCATTGCAAATTCGGGCTATAGAGATTATTGTAGAGATATGTTTATAAATCTCAAAATTCTTACAGCTCCTTACCATATCATTCTAGCCAATTGTTCATTCACAAGAATCGCGCATATTACACAGCGCATAAGGAATTGCACAACTACACAAGTAACACTAACATATAATCTAAAAACAATCTTTAACTTACGACATTGCATTAAAACTAAGAGCATCTCTGCGTGCTAACCCATTTCTAGTTTTCATGAGTTCGTTATGCAATAATTTTGAAAACCTAAAATGACCAATACACTTTTATTGTGTGTATTATATTTTTGTGTCATATTTTATTCCATATATGTAACTGATATGTGTAAACCACTCTTTATTGTGTTAAGATGAATTATTATTATTATTACATTCCATAACTATTTTAGCAGGCTTACATTTAAGTTTTCTGATTACATATCCATTTAACAACTATTATCATATACTGAAGATGATAGCTGTAACTACCGAAAAGTTTAATTTTATAAAAATTAAACAAAAAGGCAAAATTTCATACTCAAAAGCTAAGTACCTTAGTTAGTCAAGAAGGTTTGATTTTCATGTTTTAGAATAAAGTCTAAAACAACCATAAATAAAATTTCGAGTCCAAGGAATTGGGCTCCACTCAAAATTTTAAAACGAAAATTTTTTGATTAGATTGCAATTCGTACCTTATCATCGCCTTATTTTTTTAAGATGAATGAACGGTTCAATTACAAGGTTTACATTACCTAAAATACTCTTTTACTTGTAACTTGCAAAAAATAATTAAATGATTTAAAAATATGCAACAGATAATCAAAGATTTGTAGAAAAACTTCATGCTAATGATCAAAACATAAACAGTATAATTGTTTAGATAGTGTATTAGACAAATTGTATGAGGAGCATTGTTTACCATAATTTGCATATTTTTTTGGGTTATTTAATCACCATGTTTTGTTTTTGGCTGAGTATGAATTAATCAACTTTATAAAATTTTGTAACGTGCCGGCGTTCTATTAACGTTATCAAGTTACATAAAAAAATTCAAATTTCACCAGTAATTAAAAAAAAATTGCATGATATTGTAGTTGTTATTGAATTTTATTTTATCAAGGGTGGTCCTTTTGAATGAGACTGAATTGGTAGGCGCTTTATGGTTACTTAAAAGGATACGGTTATTTAAGTGAAACCCCGCCTTATAACAATCTACCAATCACTATTTTAAAAGCAAATAACAAAAGAAGCCGCTTGTGGTAAAGGCGGTTCTTACAAACACCTTCTGGAGGTGTTATGCACCACGGTGGTCAACGGTCATCAAGTTCTTCAGTTTTCCTCTAGAACCTGTAAGTGAATGTTAAAATTTCCGTTTGCAGCTTTCACAAAATTTTGCCGAGCTTAGACGTGTGTGCTTTTAGTGACTTTTTGGTAGTGTTGTGAATTCACTTATTTTGTATAAATTTAGTGATTAGTAAATGGCATTAAATATGACACCATACTTCACCGGTTACCCATTTCAAGGTATGTGATTAATTATTATTGATTTATTTAATTGCGAGTGGAAAGAAATTGAAGATTTAGGCTTTAAATCAGAATTATAATTTATAGGACGTTAAGGGTTGTGCAACGTCGATGCAATTGGAAACTGTGAAGTAATCAATCTGATAATTTAATCCCCAGTGATCAATACTTTGTACCCTCAACAAGATTACAAATTTAGATTTATGTCTGTAGCCACGGAAATGCGTGGAATGTTAATTTTAATACTGAAAAAAAAATTAATAGGTCTGAAATGTGTCGGATAAACTTTGTTATAATATTACCATGTTGGCTTATGTCAAGTCGTTCCAGATAAGCATCGTCTTTTATAAAAGCTGGCGGTGATTGTAAATGCAACCTACACTGTGTTAATGCCCTTAATGCATGTAAAACTTGAGCTAAATCTGTATTATTACCTTATCTTTCTATCTCGATACCGACGCCCATGTATTAAATATTCCAAATCGCTCTATACCGTAATGGTAATAAGTTGATAGTCTTTTGATACCTGGTAATGAAACAATTAAGATTTCTTTTAAGCGAAAATTTATGCAAAATTTTTTATGTATGAAAAATTTTATGCAGATTTGCATTAGATTTTGGAAAATTGTGTTTTTGCCAGATATTATTATAAGGGTGATGTATCGCAAATTATAAAACCTGGCATGTAGATTACACATTACAAAATAAAGTTGTAGATGTACGATCAACTTATGGATAAGTATGAGCTGTGGTTTTTCAGTCTTTACAATAATTGTGGTAACACGTGTGCGGTGTAATGAAACACAACCCTGAAGAATTACTTACTTAAGCTGAAGCTTTCTCATTAACAAAGAGAAATTCTTTGTATCGTCTTTACACTTAATTATCTCTAACTTCTGGAAATACTCTTTATTATATGGATTTTTTAAGGCATTCTCAGAATTTTAAACTTCGGTCGCTTTCCATTTCCCAAATTTGTGACTTTTATTGCCGTAATTCACGTTCCGGTTATTGTTTTATAACGAACGAACACATTGCTTTTCAATATAATCTATTAATTGCACCGTTTTGCTTAATTAATAAATGTTTTTGATTATATTTGTTGGTGTGTTTTGTATGTCTATGGGTTTTCTAAAATACAGGGTGTCCGTGGGTTAAGAATTCGTATACGTATTCTTTGAACAATTTTAAGCAAAAATGATTATTTGTAATTTTTCCCAATCCCTAACCCCTAAGGAGAAATGGGAGGTTGAAGAAAAATGTGAAAGTATGTAAAGAGAATGCTCTTAACAGCTGCTTAAGTCTTGAAATTATCATAAAACAAAGCTTTTAATAACAATTTTCATTAACAAATTAACAAGAACACAAAAATGCACATAAAATAACGAGGTGACAAACAAAATGATATCCATCAACCTCCACACATAATGGCATACGCCTTCGTAGCTCTCTTTTCTATTCGATTTTTGCGAAATCGTCACAAATGTTGGTAAATGCATAAAAAAATTCGTTCAATCAGATGGTTTACTCTGCCCGTACACTAACGACATGTCCCCACAGATAAAAGTCTAAACGTATGAGATCTGGTGATCTGGGCGGCCAGTGTACAGGTTGTCCCATTTTCGTATGTTTTACGGGGTATCTCGCTTATTTTTTAGGTTAGAACCTTGCGGTTTTCGCGACACTGTGCTACTTTTTAATGAACCCAAAGATGCACTAATCAAATTTGCCATAGCCATCTTAGTTTTTGTGCTACAGAGTGATTTTGGAAAAATTGCATTTTCAGTCATCCCCTGTGACTCTGTTATTGTCAGACATATTAAAAAAGTAAAAACTGATATTTGTAGATTTTTTACGTAGAATCTAGTGGTGATAATCAGATTTTCTTTAAAGGTCACAGTTTTTGAGACATTGACATAACCTACTTTTTTTTAATGGGACACCCTATATATTTTTTAAAATCTTTTTCCCCTTGCCAACAGCTTTTCAAAAATATAGCATAGTCTATATTTATTTTTATAAACAACGTAACAAAATAATTTTTTTCTATAATTTACATTGATAAAAAACAAAATAATTAATTAATCAAAAATATTGTTCAAATTGCAGACCATTATGTCTCCTACAAGTTTCACAAAGTTTATAAATTCTTTTAATAGCATTTTCCAAAATAAATGATTGTCTTGGTAATTCTGTAAAACCATTTTCCGTTGCAATTTTTAATTGTTGCATGTTGGCATATTGCGTTGAATAAATATTTTTCTTTAAATACACCCACAAAAAAAATCCAAAACCGAGAGATCCAGTGATCGTGGTGGCCATCGAACAGGTCCATTTGTTCCAATCCATCTCCTGGGAAAACGTTCATTTAGCCAGTTTTGTATTATTCTAGCATTGAGGGCTGGAGCCCCATCCTGCTGGAAGAATATATCGTTCAGTTGAGTCAGTGGAATATCTTCTAAAATGTTCATAGTTTTTTCTTGTAGAATTTGTAAGTACCCATTAGAGTTTAGGTTTTCTTCATAAATCTTGTAAACTACTTTTCGGTTAAAAATGAAGCCGGAGACATTAAATCCGAACCTGCCTTGACGCTCTCTAGGAAAAATCACGTGGGTGTTTTCTTGACTCCAAAACCGCGAGTTGTGTCTATTAAGAATTCCTGAACTTGTGAAATGTGTCTCGTCTGACCAAATTATTTTTTTTTCAGAATTATTGTCCTGAGTGTTCATATTTATAAACCAATTGCAAAACTCCAATCTACCTTCAGCATCACCAGGGTGCAGATGATGAACAAGTTTATACTTGTAGGGTTTGAATTTATGTTTTTTTAAAATCCTTTGCACTGTTGTTTTAGACACACCGGTCTCTTCATCTATTTTCCTGCACGAGGTTTCAGGAGTGACTTGAACAACTGCTAAAACGTTGATCTCTGGTTCTTCGTTCTCTTTGTTGTAAACTCGGGGTTGAGGTTTGTCAAAACATCCATGTTGGCAAAGATTAAATTTTAATTTTTGAAATATTCTTCTGTCGGCTTTCGGGATATCTATATGACAAAATAGGTATATAAAATAAATACAAATTTTAAGGTAAAGATTAACTGACCTATTCAGGTAGAGTTCTAAGGCCTGGTCTGCGTTTTTATTAGATAATATGAAGCAGGTATTCACATCATATTTCTCAAAGTTTTCAAATTTTTGATTTCGAGCCATATTAAAAAATAATTAAACAACAACAACAATAAGAACAAGAACGATAACAATAAACAAAAACAACGAATATCAATAAATATCAGCACTAAATTTGGGAAAATGTAACCAGGAATAATTTAAGAGAAGCAGAAACTTCAAAAATCAAATACCTAAGTAATGGCAGAATGTTAATTATTTTGTTTTTTGCATTACCATGGTTACCCACGGCTATCCACTATCATCAATGTAAATCATAGAAAAAAAATTATTTGGTCACGTTATTTATAAAAATAAATATATCTTTGAAAAGCTCTTGGCAAGGGGAAAAAGATTTTAAAAAAATAGATAGGGTGTCCCATAAAAAAAAAGTAGGGTATGTCAACACCTCAAAAACCCTGACCTCTAAAGAAAATCTTAGTACGCCACTGGATTCTACGTAAAAAAAATCTACAAATATCAGTTTTTACTTTTTTAATATGTCTGACAATAACAGAGTTACACGGGATGACTGAAAATGCAATTTTTCCAAACACCCTGTAGCACACAAACTAAGATGCCTATGGCAAATTTGAATAGTGCATCTTTGGTTTCGTTAAAAAATAGCACGGTATCGCCAAAAACCGCAAGGTTCTAACCTAAAAAATAAGCGAGATACCCCGTAAAACATACGACAATGGGACAACCGGTTCTACCAATCCATCGGGTAGGAAATTGCCTGTGCAAAACCTCCGTTACAACACGCCCGTAGTGCGCAGGAGACCTATCTTGCAAATACCACATGTTTTGACGTACAATTAAGGTAACATCTTAAAGCAATGTTGATAAATCTTCTTCCAAGAATTGTTTGTGCATTTCGGTGTTTAAGTGCCGATTAAAAATGTAGAGTCCAGTGCGACTTGTCTCCGATAATCCCTGCCCAAACATTTACCGTGAAGCGATGTTGAAATCCAGTAATAATAATTTCATGAGGATTTTCATCAGACCAGACGTGCTCATTGTGACTATTGTTCACTCCATCCCGAGAAAAAGTTGCCTCAGCACAAAAGAGTGTAACAGGAATGTTATCATCATGTGTCTTCATCCATTCATAAAACCGAACTCTTAGAGCCAAATCGCTGGGAAGAAGGTGCTGAACGGGTTGAAGGTGATAAGGATGCATTCCATTTTCGCTAAGAATTTCCGAAATCGTAGTCCTGCTTCTACCAGTGGCTGCTTTTATTCGTCTTTTGCACCTCTTCTGCAAACGCATGTGGTGGAAACTCTCGATCACTTCGATGTGTAAGAAAAATTACTGTTTATCGAAGGCAGTGATTAGTCCGGCTTATCGTTTTGTCAGTAGGAGCACTATGATTTGGAAAACGATTTTTGTAATCTGCTGCTGCTGCATAACAATTACCGTTAAACAAGCCGTACAGGAATACTATATCACTGTATTCCTCATTGGAAGATTGATAAGGCATGATTTAATTGTAATTAAATTAATTCTAATTGTTACACAGCAGATGATAAATTGCATTTACATTCAAATAATGTTTGATACAAATGACATGAAACGTCAAATAAGACATATTTTCTGAGCTTATTGCGGTAATACTTGCTAGGCAACCAAAACTGCTCTTACGATTTTTACTGTGTGGATCTCATTTTGAACAACGGTAACCATTTTTGTTTGTCACCTCGTTATTTTATGTGCATTTTTGTGCTATGTTGTGTTCTTGTTAATTTGTTAATAAAAATTGTTATTAAAAGTTTTGTTTTATGATAATTTCAAGACTTAAGCAGCTGTTAAGAGTATTCTGTTTACTTACTTTAATTTTTTCTACAACCTTATGGGTTAAAAATTGAGAAAAATTGCACCTAATCATTTTTGCTTAAACTTGTTCAAAGAATACGTATTCGAATTCTTCGTAGTTCCTCCGCGGACACCCTGTATAATACGAATTAGTCAAAATTAACAAGCTGAAATAATCACAACTAATTTTGAACTCTATGAACGGTATATCACTCGGTATATTGTGCTTTGGTCAATTAAGTAAAACGACTAGCAAATGCTAGTATGGCCTCAAAATTTAACAAAAATAACAACAAATAACAGCTGATATTTCCATAAAAAATTAATTAAAAAGCGGGGTCGCATAGTATCAGAATTTAGCTTAGGGCGCCATTAATGCACTAGTAACAATGACAGTAAACAGTGTTAGTGAGAGCGAGATGTTCCACAAGGCGCCCTTTAGGACCAATTTTGTTTTAATCTAATATGATCTGTACATATATTATCTATTCGTTCAAGCGATCAATACATTAAGCGACGGTTCTAAATTCGGAGAATCGAGCATGTAACCAATTGTGTGATTATAAAAAGAGTTTGCAGTATTGTAAAATCATTGTGCTCCATACAAATGTTTACCCTTAAAAACAAAATTGGTTGATAAAAACCAGAAGAATAAATTCGTGAATATGAACGAAAGGTTGGAGTTAATTATTAACGATGTTCTTAACAGACTATCACAAACGTCAACTGCATCAAAAGTTTGTGAAACGATTGTGAATGCAATAAAGCTAATTAATTTTACTATCATAGAAATTCATGAGACATTGTTAGTCTGGTCGCGCCAAGGTACGTTGCGCCCTAAATTTTCATAAAAGTAATTTCACAAATAAGAATACATGTTGCCCCACATTTAATTGGATAATAAAATATCCAAGATAAAATAAAATATGATTTATAATTTTGTTCCACAAGTTCTGGATGTTTCTGTACTAGCTCTAGCCATAGAAATCTGGTCTTTTCCAATGTAAACGATACTTTGCTGTTGTAAATATAAAGTTATCGTCAAATTTTGTAAGTCATGTTATTGCTCGCATTGTTGCCATTTTTAGCATTAGGTGCAACAAACACATTATATGCCCTTTTGATTTGACGTATCTAAAGCCGTAATTTTAAAGAAACGTTATAAATAAATTAATTTCGAGATGACGTTGATTTATTTGATGATTACCGATTTGCTTTTCATATAAATTTGGAACATACCCCTCGCTGAAAAACTTCTGAAATCTTACTTATTTCATGTTAGTACTGGGTACCTAATAACCATAATTACATGGCAAGAGCTAGTACAAAATCGTGTTGGTCCCAGTTGGGAATATTGTAGTCGTTTGTAGGTTAATATGTTGGTTTATGTCTTGTTCATGTTTTTCTATTGTACCTATAGGACGCGCAAATTCCTACACACCAATAGTTTGTTGTGAGAGACAAACATTTATTTGAAACACAAGTACTTGTTGCGAAACAAATATATTTGAATTTGTTTTATTAAAATAAAAATCTAATTTATATACAAAACGTTCATGCTGATTTTTAAAATAATTGATGGTGGCGGCTGGCTTATATGGGTATGTTCTAATTTATTTTGTTCATGTAAACCTTTTAGTTTTGCAATCAATTAGTGTAACTAAATATTTTGAAACTGATGTAAAAATACGCAATTCTGATAGTGCAGTTTAACTTTACGTAGCTAGATCCTTGTTTAGTACACTAGTAAAATTAATTACTCAAAAATCAGTTATAGTATTTATAAATGTATACAATAAATTGCATAAAATCTGTAGTGTTACGTTGAATTTCTATTCTTAGTTAAACATAAAAAATTTAAAGCTGTTTTAAATGTACACTTAGGCAACACAATAAAAATCAGATCCATTCTTTAAGTTACAGAAATGGAGTAAATAAGATTGTATAAAATATTGAAAGGAGAATAAAAGTAACATACATACCGTTTAGGTATATAATGGTGTATTTTGATTAATTTTTTCATAAATTTAAAAGGTTCAATAACAATTACATTTGTCTTCTTTAGTAAATGATAATTTACAATTAATTAAGATGTCAAATACATGTATGAAACCTAAAATAATAAAAATAAAGCTACTATAATGGTTAGGAAACGTATCATGTCATATCAAAATTTAGCTTAGGGCGATATTAAACGCGGTTTTAGATTATCATTTTCAAAAGTAAGTCTTAGGGCTAATAATGCACTATGTTGAATATACATATTTGTGGTTTAAATCAACATAGCTCGGTATTTACAAGAACAACAACAGTAAACATTATTAGCGAGTACGAGGTGTTCCACAAGGCGCCCTTTTAGGACCAATGTTGCTTTAATACGATAAGAAACCAGTTATGTGGTTATACAAAGATTTTACAGCGTTGTAAAATCATTCTGCTCCATACAAATGATTACCTTTTTAAAAAGATTGCCTGGACTTAAAGCGAAAATTTGTGAACATGAATCAAAGGTTAGAATTAATTATTTAACAGACTATCACCAACGACAACTGAGTAAATTACGTACCAAATGTCTATCAAACGATTGTGAATGCAATATGATTACTATGATAGAAATTCATGAGACGTCTGGTCGCATCAAGGTATGTTGGTGCCCGTGTGCCAGACATAATTTGGCGCTTCCCCGCCCTAAATTTTCATAAAAGTAATTGTACAAAAAAGAATACTTGATTCCTCACATTCCACTGGATAATGAAATATCCAAGATAAAATAAAACATGATTTCTAGTTTTGTTCAACAATTTCGACGTTTAAATACATAATGGCTCTAGCCATGGAAATCATGCTTTGTTGCTGTAAGTATAACGTTTAAGATCAACTTTTGTAGGTTATGTTATTTCTCGCGTTGTTGCCATTTTTCACATTAGGTACAAAAAAAAACGTTATAAGACCTTTTGATTTAACGTATCTCAAAAGCCGTCATTTCAATGAAATATTATTTTAAAAAACACTAAGATTGGCTGATCAAAACCAAAACTTAAAGAGTAAATTTGTGAATATGAATGATAGGTTGGAATTAATTATCAATAATGATTTTAACAGATTATCACAAACGGCAACATCGCAAATTATGTGCCAAAAGTTTGTGAAACAATTGTGAATGCAATAGAGATAACTAATTTTACTGGATTTGAAAGAAATCAATGAGGGATTGTTAGTCTGCTCGGGTCAGGTATGTTGGTGCCCGTGTACCAGGTTGTGCGTAGACTGGTCAGGAGTCCTTCTCCTCTTCAGCCCTGGTCATTCTCTTCCTGTTGGTGTTGTGTTTTGTGTAATTATATAGTTTACAATCATGAGATGTGGTTATTTTTGGTGTTAAAAAAAAAGAAAGAAGATATAGATTTATTTGATTGTATGTGCTAATTGGTTTAATTGTGCGTGTTGTTTAGTTGGGTGTAGCATGCTGTGTGTGGTTAATTCGATTTGTTTGCCGGTATCATGCTAGGTCGTTATCGAATATACGGGAGGATGCGGAGGGCATATGGAGTGTTGTCTAGGGATTCTGCTATCTCCTCGAGGAGGTCGTCAAGGAGTTGTGTTAGGATCGGTAGTTGTAGGGAATGGTAAGGATCTCTCTGGTTGGGATTGTGTCGCCGAAAATTCTTTTGTGTGCAAAGTTTCTTTGTAATGTCTGTATTCAGTGTGTGATGGGTGGTATGTTTGCGTGTTGTATTGTGAGGTCGTTAAGGTACCTGCAAGGTAACCTGTGTATGCGTCTGAGTATTCGGCGTTTACAGGAACCGATAGAGGAGAGGTGATTAAGGTTTATGTTAGTGTATATGGGTGCTTGGAAATCCATAACAGGGCGTGTGTCTGTTTTGTAGGTGTTTTGTAGCGTCTTGTGGTGGCAACCCCTGAGTCTACTCCGGAGGGCGCCCAGTAGGTTTGCTCGGTTTCTTGTCCTGTTTAGTGTTCTTTGTACATCGGGGAGGCAATTGAGGGTTATAGCGAAGAGGATTCCTAAGTAGGTGACTTATTGTTGGAGTGGGAGTCTTTCTTGATTCAGAGTGAGGGAAACATTGCTATTGGATAGATTTGGGAACTTATCTTCGGTGTAGATTGGATGTCGGAAGAGGATTGTTTGAGTTTTGGTGAGATTTACGGAGACTCTTCACCGATTCGCCCAGTTGGAGAAGTTTCGGAGGCCGTTCCGCTTTTCCGATTAACCGCCCAGAAGGAGGTGTCATCCGCAAACTTCACAACGACCACTACGGGTTGTGTAACTTCGGGAATGCCGGATACGAAGATAGTGTAAAGGGTCGGGGCTAAGGCAGAACCTTACGGTACACCTGATGTAGGTTGAAAGTGCCAGACATAATTTGCCGCTTATCCCAGCCCTAAATTTTCATAAATGAAATTGTACAGATTTGATTGGATAATCAAATTCATAGAATGAAACATGATTTCTAATTTTGTTCATCAACTTCAACATTTAAATGTAGCGTTTAGGATGTTTGTGTACTAGCTCTAGCCATGGAAACCTGATCGTTTTCTTAATGTAAAACATGCTTTGTTGTTATAAGTGTAAGTTTTAACGTCAACTTTTGTAGGTTATGCTGTTGCTCGCGTTGTTGCCATTTTTAAAATTAGCTACAACAAACATATTACATGCCCTTCTGATTTGACGATTCTCAACTGCCATAATTATCTTAGGCATTTTAATGAAACGTCATAAAAAATTAATATCAAAATGGAATTGACTTCTTTGATAATTAGCTATTTATTTTTTATGTTAAACTTGGCAACATAGTCCTTATGTGTAAAATGACAAGTCGTTTAACCTTATTTCATATCAGTACTGGACACTTAATAATCATAATTCCATGACTAGAGCTAGTACAGAAACATCCTAAACGGTGTATATGCTGAAACAAAATGCGCTAAAATTATGAAACCCACTTTCCTAAAAGAAAAGAATTATGTTAGGTGTAGGTTAATAATTGAATTTTCAAATGTACTGTGCAGTATGAATTTATGTACTTTAATAAAAATATTACCACCCCCAAGGTATGTGGCGTCCATTTTCTGAGCACCCCTCACATCCCCTCTTGGAACGCCCTTATTCGTAATGATGAATTACGTTTGCATAAATTTGAATTCAGTTTTTTCTTTTATAAATGTTCTAACACATAATTATCAAATATCTAAAACAAAGTAGACAAACTTATTATAAGTTCTGTTATTAACGGATAAGTTCAAAAGTAAATTTTTAATTAGAAATTATTATTAATTTTATTAAATACATAAATAAAAAGTTTACCTCGAGTAGGATTTGAACCTACGTCCTGTACCTTGCTAGAAGTACCGCGCTCAACTGCGCTATCGAGATTCAAGCCCCAATCGATGTGCAGTTGGTTAGCGCGGTACTCTAGCAAAGTACAGGTCGTAGGTTCAAATCCTACTCGAGGTAAACTTTTTATTTATGTATTGAATAAAAATAATAATAATTTTTAAAGTAGACAAAACGTTGCAAAACCAAATAACACATTTTACCAAACTCTTTTTTTAATTCAATTACAAACGCTTTGTTCGAAACGTTTTATAACAAGTACGTAAGGTTTACTATTGACACTCTTTAAATCTGTAATATTTCAAACGAAAATTTGGGGGACCTATTGAAATATGCGTCACAAACGCGAATCTCAAACGTTTCTCAATCGATTGCAGATCTGGTTGTACTCGGCACATTCTCTTCAATTTTGTTTATCTATTACCATTCAATAAACGAAATGTGAATTTATGGATTTTACGAATGCAGCCATTAGGTCTCGCACATAATACAAAACAAGCAGGAACTTTCTATTTTGCGATAGAAAGATTAAAGGGTCGAGGGAGTTAGTACTTGCAGTCAGTCTCAACTGACGAATTTAACTAAGACTTATAAAACAAGTACTACTTGAGAAACAAACAAATTTAAAACTATTTCATTAAAAAAATCGAACTGTATGTGCTCATTTTTGAAACAATTGATTAGTCAATCAGTTAATGTAGTTAATTATTTGGAAATTGGTACAAATATATGCAATTCTGCATAATCCACTTTAACTTTCAATTGGCAAATCAATGTGTAATTGGAGCATTTTTTATGATTACGGGAATATTAAAATTAATAAGTCTTCAGTTCTCTTAAAATTACACAAAAATCGCAAACAATAATTATGAATGCAGAACTGAATTTGAATTTCTATTCTTAGATAAAAATAATAAATGCAGGATTGTTTTAAGTGTACTTAATATAAAAAATGAGATTAATTGTTTAAGTTACAGAAATGAAGTAAGTAGAGATTGAATAAAATGTTGAAATTAGGATAAACCTATTTACAATTATTAAACATGTGTACGTTAATAAAATTATTTCATTTGTGAGTGAACATTTGCGGGTCATATCGGGAATTCTGGGTTCTTCAATGGATGTAGTTCGACCATTTTCGTTTTGCTTTCATGCGTTGTTGGTTTTTCTATTCTTTATTGTGAGAGATGACATTTACTATTTTCTGGTCCATGTTAACGGGCTTTGTAATGCTTGCCAATGCCACTTGCTCAAATTGTGAGTTTTTACTATAAGCTTCCCGTTGGCCATTTCTCTTGCAAAATGGTGGTGTTTGTTTCGTAATTGTTGGTTTGAGACCACTTTAATTTATCTCTAGCAGTTCCTTAATGCGTTGGTGGAACGCAGTTGGTCCCAGTTTAATTGACGGAATGTTAGTTTAGTTGGAGGAACGTGTGTTGGTTCCAGTTGGAGTCTTGTTTAGCAGGTAAAACGCTTGTTCACTACAGTTGGATTGATGAAATCTTTGTTGGTTACCTTTTTAAAGTATTAGAGTGGTTTAGCGAGCGCTTGTTGGTCCCAGTTTAGTTCGAAGAAAAGTGGGTGGTTCACCTAGAGCGTTAGTGGAATAGGTCTTGGTGACAGATGAGTTGGTGGGACGCTGATTGGTCCCATTTTAGTTGGTGGTACACCGATGGGTCACATGAACTGTCTAATAGGTGAAACGCGTATTCGTCCTAGATTGGAATTTTTGTAAGTTGGAGTTTAGAATAATAAGTTAGTTTGATATCTTCCCATGTTTATTTTGTGTATAGGCGGGTAAATTCCTATACACTGGTATGTTGCGGTGAGACTAATTTTTATTTGAAACACGAGTGCTCCTTGAAAAACAAATATATTTGAATCTGTTTTACTAAAATAAAAATCTAACTTATATGTACAAGGCGTACATGCTGATTTTTGAAATTATTAATGGTGGCGGTTGCCTTATATAGTTATGTTCTAATTAATTTTGTTTATGTAACAATCTAATTGTTTAGTTTAGCAAACAATTAGTGTAGCTAAATGTTTTGAAGTTGATGCAAACATACGCAATTATGCATACTGCACTTTAACTTTACGTATCTAAACCCTTGTTTATTCAGAAATTACGTATCCTATGATTACTAAACTATAAAAGTTAATAAAGATTCTTTTTAAATTATATAAAAATCAATTATAAATACATACAATAAATTACATGAAATATATAAAATATACAAAAAATGAAATCAATTGGTTAACTTACTGAAGTGTAGTAAGTAGAGATTGAATGAGATATTAAAAGTAGAACAGATACTTATCTTTTGTGGTATGTAATCGTGTACTTTCATTAATTTTTCCAAAAATTTAAAGGGTTGGGTAACAATTACAAGTATCTTTCCGTCGCTCTCCATTTCTCAAATTTATCACATATTTCATTGCCGGTTATTGTTTTAAACCTGTAAAATAGGAAATGAACGAAAGCGTTGCTGTTTTAGAAATCTACTAATTGCACCGTTTTGCTTAATTGAACAGCTTAATAAATGTTTCTAATGTATTTAATCTGTCTGTTGTACGCCAGCCTTTGTCGGTTACCTGAAATGTAGTGTGTATAGATCAAGAATTAGTCAAAATTAACTAAGTGAAATAATCACAGCTAATTTTGCACTTACAACCACGTAAGCAGCGTATCACCCTGTATATAATACATTTGCGAGATACATAAGTTGCTAGTAGGGCCTCGAAACTGAACAAATATCGCCTTTCAACGCATTGTAACAGAACAACTGAAGAAGAAATCGATTTTGTATTTCTGTAATGAAATAATTACTCAAAACACGCGGATATAACGTATCTAAATCTAGCTCAAGGGATGTTAAACGCAGTTCTAGACTTTTGTTTTTAGTGTAACCAAAGTAAGCTGTGTTGAAGAAACACATTTGTGGTTTAGAACAAACATGACCCAATATTTACAAGAACCACAACAATAAATAGTGTTAATGAGTTGTTGTAATTTATGCCACATACTGTATCAAAATTTTATGTGGAGTATACGATAACACACTCACGTTACTGATTTCCATTGATTCATGCGATCAATACATTAAGCGACTATTATAAATTCGATGAATTGATCATGAAACCTGTTATGTGATTATAAAATAATATTACAGTGTTTTTTTTTAGCTACATACAAATCTTTACCTTTAAGAACTTAATAATTGAAAATCACCGGTATGAGATACGTACAACACATGGCGCTTAAGAACAAAGGTGTTAGTCACAGATCTTCCAGAGTGAATCAAAGGTTAACGGTTAGTTCAGGAAAAAAGGTTGAAATTGAGAATTATGGATCTTTCCCTATTTTTTTTGAATTTCAAACATTTAAAGAAAATAGTTTTTTGCAGCTGTTTTTCATTTGAAACTATGGCTGATGGATAAAGTGTGGCGAGTAAAAGCTGATTTTTGAGAAGGATGATTTCTTTTGGAAATGTGTTTGGAAAACCTACACTAAAAAGAGAGCTCTGTTTCATCTATGTAGTTACATTTACAACAACCGCTATCGAATTTCTAAACACCTGATTGAGAAATCTTCCATCTTGTTTTCATAACTGATGTTTTGAAGTTATTCTTGTTGTGAAGGGAACGTTTGTGTTAAATTGTTTGAAAATTTGGAGAAAATAAAGAGAAGCTGCACATATTACGGAAGAAATCCAAAATTAGATTCCTTTTGCGTAATGTTCAATCAATTTCCTAGGGTAACTATTACTGTCTGCACTGTGGAAGATAAAATTAAGATCATGATAGAAATTGATGTTATGTAACGGTATGTTGAACAATCTATTAAAGAAAAACCTAAGACCACCTTTTATAACTTAAGGAGTGACAGGAACTTCAAAGTCGATAGTATTTGGATTTCTGAAACAAGTTTACTGTGTCTTCAGTTAAGGTTAAGTGTAGGAAATTATTTTTTTTTAGTGCGAATATGATATTCGGGAGAAGAATATTAAGATGGTTGCGACACTGAATTAGATAACTGCCGTCCCCCTTTGCATACAACTAAAATATCGTCTACTTTTAGGTGTTTTAAATCAGCTAACTGCGAGATTTTCTTGCAACCTTCCCTTGCGTGAGTATTGCTTTAAAAGGCCTTCCTCTTCAAACATTGCTCTTTCAATAACTGAAGTTATCTTGATGGGTATGGAGTTATATATTCCCAAAAAAACATAATCGTATAGGTAATGCCCGTTTCCAACCCTGGTTTAATAGGACATGCATTGACGCATTATCGCAAATTCATAAACTATATACCAAATGGAAATCAAATAAATCTATCGAAAATCACGCTAACTACACTGCCGCAAGGAATAGTTGCGAAAGCATCATCACCAAGGCCAAAGACGTGTTTGAAGAACGTAAATGCAAATAATTAGTCTCATTTCCTTTGGGTGGTCGTAGATTTTGGTCATTAGCTAAAGCCATCCGTAAAAACTTTAGTACATCTTCCTTTCCTCCCATGACGTCTCGCGACGGAGCTGTAGTAGCTCATCCTGCTGAAAAAGCCAACCTCTTTGTCGATTACTTTGCATCAAATTCATATCTCAATGATTCCGATAAAACTGTGTCGTCGACGAAATCTACCCCATACGCTATTAAACCAATCCACTTTCGTTACAAGCTCCAAGAATCAATTATCAATAAACATGACTCAAACTGGCCCTGACGGTATTCCAATTATCGGCCTTAAAAAAATGCTACCCCGAGCTAGTACCTGTATTGTCCAAACTTTTTTCAATCTTCATATCATCTGGACAGTCTCCCTCATCGTCGAAGTTGGCCAATGTCCAACCTATTCTTAAAAAGGGCGGTACACTGTACCCTCAAACTATCGACCAATTCCATTCCATTGAGAATCATGGAGAAAGCCATCAACCACCAACTACTTTCGTTCCTCGAGTCCAATAAACGATCACCAGTATGGATTCAGACAGAGCCGTTCAACGGGTGATCTTCTTTCATATGTCACCCAACTTTGGAATAACACATTAGAGAGGTCCGTTGAAACAGGATTTGAGCAAGTTTGGCACAAGTGCCTACTTGCCGAGTTCAATTCGTTCGGCTTATCCGATACCCTCATCAATTGGATATCCAGCTTTCTTGACAAAAGACGTATACGCGTTGCCGTCGATGGCTTCTTTTAGAAAGAAACTACTTTTTACACGGAGTACCTAAGGATCAGTGACAACTCGCACACTTTTCCTGCTATACATAGATGACATCATTTCCTCAACAACTAATCCGATCCATTGTTTTGCAGACGACAGCACTCTACATTGTAGTTCTCAGTTTTTCCACAACAATAAGCCTAGTCACGTCGTTAAGGTGAAAATGGAAGTGTCAATCAACAGTGACTTAGAACGTGTCCTTGAATGGAGAAGGAATAATCTACTCACGTTCAACGCCGACAAAACGTAGTGTTCCCTTGTGTCTGCCAAGAAAGACAGATCATTTCCTGCTATAAATATAATGGCTTAGAACTCAAGTTTTCAAACTTTTCTATGTTAGTGACGCCCGTATCATGGAATCTTTCATGGGTTGACCGCCTTTTGTTAGCCAGCAAAACGGTTGTCCGTAAACTGGGCTTTCTATGCAGATCTAAACAGAACTTCACATCACAACAACTCCTTTTACTGTATAAGGCTCAAATTCGACTTCATTTGGAATAAAATTCCCACCTCTGGGCCAGTGCTCCCCAATACGCCCTTGATATGGTAATGCTTGTAAATGACCCGTCTCTGACTTTTGATCTACAGCCCCTTGAGCATAGAAGAATAGTTTAGGTTCTTTCCTTGTTCTATAGCTATTACCATGGCAAGTGTGCCTCCGAAATACACTCCTTAATACCTTCGTAGGCCTAACAATATTCCTAAACTCTCCCGGTGTTCCTGAGTGCTTTAGCACGTTAGGCAAACCTTGCCTTTTCGGGAATACTATAGGTAAAAAAATATCTTTTATACACGACGAAATGTCCCTTGTCAAAAATGTTATGATAGTTTTTTTTTAACTCGTTACTAATTTATGATCATCGGGCGGTTTAAGGGCCTTGTCCCACTGTAACTGTTGGTTTTAGGTTATGTATTGTAAGTGGTAACAGTTTTGCTGTGTTTGCTTTGTGGGAAAAAATCGATTTTACGATTATGATAGACTAAGGCTAGAGTGAAAATAGAATGCCATAGTGTGTAAGTAGATAGAGTGGTCCTTTTTCATCGCGGTGGTCTTCAACTATATTTTGGAATGTAGGCAGCGTTGTTAAAAAGTTTTTAGAACTCCTCTGAGAGTTTGTTTATTCGTTGTGTTAGAAGAGTTCGGAGATATTTGAATTTGGTTTTGGGTTTTCGTGGTAGAGGAGGTTTATTTGAAAATGGAATTTGTGGTATTTGTTTGATTGAGATTGTGTCACCGTTGACCATGCGGTTTATAATGTTTATAGCATTATTGGTTGGATGTTGGCGTCTTGCTTGTGTATTGGGCATACTATATGCCTTTCGCAGGAAGCAATGGGTTTTTTAGTTGGTTGGTTCTTAGGGTTCCATACAATGAAACGCTGTAGTCGAGTACAGGTTGGATGTAAGTTTTGTGCGTGTGTTGTAGCGTTTTGGGATGACAATTGTAGTCTACGTAGAGTCTAGTTGATTCTGTCGGAGGCTTGTCTACTGTAGTTTTATAATTCAGGGTGCCTGAAGAGTATCGTTTGCGTTTTGATGGGATTGATTGTTAATCTGCACCGGTTAGTCCAATAAAGGAAGTGGGAATGTTGCCTCTATTCGTCCCGTCATAGCTCGTACTGGTCGCATAGAGTGCAGTGCCGTTGCCATATCGTGTTATATATATATATATATATATATATATATATATATATATATATATATATATATAAAAGTTCGAGTTAGTACTTTGGGGAATGTAGTATACAAAAATGGTATATAGGATCAGTACTGGTGTCGAACCTGGCGGTACGTCTGCAGATCGATAAACCTTCAAACATCGTCCTCTCAGATATGAAAGGAGCCGGACGAATGCGTTTGGAAAACCTAACTGTCGTAATTTGTGTATTAGTCATGCATGCCGGGCTTTGCTGAAAGCTTGTTTTATGTGTAGGAAAACCGCCAGTCAACAGCCATAGCGGTTTAATGCTTTTGAAAGTGTATAACGTTTTACAAAGAGGTCTTGGCATATACGGTTTGGACTAAAGCCCAACTGACATTGGGTACGATGTCGTTGACTTGGAGGTGTCTTCGGGCCAGAATGATTTCTAGACACTTGCCCATGCAACATAAAAGGTAGATCGATCTATGGGACAAACGTTAGGAAGGCTCGGATCTAGGATGATGACGGTGGCAGCAGACTTCCATTCCGTCCGGAAATAAATTAAGGCTAGTATATTTGGGATAGCTGTCTAGCGTTTTTTCCTTGTCTAAAGGTTTGTCGTATATGGTTTGGTGAAGTGGGACTGAGAAATGGGTCACTGTCGGATAGGTGATCTATGGTCTTATTTTTGGAACACTTCAAGATTTTGTTCGACCTGAGCTTTAAAATCACCGTCAAACGATAGATCGTCAGTGGTCGTGAGTACTGACTGCAGGTCAGGGCGACTTTCTTCTGATCTGAAACAAGGTTACCTTGATGGTTGGTTAGATGACTTTTTTGTATGGTTTTGGTTTAGTTAGGAATGGTGGCTATCAGTCCATCACAAACGACAACTACGCAAATTATGCATCAAACGTTTATGAAACGATTGCGAATGTAGAGCTAATTTATTTTACTATGGTTGAAAACTATGAGACATTGTTAGCAGGGCCGCGCTAAGATATGTTGGTGCTCGTGTGCTAGATAAAATCTGACGCCCCCCCCCTAAACTTTCATAGAAATTACACGAAAAAGTTTATCAGATTTCATTGAATAATAAAGCATCAAAAATAAAATAAAACATGATTTCTAATTTTGTTAAACAACTACGACGTTAGAGCGTTCGGGATGTTTTTATACCAGCATGGTATAAATGTAAACCATACTTTGTTGTTATAAGCACAACTTTGACGTCAACAATTCTAGTTTCAATTTTGTAGGGTATACACAGTGTCTGCTATTTTAGTTTGACGTTTAACAGCCGTAATAAGCACTTGTCATGTCATAAACAAATACATTTCAAAATGACATTGATTTCTTTGATAATTAACTATTTGCTTTTCATATTAAATTAACAACATAGCTCTCGCGTGAAAAATGACACGTTTTTTAACCTTATTTCATGTACTGAATGACTAGAGCTAGTACAAAAACGGTGTATACGCTGGAACAAAATGCGTTGAAAGTATGAATCCCGTGTTTCGAAAAGAAGAAAATTATGTTAAGTATGGTGTTAATAATTGTTTTTTTTTTCAAATATGCTGTGCTGTTTGTATTTATGTACATCAATAAAAATATTAAATTTGCATTGTTGGCGTTCCACCCCCAAGGTGTGTCGCGTCCATGTTCTGAGCACCCCTAACACCCCCGCTTGCCACGACCCTGATTGTTAGCAAATATTTGTATGTTTGCGAAAATTTTAATCAAATGTTCCATACGTAGTAGCAGCAATCTGTAGACAAAACATTGCAAATCCAAATAATATTTTAGCAAACGTTATTCTTATGCAATTGCAAATGCTTCCTTCGAAATTATATAAAGTTTATTATTACCACTCCTTTGAGATCAAAGTTTGATTTACGTTTACCTCTTGTAGATGTGGTTATGCTCTGATTTTTCCTTTTAAATTTTATTAAGTCTGTAGTATCGTTCAATAAATGCAATGTATGAAATTTATGGACGTCTTCGTTAAATTATCGGCAAACCAATTATTTAACATAGGAATGTAAACGTTTTTTGCAAACATTTTATATCTCGCACATGGTACAATACAGTTTGGTACTTTCTACTTTGCGATGGAAAGATTAAATAGTTTAGGAGTTCAGTACTGGCAGCCGTACTACTTGACAAATAACATTGAATTTATTCCATTAAAATAAACATCGAACTGTACATGCTGATTTTTGAAATAATGGATAAGGCGGTTTCCTTATATGGTTATGTTCTAATTTATTTTGTTTACGTAAAAAGCTGACTTTTTAGTTTAGAACTCAATTGAAATTGTAATTAAATGTTTTAAAATTGGCGAAAATAAGTGCAATTATGCATACTGCACTTTAACTTTAAATAAGAAAATCAATTTGTAATTAAATATTACATTTTTGATGATTACAAAACTATTAAATCTAATAAAATTACTTAGTTTTTTAAAAATTACACCAAAATGGCAAATAATAATTACGAGTGTATGTAGTTGATTACATAAAATGACGCTGAATTACTATTCTTAGGTAAAAATAGGAAATTCAATGTCGTTTTAAATGTACACTTAATATACAAAATCAGATGAATTGTTTAAGTTACATAAATGAAGTACGCAGAATTTGAGTGAAGTAGGATAAAACAGTTTACAATAATTAAACAATTTGTATGCGTTCGAAAGATGTGAATAAACATTAAAATTATTTATTATAAGTTTTTTTTTAATCCTTGCGATATTGCAGGCTCACATTCCATTAATATAAGTAATTTGACTGTGATCCCATTATATTTAGAATTCACACCATTTCTACATGCATAAAGATAAAATTTATCTGGATAGCTAAGTTGGTAAGAGCGGTACTCTAGCAAAGTACATGTAGTAGGTTCAAATCCTACTTAGGTATTTAATAAAATTAATAATAATTTTTAATTAAAATGGTTTGATTAAACATATTACTGGTTCTATAAAAGAAGAAATTCTGACCTCTGTCTCCAATGGTTCTAATTCGACCATTTTCGTTTCGCTTTCATGCGTTGTTTGTGGTTCTATTGGTTCTTGTGAAAGATTACATTTCTTCCTTTGTTGATGGACGTTGTAAGCTTGTTCTTAATAACAATTGCTAAGATTGTTAGTATCTTCTATAAGTTTCTCGTGTGCCATTTCTCTTGCATGGTGGTGGTGTTTGTATTGTGGTTGTAGGTTTAAAACCAAATTAATGGATCTCTAATTAAGTTATTTGTTTAAAATAGTACCTTAATAGCATGGTGAAGTGCTGTTGGTTGCAGTATGATTGATGGAACAGCAAATGGTTCGTCTGGAATGTTTAGTTGGTGCAACGCGTGTTGGTTCCCCTTTAGTTGGCTAAACACTATAAGCCGCCTCGAATATTAGTTTAGTTGATGAAACACTGGTTGATTACAGTCGAATTGGTGGAAAGTTTGTTGAAGAATTGGTGTAGTTGGTTGAAAACTTGTTGGGCCCGATTTAGTTTGCGTTCCAGCGGGTTGTTCGACTAGAGTGTTGGTTTAGTTGGTCCCAGGTTGGAATGTTTGTGTCATTGTCTCTCCTTGTAGATATTTGTAAGTTGGTGTTTTGTATACCATATTGGGTTTATGTCTTTTCTCGTGTATAGTAGGTTATTTGTAACAGACATTTATTTGAATAATAAGTACTTCTTAAAACAAATATGTAAGTATGTGTAAAATAAATTTCGAACTTATAGACAAACGTCATGATAATTTTTGAAATTATAATGATGAGTTGCTATATGGTTATGTTCTAATTAATTTTGTTTATGTAAAAATCTGTTTCTTTAGCAATCAATTAGTGTAGCTATTTTTTTCCGTTGCAGTACACAACCACATTATATATCGACATGATATACTGACGCATTATACCAACTTAATTACATCATGAAAGGAGAAATATTAAATAAAGTGAAATAACCTGTTTAACATGCATTATAGAACAAACGATTTTATAAGTTCTGTGCAATGAAAAGAAGGACACTTGAGCTTAGAATTCGATATTACGTACAACCACTGTGGCGATATCGTCTATTTTCATATTAACAACCAATGTCTGAAGATATGATTAGTTACGTATACCATAAATTAACTTAAACACAAGTATTGTAATTTTTACAATGAACTATTTTTCTGGCATTACAGATGTATAAATAGAAGTAAAGGACAAGTATAGAACCTTGCGGTACTAGAACACATCCATGAAGACACCTCATTATTGAGCACAACTCTTTGTGACCTTTTCTTTAGATTTGATGCAGGATGCTCTTGTTTGTGAATCAAAGCCAATGTAGACACATAGTACAATATCATGATTGACTCTGTCAGATGCTTAGAGTAATCATAGACACAAGCAAGTTTTTATATTATACGTTTTATAATATAAATTGCATGTAAATACATGTTACGTTGCATTTCTCTTCTTAAATAAGAATACGAAATGGAAGGCCGTTTTAAATATACATTCAATCCAAAAATTAAATTACAAAAATTTGGTATTTTGTACGCGTTTCAAGTATTTGAATAAAAATTACAATAGTTTAATTTGTGCTTAAACATATGGCGGGTTCTGTAAAATAAGGATAAAAAATTGGTAAACGCTGCTGGAAACATTTATGATTTCGTTCTCCAAAGGCTAGTTCGACCATTTCTGTTTCCTCTTCATACGTTGTTGGTTTTCCATTCGTTCTTGTTGGAGATGGTATTCGCTAGTTTGTACATTGTTGATTGAATTTTAACCTTATTTTGAATGTCTCTTGCTAAGACTGTTACTTTCTTCTGTAGGTTTTTCGTTGGCCATTTTTTCTTCGTGATGGTGGTGGTCGTTTTGTAGTTATTGGTTTGAGACCACCCTAATCAATCTCTACTTAATTTGTTTGTTTGAGGAAGTACCTCAATAAGCTGGTGAAATGTGATGGTTCCAATTTAATTGGCATAGCAGCGGGTGGTTCACTTGGAATGTTAGTTTAGTTTGATTGAGTTGAATTGTTAGTTTACTTGGTGCAACTCGTGTGGGTTTCTCTTTAGTTGGTGGAACGCTGACGGCCATCTAGAATGTTAGTTCAGTTGATGGAACACCTGTTGGTTCCGGTTTAATTAGTGGAACGTTTGTTGTTTCCCTTTCGGAGTATTAGTGTAGTTAGTCTAACTCTGGTTGGTTCCAATTCAGTTAGCAGAACTGCCGATGCTTTGCCTGGAATATTAGGTTAGTTGATTTGAGTTGGATTGTTAGTTTTCTTGGTGTTTTTCTCTTGTATAGGAGGCGTAAATTCCTAAACACAGTACGTTATTGTGAGAGACAACTTTCATTTGAATTACAAGTGCCACTTCAGAAACAAACAAATTTGAATCCGTTTCATTAAAATAAAATGTACATTGTGATTTCATAAATTATCAATGGGCCGTTACCGTATATGGTTATGTTCTAATTTGTTTTGTTTATGTAAAAAGCTAAATTTTATTTTAACAATCACTTTATTGTAGTTACAGTACATCTGAGGGATCTTTCGGATTGCGTAATTGGTATTCCACGTCTGAAGTGAGATTAAGAATTTCTAGTCAAATCACCGTCTAGATTGATTATAAAAGTAAACAAAACCTGTACATAACCTAACTAATTTTAAAGCTGTAGAAATAATAGTGATTTTTGATTCACTACTGAATAATTCGTCATAAATTAGTTTACTGACACAAAAAGTTAAAATATGTTCCGCAATTGTGTGACAAAATAATGCGAGCAAATAGTGTGATGTAGCACATTGAGATAGGCCAGGGCGCTAAAGCCAAACAAGTGTTGCGTTCAAGATATTTTTCTTTAGGAAGCAAGAATAGCAATTTAAGGTAGGTATTCTTTTACTATTACATTGATACATTGATCTCCAAAAAATTACATGATTAATACCGATAAATTTCGGTATACAATCAAGAAATAATTCACTTAACCTAACTTTTTTTTAAACGTGGTTTTATCTAAATTGTTGTGTAAACCAGATGAAGGCAGCAATCCTTTTAAATTTGGTGGGTGAAGAGGGATTAGAGTTGTACAATACGTTTAACTTGGATGAAAATGATGGGAAGGATGTTAAGAAAATAATACAAGCATTTGAAGAGTACATCAAACCAAGAAAGAACATTATCTACAAAAGACACAATTTCTACTCTAGGAATTAAAAGGTGAATGAAGAATTTGATCATTTTTATACGTCTGTAGTAAAAACTATTAATCCTGTTTCTACTATGTGGTTGCATAAAATTTGTCTCGAAAATGTAAATGTGGTAGAATTTAAGCTTGATACGGGTTCAGAAGTTAACATACTACCTTTTAATATATTTAACAAATTAAGTTTTAGCAAAATGTAAAGAAAACGAATGTAACACTACAAGCATATGGAGGATTTAACAATAAGCCAATATTTAAAGTCACATTGTGGTCAAAGTTAATGAAATTGAACAATACATTATGAAATGTCAAATAAAGCATACCAGGTGTCCACAGCGTCACGCGACGGAAGATTCTGGCTTCGTTGTTGATTTTGCATTAAAATCATTTATACAAAACTTATATGGTTCCAATACGTGCACAACTTAAAAATATTTTAGCATCTACAGGGTGATTCGTAAAAGTAAAGGGGTATTAACTTTTTTGTTTTAAATGGAACACCCGGCATATTATTACATTTTTTGATATCCTAATGAATAAGCTTTTCAACGATGTATACATTTGTACATATAAAATCCAACGTTGCCAAGTTATTAACAAAAATGTATTTTTTTCCTGAATGTAAGGTTAGCAATAAAAATTAATTCTTGGTTTATTATCTAAGTACATTTGTATTTAGAAGAAAACTTGAATTAAAAAAAGTTAACTCTAAATTTTAAAATGAAATATACGAAGAACGAATTAATTCAAATGATTTACATAATAGGAAAGTCCAAGGTAATTGTTTACTTGGTTCTAGAATTTATAAATAAACATTTCCCGATGCCCGTTGTCCAGATGAACGAGTTCTTGAAAATTTAAAAAGTAGATTTGAGGAAACAGAATCGATTGCATATAAAAAGAACAATTGTCCAAAACATGTAAACAACGAGGAAACTCAACTAGAGGTGCTTCAAGCTATACAAGAAAACCCTAAAATAAGTATTAGAAAAATTGCTGTGGAACATGATTTACAGAAATCAACATTACATAATAAAATTAATGAATATAAATACCATCCATACAAGATCCAACTCCACCAGGCATTGGATAAACATGATTTTGAAAATAGATTAAATTACTGTCGTTGGGGATTGCAACAACCACATAATTTTTCTAATACAGTTATGATGACAGACGAATTTACTTTCCATAACAATTATTTTGTATATAGACATAATTTTCATTATTACGCGATGGAAAATCCACATATAATTAGATACAGAAACAACGAGCATCCAAGGAGTCTCAATGTTTGGGCTGGTATTATTGGCAACAGATTATTAGGACCGTATTTTTTGGAAAACAATTTAAATGCAGTAAATTATTTAAATTTATTGCGAACAAACGTTCTACCATGGATTGAAAAGAACATCCCATTCGCTAATGAGGAAATATGGTTCCAACAAGATGGCGCTCATGCACATCCGACTCGTGATGTGACGGAGTTTTTCCTGATCGTTGGATAGGTCGTTATGGGCCTATCAGGTGGCCAGCTAAATCACCCGATCTGACTTTCATTGACTATTTTTTATGGGGCTACATTAAAAATGAAGTTTATAGAACATCGCCGACTACTGCAGAAAATATGAGGGAAAGAATTCATCAAGCGTTTCGTAATGTAACCCAACAAATGTTGCATAATTTATAACGTTCGTACAGACGATTGAATCACTGCATTGAGAAAGGAGGAGGCTTGTTTGAATCTTATTTACAAGTGCACATTTGCATATGTTTGACTTACCTACTTCTTGTTCTTGTTAACTGTTTGTTTGTTATTTTAATATTACATTGTTTAGTTTATTGTTAAAAATATTTAATAAAATTAATTATTACTATTACTAATCTGGCACTCTATTAAATCGTTACGTTATAAAATAATTATTGAAAAATTAAAAAATGGAAATATTTTAAAAACTATAAATTTTAGCGTTATCAATGTATTTAGATAAAAGTTAGGTCTTTAAGAGTACTATTCGCCCATATCAAAACATATAGGGTGTTCCATTTGAAATAAGAGAATTGATGTACGTTGACATGCTAAAGTTTCACACGGAGCTTCTCTTCCCTATTCAATATATCAATAAAACGTTTACATCTTTTCAAAGCCTATACCTAACTTAATTATATCCCTGATCTAATTTGTCTCAACTTAGATAATAAACCAAGAATTCATTTTTATTGCTAACCTTACATTCAGGAAAAAAACGTTTTCGTTAAATAACTTGGCAACGTTGCCTTTTATATGTACAAATGTATACATCGTTGAAACAATGCACTAGAACTGGTCCTTTAGTCGATAGACCTACCTATTTAAAGGATTTTGAGTTTTATTAGTTGTGAATATGTACCGGTTGGCCAACTACGAACGGCCGTCGGCCATATCTCAGGAATGGATTATAGCACAGGTTCGGGAAAAAAATTTTTATAACAAAATGGTCTCGAGAAACGTCTGGAAATTATTTTCAGAATTGTAGGTCCACCGCTAGAGGGCGTATTTGACAGTTATAATTTTAAAAAACAAAATGTTTCAATATTTACTCAATTAAGGGGCATATTAAATATTATAATCAGATTCCTCGACAAATTCGTCATATTTTTATTTGACAAGTTTTAGTCTATCTCTTCAAATAAGGGGTGGGGGAGAGTGGGAACCTTGTTAATTCAGGTTCTGCTTGACGGATTTTAATAAACTTGATGTTGTTTGAAAGAGCTTTTGTTAAACAAACAGGGAATTTATTTTATATCTTACATGGCCCTCTTTACTAATTTTGTTGTCGTCAGTAAATCGTAATTCATATTTTAAACTGTATTTGTTGTTGCTGGGCAAATATCGGTTTTTATTGATATTTTATGCTTTTGATTTGCTAACACGTCGCTTAAAAACAAATATAACATTCTTATATAATTAAAAAAATGTTAGATTTATCACATTATTTTGTAATTTGTTCTCATTGTTAGTAGCGAGGTAATCTAGTGGCAACCATAACATTAGTATGATAACAGTTTAAATTAATGCAGACCAATGTAAGATCTTTTCATCCAGGCTAAATTTAATAATTTCCGTTAAAGCGAACTAGCCTACTAGACGTTGGAAGAACAATTTCCGCCAGGATAGTAAAAAGATATCGACTTGTAGTTTTCACTGTTATATTACTAATTTAGTCTACTTTTTAAAGACCTACTTAAATTTGTATGCTTCCATTTAAAATTGTAAAGAGAAAACAGAATATTAAAAAAATTTTAAACAGCACCCTCTAGCATTTATGTTATTAATCAGATTGCTTCAAATTTACAAATTTTCTATTGTTTAACAAAATCTCTTTCAAACAACATCAAGTTTATTAAAATCAGTCAAGCAAAACCTGAATTAAAGGCGTTTTTCGTAACAAGGTTCCACTCTCCCCCCCCTTATTTGAAGAGATAGACTAAAACTTGTCAAATAAAAAATATACAGAATTTGACAAGGAATCTGATTATAATATTTAATATGCCCCTTAATTAAGTAAATTTTGAAAAATTTTGCTTTTTAAAATTTAACTTTCAAATACGCCCTCTAGCGGTAGACCTACAATTCTAGAAATAATTTCCAGGCGTTTCTCGAGGCCACTTTTGTTATAAAATTTTTTCCCGAACCTGTGCTCTAATCCATTTCTGAGATATAGCCGACGGCCATTTATAGTTGGCCACACGGTACATACTTAAGAAGGGAGATGTTGTGTTGTGTAAACCAGAGTTGACTTATGCAAGAAAGTGTAAACGGGGTTTATTATTATTATTACACGAAGGTTAATAAGTAAGGCACATGGCTACAGCTAATTGTATTTTTATTTAATAAATTCATGATCTAAAGCCTTCTTAATAAATATACAACATAAACAACGATATTGTGTCACATATGTTTGAGTTGTTTTATTACCAATAGTTTGTCGTCCTCATAACCGTTACGGCCAATATGTGCGTTGTAGCATCTTTTACATTGAACCCATATAAGTTCGATAGCATTGAAATCGCAGTGATACAGTGGAAGGCGCAGAACTTCATTACCATGCTGTCGTATCAATTCATCGATGATGTACACTTTTTCTTTTTTGTTATGTTTAGCCAATTGTAGTAGTTCGCATTTTGAAACACAGTTGGAAAATATTACATTATTTTCATATAACCATGCTATAATATCGTCCTTTTTCCAAGCTGATGTGGGTTGTTTCGATACTAAAATGCTATGATAGGGTGCATTATCTAACACAATTAGAAATGGTTCTTCTAAATTCGGAATCAATTTTTCTTGAACCCATTTTGTAAATATCTCCCCATTACCACCACCGTGGTAATCGCTCGTCGCGAATTTCGATTGAAAAAATAAGCTCGCCTCGGGAATAAAACCATTGCTGTTTCTGGAATGTACAACAACAAATCTTTTACCATCGTAATTTTCTTTTCGAACACATCGATCATCATTACCTTGCCAAGATCGAGTTTTGCTACCTTTAGCAAATATCCATGCTTCGTCAAAGAAAACAACCTGTCGATCTTCAGACTCGCTGATAAAATATTTACCACATAATTTCTTAAAAATGCAGTTCTCATACAAGAAATATTCAACTTTTCAGTTAGAGCTCTACGGTTGTCGTCTTTTTCAAAATTAAATCCAATTTCCTTCAGCACTATACTCAATGATGCACGATTAATTTAGATGGACTTTTAGCGACTAACCCTGATTCCAAAGAACTTATAGTGACGTGTTCACCTATTTTTAAAAAGTATAAATTATTTTATTGTTGCACTTTTAACACTAGCACCGCCGGCTATTGTAAGTACCTAAAGCTGCTGTGGCCGTTCATTTTGACCTCTGGACAAGAAAGGAATTTTGAGATGTATTCTTTATATATTTTACACTTAATTGAGAAAGAAACATTAAACAACACATTTTAGATAAATATTCATTTAGAACTCGGTACAGTTTTACATGATGTATTACGCTCTACAGTTCAAACAAATAACGGTCTTTGTTGCACTTCCACATTTTCCACAAACATATTTGTTACACATTGAACCAACGTCAGCCGTTTTATTTTTGTGGCATTTTTTAATTTGGCACTGATGACGTTTTTTAGGTTTCGTTGTATCAGATGTGCTGGTACTTGCACCAGAATCTTGGATCTTGGATCGAAATACTCTTTTCTTGGTTCCTCAGCTAGAGAGAAAATAATGTCTCTTCTTTTTGTTTTACTGCCTACGACTTCCTTATAAATAATCCAGGCGTTGGTTGTGGCAAGATCTAAAACTTTGTAAAACACATAAACTAGCCATCTACGTGAACCAGCTTTCGTAGAATATTTGCTAGGCATTTGTTCCAACACATCTACCCCTAACTTTGTTTCATTGCAATACAACACTGTCTCAGGTTTTTTCTTTTTGCCATCATCTATAGCCACAGTTGGATGTAGCGTACTTAGCAATATGACATTTTTATTAACTTTACCCTAATAAATTGACAAGGTGCTTTTATCATTTTTCATTACTGTGGTAGAATATAACTTTGACCTTTTATTCTTGATACAAATTGGTAATTCCCTTCTTGCTCGGTTCATTGTTCCTACTATTGTTGTGTTCTTTTTGCCAGCATTGTTGCTAACTTTGGCTGGTAAAAAGTTGTCGTAGTCACTTTCATCCATATTTAGGAAAGGTTCCATTAATTTTAAAACAACATATTCTGGAAGGGGTTGGTTGTTAGGATATATATCATCTTTCCTAAATAAGGAAAACCATTCAGAAGATATATAGAATTCGTATCCACAGATACAAAATTTTACACCAAATTTATCAGGCTTATTCGCCATATATTGTGTAAATCTGCATCTAGCTTTAGTAGGAAACAGTGTTCGTCTGTAATGTTTGCTCCTGGAACAGCTTACGTAAAATTTCCCATATTTCGGAGCCAAAGCAAATTGTCACTAACAGACGTTCTTTTCGTTGAATATCAAATCTTAAATCTTATGATTTACGAAATCGATTGTGACATGGTCTCACGAAAAATTGCGGTCCTATCGTTCAAGTAATTTTCAAGCACTACAGCTAAAAGTTGCAAAAGCTGTCAATTTTCATAAGGCAGTTGTCACCAGGAGTAGCAATTTCGCATTTTGAAGTGTTTTAGCGCACATATGTGTTCTATAATCAATCGAAATGCACTTAGCACAAGTTAGCAAATACATATCTTATTTGCATAAGGAGTTGGTCCAGGGTAATGCATAATTTTGAACTATACGGCCAACATATGGTCCATTGATTCCACAACTTCCCATATATCATTAGTTTGGATGATTGTTTACCCCACAGGTATATGTAATTTTCAAGGATCAGAATGATTATTTACGCTGACATCAGATTCTTCACTACTTTTGTCATCAACAGGAACAGCTTCATCACTTTCACCACCTTCGTAGTTGTTATGTGCTTTTTCGGATTCGCTTTCGGATAAGTTTTCCAACTCCGCAAGATAATCTGAAGCCTGTTGTTTTGTAAAACCGCGAGACGACCATATTTTTTTACTACGAAATTAACCCCGTAATAAGTACAGAAGTATCTCACAAGAACTTGAACTTGAACAAGTACTTGAATATATAGATCGCTATTGCAATAAGTTATAACTTGCATTTTTCATAACTTCGGATACGACTAAACAAATTCTGACTTGCAGTAAACTCCTAAAAATTACCACAATAATAGTAAAATACATTGTTTTATCTCAACGTTGTAATTATTTTTGTTACACACCCTCGAAACTGATTATGAATATATGAACGGTCAAAATGACGGTTCCGGCAGTTATACAAATACTACAAAAAAACTCTAAAACGGCTTAATTTTCTTAATATATCTTTTTATGTTCTAAAAGTGCATAAGAATCTAGAAAAAATCCACAATACCTCAACACCGTAACTTTAAGTACAACGGAGAAACAACACTTTAGACAGGCGGTTCTAGTGTTAAACTATGCAGTACCTTCTTTATGCATGTCGTATAAGGTATTTCTAATAGTCTTTTAAATGTTTTCGGATGAATCTTTGGTCTTCGGTTTGCTCAGTGGTTTTTTTCCGGGCGATGATAACACTGGATTAAGGTCGTTCCTCGCTTCATCGTGTAAACGGTATACAGATATCTAAAGCTTCAGCGACTCTCTAAAAGTAATTGTTATAGACAATATTAAAACCGCAGTTACCGTAAACCGGGTTTTTGACATATTTAGCCTCGACCACCAAAATGTGTCAACTAGAAACAGTTGACTCTTGTGCCGTTGTAACACTTGATGTCTTGGCTTTCAACCACGAAAATATGCGCTTTGTCCCCCACTCCCTCCCCCTCCTTTTTTGGTCTCTTTTTGGTGTCGAAGTTACCCGGTATATAGGGTAACTTCGACACCCTATGTATTTTGGTAGATTGTCGAAGTAGGACAGTTCCTGGGTAACTTCGACCCAAAAAAATGTAAAATTGGATTACTTCAATATTGTTTTATCATATTTTAAAGGACAGAACTAGGTATCAAATAAGAGTACAAAGGAGTATATGTTACAAAGCTATTGTTTACTGAAGTGAGAGGAAGGAAGGAACATTCTCAAAAACAGTTAGTAATAAACAAAGTAAACAAACAAACAGAACAGTAAAAAAATATGATTATAAAATGATTGCATTAAAGTAAAAACCTTTGGTTTTAAGGCACATTTGGTTAAAAAAAACAAATTTCATAAAAAATAAAATTAAAAGGAACATTCTCAAAAAAAGTGAACAAAGTAAAGAAACAAACAAATAAAAACAACAAACAAAAATTATAATAATATTAACAGTCAGTATTTAATCGTCGTCATCCTCGCAAACAGAACATTCGTAATTTGGGGGTCATCCGAACCAAGATTACAAGTGCCACAGACTCACTTCACGCAGCTGACGCAACAGATCCAATCATTTTTGCCAGTGTAATTTTTATAACTGCAATTGCATAATGAGCAGTAAGAGTCAGTGTTGCTATCAATATTTCCGCGTGACTGGCTTCGTGGTTTTTACCTTAGGGTTAAGGCAGGTTACCTTTGGTTTTTTGACTTCTGATTTGGCTTTGTTGGCAACAGTCTTTTTTGGCAACTTTGCTGGAAAAACATCACATTCTTCGGTGTCTGCAGAACTGGGTGTTTTAGTGGCTGCTTCACCTGACAAAACATCAAGTTCTTCGGCATCTGCAAAATTTGGTGCCATCGTAGTTGGTTTCGATTTCATTTGTTCATCTGGTCTTGTCGAAACTTTTTTTCCCCTTTTGCGAATTGCTGTTTCTTCATTGTAACCACGAGATTCCTTTAGAAATTCCAGTAAACTTTCATCCAAAGACCTTTCCGAAGTTGACTGTGTAGATGGAAGTTTTGCTAAAACTGTTTCAAGGCTAAAAGAGCTTATCCCTGTTGATCGAAATCCGGACTGCAGGTTCTTTGCTACATTTGCTTGTACGTGTACCCATAACCGGTTTAAAAGCGATGGGAATTGCTCTTTCGACGTGATTCCTTTCTCCAGCTATCCAAAACCTCCTTCCACTCTCGTTTCATCGGAGCAAAAAAAACTGACATCCAGCGGTTGCATTAAGTGCGTAGAGTTGGCAGGGAGGGGTGCCATGTATATATTGTTGGCTAAGGCAGTTTCTACAACGCGAGGTGAAAAATGCGACGCGAGGTTATCGCCTATCACAATTTTTAATTCCTCTGGAGCGGTATTTTATTTGGTGTAAGGAAGAAATATTTCAAAAAACCATCTTTCGGAGGTCACCATATCAAACCACCCGCTTAATGTTGAGTCATAGACTGTGTCTTTAGGCCCCCCAATCGTCCAGTTTTCGTAAAGATGTTGTGCTTTATAGACAACCATCGGAGTTAGCAGGTCACCTTTTGTTGTGCCGCAAACCATCACAGTTATCGAAGTTCTCGAATGTTCCTGGACCCTTTCCACTCGCTTAGTTCCCATGGGGACTAAAACTTTCCTGGCCCCCGGGTCATCTGATGTATTCGTCTAGTCGTAGTTGTAGACGTTTTGCGGCAGAGCATTCTGTAACTTATCTTTAATGTTATTAAAAAATTCGGCTATTTGTGTTGCACCAACCGCAGCTCGTTGGCGTTTAATATTGGTGCCTAAGCGAGTGTTTAAGTTGTTCCTTGCCGCAAAGCAATGTACAAAGTCGTCTCGAGGTTGATTATTCTTCCATCCTGGAATAAATCGTTCCTGTTTAGTCACAAATTTTGAAATATCCTGGCGAACGTCAGCTTGCGTCATTGGGAAACCCCAGTCGCTCACTATCCGGAGAGATTTTGCTATCAACGCTTCTTCCTCTTGGGTTAAACGCTTCTTCCTCTTGGGTTAGCACAGTAGGACGACCTACTTGTCTGGGATGCCTTTCCAGCAAAGTTGTCCTCGGGACCTTGAACTTTTTGCTCGCAGCCAACTGGGACATACCCCGCTTTGCAGCTTCAATAGCTTTGGCCATGTTTTCTCGAGGATAATTTTGATAACTCCTTCCCCCCACCTTCTTTGTATATGTGCGCGGCATCTTAATACCTACCTAGGTAGGTACCTACTTATTCTAATTGTTCACCAAAATCAATCTGAAAATAAAGAGAAACATATTCAACAGAAAAGAATACCTAAGTAATATAAAATTTAAAAAAATGCAAAAATTATAGTAGGTGTCGAAGTTTACCCGGATGTCGAAGTTCCCCCGGTTTACGGTACTTTACTAACCTCATAAACAGCAGTAACTGGAATTAATGAGCCTTTTTCTCGATTAAAGTAATCTATTAATTGAATTACAAGTTCTTGTGATTGCGAATTTTAATGTTTCCCCGGCATCTCGACAACTAGAGAAAAAAATTAGTAATTAATGGTTTAAAGGTTAATACGCCTATTCTAAAATAATTCTAAGTTCGACACTTACGATTAAATACAATGATATTGACAAACAGATTGGTATAATATTTAAAAAAGACGAAATAAATCACCGGCGTTAATAACTCATACAGACAGAATGTGAGGTTAAGTTAGGTTTCGGAATTTGACTAACGTTGTACGTTGAACAGCGTATGATTTTCACTACACGTACGGCTTAAGCTATTTCTCTCTTTTCCTACCGTACAAAATATTTTACAAACGTATTTCGAGTACGTGCAAAGACTCCCGTATTTATGTTCTATCCTTTCATGCGCTCTTTATAAGATTACTTAAAATTTAAAACGTAGGTGGTTTAGCCAGCCATGTGCTATAGATGTTTTAAAATTAATTAATAAAATTAATACAGATGCTTAGTTCTTTTAAAATTACATGAATGCAGCAATTAGAGATTGAATAAATTATTAAAATTGTTTAATTTTTGTTTAAATACACATCAAGTTTATTCCTTGTTATATCGTTAAATATCTGAATCCAAAATTTTCTATAAATTAAATTGCCTGTTACACCATTTAATAAATGAAATGTAAATTGATGGATAATTAGATTTGCTGAACTACATCATCAAAACAAATATTGTAGCAAATACCCAATGCTTAGCTCTACAAATGTTTCCTTTCAAACATTTTATATAAGGTTCGTAAAGTGCATTATTAGCAATTATATCTTGTGAAACCTAAATTTAAAAATATTCACAAATGTCTGTTAAATCTATTAATTCCAGTTGCGAAGTTTTAAGTGTAAACATCATAAATAAACTGAAATTTTAAATTATTAAATTGTAAATTAATACTCAGAAAATAACTTTAGTTCTAAAGTGCCAGCTGTAATACGAGTGTGATTTCGTTATCATTGACCGTAAGGCCATGATAAGGTAGGAAAGTTATCTTTCTTACTTATTATTTACTTATTTTATTAAATTTTATTGCATACAATTTAATCGAACGTAAATAACTAAACCAAGAAATATGGCCTACTCACAACGTAACTACTTTTCGCATCCGAATCAAACCAATCTACAACAATTCCAATATCAAACTTACAGTGCATCACAACAACAATTTCCTATACAATCCCAACCTTCTATGTACCAACTAAATCCTCTCCAGGGACAGATGATAACATGTATCAGATAAATCAGCATCAGCCCTCTACGAGCGTGTTAGCTTCTAACGAGACAGGCCACGAATAGCGCACCATTAACTACAAAAAAGACTTAACTTTCCGTACGGTTGTCGTGTATACGTGACACTGAAGAATTGTGCCGCACGGGCGGCTGTCGTGTATACACGACAGTATATTTACTGTCTTCCTGGACGGCTGTCGGTACGTATACGACATGTATAAATTATATACTTTACACACAGACTGCTGTCGTATACGTTCCGTCACTAAAGCACTATCTACTCAGGCGGCTGTCGGGTATAGCCGACACCGACGATCATATGACGACATCCGGCGATGCGGTAAGTTCGGTTGGTATTCGCGCCAGTATTGCTTAGAATGTCGTCAGAAGCGCATGCTGGTCCCTCTAGGACCTCTGAACGGTGCAAAAACCAAAATATAGTGACCACTGTGGTTTAAGTGAATTGGACATGAATAACATTTTAAAAAGTTTGTGTGACCAAATACGTAAGTGATGATGAGCCGTATTCGGACAGCGGTAGTGAGTATCTTCCTCAATCTGATAGTGAAGATGAGGGATTGGAAAGCGAAGTAGAAGAGCAAGATGACGATAACAAAGGTCATGATAACAACGGTGACGAAGAAAATTTAGAAGATAGTTCAGAGGATATTGAAAATGTGGAAATAAGTTGGAATCAATTGAATTTATTCCTACAAGGCACGTGTTTGACGATACTAACAGTGGGTTAAAAATGATAATCTTTTAAATGAAACGCAGCAACAAACTACTTCTTAAATTTATTCACAGAAGAAATTGCCGGTAATATTGTAGTTGAAATTAATCGGTATGCCCGGCAACAAAAAGCCTGCAATTTGAAAGATATAGAAATGCCTGAGTTGTTCGTTTTATAGCCTTAACATTATTAATGCCCCACACGAAAAAATCAGATATAAAGGATTATTGGTCCAAAGATACTTTGATTAGCATTCCTTGTTTTAGAGAACACATGAGCCGCGACAGGTATCTTAAAATATTACAATACTTGCACTTTTCCAATAACGAGGAAAGAGACCAAAATGACCGTATGCATAAGGTAGGAACTATATTGGACATGATAAAATCACAATTTCAGAGTCAGTTTTATCCTTTTGAAAACCTCGTCGTTGACGAGAGCATGGTTTATTTAAAGGGCGGTTATCCTTTAAACAATATATTCAAACCAAAAAGCACCGCTTTGGAATTAAGTTGTATGTTGTGTGCGATTGCGAAACCGGCTTCGTTTTAGACTTTCTGGTGTATGTGGAAAAAATACCAATATTAACATAATCGACAATCTTGGTTCTTCTGGCTCTACGGTAGTCAAACTTCTGGAGCCATATTTAAATAAAGGCCACTCTTTTACAGTGACAATTATTATACCAGCCCCTCTTTATCGATATATCTGTACAAACACAAAACCAATTCATGCGGAACTGTCCGTCAAAACAGAAAGCAAATGCCTGATTTTAAGAAAAACTGAAAAGGGGGAAGTTGAATACAGAAGCAGTACGAATATGTTGGCTGTAAAATGGAAAGACCGGCGGATGTGGTTCTGCTCACAACCTTTCATGCGAATGAAATAGTTACTCTTCAAAAATAGACAGAGTAACGAACGAATTCAAAAAAGCCCCTATGTGTGATTGAGTATAATAAACACATGGGGCCATTGATCTACCGACATGATGATAAGCACCACTGATTCCACACGGAAAAGCATTAAGTGGTATAAAAGCTATTTTTCACACGCTGGATATATGTATGTTGAATGCTCATGCCTTATATTGGACACAAAACACCAAGCGAGGTCCATTTCCAAAATTTCGTCTGGAAGTTATTCGACAAATATTAGAAAGGTTCCATTCAAATTCTTTTTTTCCATAAACATATTTCTTTGTCTGTAGGTATCCAACAAGAAAACCCAAATAGCACCACGATGAAGTTGGTAATGCTAGATTGTTCGAGAGACATTTTCCAGTTGAAGTTGCTCGCAAAGATGGAAAATATCAAGTAAGGAGATGCAAAATTTGTGCCCAAAGTAAAAAGCGGAAGGAGACCAAAATTATGTGCAGAGAGTGTAATGTTGGTTTATGTATCACTTGTTTTACAACGTATCATACAAAAAAATTCTAGGTTACGAAAAGTGTTTCTCATATTTGTTAGTTTCGTTTTTCTTTGTTTCTGATCTTTTTTACTTCTAGATACCTATATTTTCATTTTGATAATTAAAACATAAATTTTCTAAAATCGTATACGTTTTATTGTTTTACTACTAATAACGCAAGATTCCGTAGTGACGGAAATAGACGACAGCCGCCTGTGAGGCACGGAAAAACTCCCGTCTGTGTGGAAGTAAAACTCCGCCGATGTTGCCGTACGGAAAGGGTTAAGAGCTCTGAAGATACAACAAATAACCAAAGTCAATTAGGAAAACCACAATATTGGCTAGACAACCCAGTAGAAACTACAAATAGATACGACCCACTGGATATCGATAAAGACGATAATCAAACAAACAGCGCACATACAACAAGCGCTTAGAAGGACCCCAAACCACCACCCATTTATATATCCGATGTCAAAAATATAAAGCCATTAACAACACTATTGAACGAAATTGAAAAAGATCATTATACCCTAAAAGCACACGCCAATGAACAAGTAAAAGTACTACAGGGGTAATTTATTCAACTATTATCAAACATCTTATGAATAAAAACACAAAATTCCACACCTATAAACCAAAGCTAGAAAGAACATTTCGAGTAGTAATCAAAAATATCCACCACTCTACGGACATAACAGAACTAAAACAGAAGCTAGAAAATCTTGGCCATGAAATAGTTAATATATGGAATTTAAAACAACAACCAAGCAAAACTCCTCTCCTCATGTTTATAATCGAAATGAAACAAAAAGAAATTTATAAAACCACGCTAATCATGAATACAAGAGTAACTGTCGAACCCACCCATGCTAAAAGAACAATTCCGCAGTGCGCCAAATGTCAAAGGTTTGGACATACCAAGAATTATTGTCAACAGATGGATCGCTGCGTCAAATGTATGAAATCACCTCACCAAAGACTGCCCGAGAAAAGCCAAGACATGATCAGGTTCAATGTACAAACTGTGGTGAGGGTCATCCCGCCAACTATCGCAGATGCGTTGTGCAGAAACAGCTACAAGAAAAACTTTTCCCACGTTTACGACGAGAGGTAACTGCACGCACGCGAGCACCTACTGAGCCGTACAGAGTTCCTGAGATAACATACGCTGAACAAGCAAGACAAAACACTCAATCTCTACAAAATCCAACTGTTAATGCAACTCCACAGCCGCAAATAATATCTATAAATCAACCGCCAAATGACATGGAAAGTCCATGATGAAGAATTTAATTACACAAATGGGCACCAATCATGAACCAACTAACCACCTGAATTAGTAAAATGATGTAATGCTAACAATGGCTGTATGGAATGCCAGCACGCCCAGGAGTTCAAACTTTTCCTTGAAATCAACGATATCGGCAAACCTCTCATAACAGAAACACACTTTACTAGTAAAAGCTACATAAGATTTTCAAACTACTACATCTACAACACGAATTATCCCGATGGAACAACCTACGGTGGAAAGGCAGTTATAATAAAATCTAACATAAAAACCTAGGAATTACCCAAATATGAAAAAGAACAACTACAAGCTACTACCATCCAAGTTGAAGATAAAAAAGCAACCCTTAAAATCTCCGCCGTCTATAGACCTCCCAAACTCTCGACCAAAAAAGAAGACTACTCCCACTTCATTCAAAGCCTTGGACAGAGATTTATTTCTGCGGGTGGTTATAACGCAAAGCGTCAAGAGTGGGGAATCGTCGGAAAATCCCTGATCTAATTGATTTCTGCATCACTAAAAGGCTAAACATAAGAGTAAGAATCAAATCTTGCTTAGACCTAGCAGCTGATCATTCTTCCATTATAATCAACCTACACTCAGAAACAACACAAGTACAAACAAGACCAACCCTCTATAACACTAAAACGAACTGGGAATTTTCCCAAAATACAATATCTGATCAATTAAACCTAAAAATACTAGTGAAAACCAAATATGATATTGAATAAGCTGTAACAAAGTTAACTAATACCATTCGACAAGCAGCATGGAAGCCACTCCTATAAAGAAAAACTCCAATACTAACAGCTACCCACTAATATTAAGAGATACAATAAAGGAAAAATGACACATTCGAAAACGATGGCAAATTACCCGCCTGGAAGCTGATAAACGAGCTCTGAATCGGTCTACAAAGGAACTAAAAAACTCCTACTATAACTCAAAAACGAAGGCATTCAACAATACATAAATAGCCCCTCAGCCACTGAATCCACAGATTACTCTCTGTGGAAGGCACTTAGGAAAATGAAAAGACATATAACACACATTCCGCCTCTCAAAAAGCTTAACGGCCAGTGGGCTCGGACCAATAAAGACAAATCAGAAACGTTTGCTGACCATCTAATCAACGTATTCCAATCCCATCCCAGCACACGCCCAGAAGAAGATACCAAATTAATAGATTTCCTGGAATTTCGCTTCCAAATGAGTACACCGATGAAACCTTTCAAGACGTTGGAAGTACAAACAGTATTAAGCAAAGAAATTAACCCCAAGAAGGCACCAGGTTTTGACCTCATCAATGGGAAAATCCTCCAGCAGCTACCTGAAACTGCAATTAACGCAATCACTCAGATATACAATGCTATTTTCTCCATCAGGTACACCCAACCACCTGGAATGTAGCACAGATCATAATGATACAGAAACTTGGAAAGGCACCTACTAACCCCAGTTCCTATCGACCCATTAGCCTCTTACCCATCTTTTTCAAAATATTTGAAAAACTATTATTAAAACGCCTCCAACCAATGCTAGATGATAGACAATTGATTTCCAAATGTCAGTTCGGTTTCCGTAATTCACCTGCAATCATTGAAAAAATACATCGGGCCTATTCTAGAAATTAAAAAAAGTATTTGCCATACCAAATCTACGAAATACTTAAGTCCTAGTTAACGGACCGACACTTCTTTGTAAACTACCAAGGCGAAGACACGAATCTTCAACCAGTAAAATCCGGAGTACCCCAAGGTGGTAGGACCTGTACTGTACTTACTATATATAGCTGACTTGCCAAGTACATATTAGCCTCACACCGTAATCCTGTTACTGCATTTCGCAACTTGCAAAACGCCCTGTACAAATTGCACCAATGGCTCAAAGTATGGAGAATCAAAGCAAATGAAAGCAAATCTCAACATGTAACCTTTACTATGAACCGTGATGACTGCCCCGCGATTACACTCAACGGACAACAACTAAAACACAAATATTCAGCAAAATATCTATAGACTCCATTTAGATCGACGACTGACTTGGAGAACCCACGCAAACAGCTAGGGATGCAATATTGGAAAATCTACTGGATGATAGGAAGGAAACCTACACTTTCAATAGAAAACAAACTTCTGCTTTATAAAATCATTCTAAAACATATCTGGAATTACGACCTTTCCTTATGGCGAACTGCCTGCAAGACCAACCTGGTCAATATCCAGAGGTTCCAAAACAAAATGATACGTACTTTAGCTAGTGTACCGTGGTATGTGTCGAACAGAGTGTGACTTAAATATCCCAACAGTAAAAGACGAAATAGGGAAAGTCTCCCAAAAATATAAAGACAGATTATCAATGCATTCCAACGAACTTGTGAACTCCTTAATGAACGCGACTGATCGCCCAAAACGTCTCAAACGATTTAAACCCAACGAACTTTCAACGCGTTTTAGTGTTAATTCTTATAACTAAGTTCAAGTTAACTTAATTCCTCCAAGTTAGTCTTAATGAAATTTACCCTAAGTTTAAGCATTAACGTGTAATATAGGCTAATAAACAAATATAGGGGCGTTCACAGGAGCCTGACCCTGCATGTCCATTAGCATCTAGCGGCTAGTTACTGCTATTTGCATTACCCATAATATAAACACAAAAAATACTTATTGTCTCTTGTTTAATATGACAGATTGTATAATAAAGGATCCAATAAAAAAAAATCTATCTAAAGCTCATTATTAATAGCTTGTTATATCATTGATCATTCTATGGTTTCATTGTCAACTTGTTACATTTCGTACATGAAGTCCATTTTTGCTTATTATCTCGTTAAAAATTTGAGAGGAAAGCTTGACATATTTCCATTCGTTCTAATATTTACCGTAAAACCCTATTAAATATTTTAACGTAAATCAGATGCTAAACCGTTCTCACACGATTGCAGACGTCACTACGCCCGGGTTCATGTTTTTAATGCAAATGTTGAAAAGTACGATTGCCTGTCATGTAATATGTACTTGAAGTGGAAATTGAGTCACTGTAGACAGGACGGTTATTTTGGGTAATCCGCAAAAGTTTTAATAATTATGTCTATTTAATGGTATGTGGGTTACTGAAGGGTATATTTTAAAATATACAGAGTGTCTCAAAGAGTTGGTCATATTCAAGTTATGTTTTGTATGGAACGCTCTGTATTTTATTGCAATTTGTAAGCATTTCCTATACCTATGCACTGTGGTTCCCGAGATATTTTGATTTTTAGGAAATTTGAAAGTCTAAAGAAAACATTAACTACGAAACCATTTAATTTAGCCAATTGCTAGCTAGAAATATTAGATTAGTAAAGTATGCATATATTTACAGTTATCTACAATTCTACAGGGCGTGCATAATGAGACACTTATTTAATGGAATATTCAAACTTCAATGCCATGCTTATGTTAAATGTTACACCCTAAATTTTATCCGATTATCACGTAGTAAAGTTGATTACCTTCCATAAATTAGTCCTGCCACGTCTAAATTTTCTAGTTTTGAAGTTATTTTCAATTCTCTATTTTTTGCCACTATAGTGCTTAATTAAAACGTTTTGTATTTTCTTAGCTGACTATGGTTAATCCATTTACCGTTTAAACATATCCTATGTATATTTACGTGTTTAAATTTCAATATTATAACTGTAAACACTAACGCACTAATTTTGTCTTAAAGTCTGATACGCCCCACTTTTCTGGGGCACCCTGTATATTTAAAAATTCAATTTCAAAATATACCGTTTATTAACCAACATATAAATGAATAGATAAAATTATTAAAATGTTACCATTTAGCCATAATGGATCGTCGCGTTAATGTTGTTCACCCCGTATATTTACTCAAATATGAACATCTCCAAACCAAACATTTTATCAAATACAAAATGCTAAGTGTTTCTCGTTCAATTGCAAGCGTTACTTTCTTCCAAACTTTTTTCTACTTTAAACACATAAAGTCTTCTACTATGGTCGATTATATTAAATACATTAAATATATCAAACTAAAATTTAAAATTTTGAAATTTGAAATGTTTCCCTTAACGTCGTCAATTAAATATTTTTACCATAAATGCTAAACTTTTCTCATTCGATTGCAGACCTCACCACGCTGGGATTCATTTTTTTTTTTGGTGTGCATGTTGTTAACAGTTATGTCTATTTAATGATATGTGGGTTACTGAAGGGGATATTTTAAAATTATTTTAAACTATACAGGGTGCCACAAAAAAGTAGGGCGTATCAAAGTGATGTTTTCCCTTATGGAATGTCCTGTGTTATGGATTGTGTGTACAAAAGAAAATAAACTTTGATAAGTATCTCCTATACCTAAATATTATGGTTCCCGCCATATTTTGATTTTGAAAAAATTGAAAAGTCTTTAGAAAAGAATAATAACTACAAAACCAATGAGTTTAGCCAAATTCAATTTTAATTATAAATATTAGCTTAGTAATAGAAAGTATTGATTTCAGTTATGTAGAATTCTACAGAGCGTGCAAAATAAGAGACTCCTTTAATGACTCTAATGCCGTGCTTATGTTAAACGTAACACCTTACGTCTTTTTCTTTTATTACGTAGTAACGTTAATTACCTTTCAAAAATTGTAAAGGCCTGCCAGGTCTATATGTTCTAGTTTTGGAGTTATTTTCAATTTTCTATTATTTCTCCACTATTGTGCTTAATTACATCATTTTGTATTTTATTAGCTGATTAGTGCAATTACCGTTCAAGCAAAATGAGAATATCATAAGTATATCTACGTATGTAAGTTTCAGTATTATGACTATAAACACTAATGCACTAATTTCGCCTTAAAGTTTGATACGCCCCATTTTTTGGGACATCCTGTACATTTAAAAATTCAATTTTAAAATATACCATTTATTAACTTACAGACAGGTGAATAGACAAAATTGTTAAAATTTTACCTATTAGCTATAATATATCGTAGCGTCAACTGTGACTCACCCTGTACATTTATTCAAATATGGACCTCTCCAAACCAAATATGTTATAAAATGCAAAATTTAAGTTTTTCGTACAATTGCAAATGTTACTGCCTTCCAAACTTCCTAATTCAAGTACATAAAGTCTACTAGTACCGATTATATTATCAAATTTAAATATATTTGCATTTATTGAAATGTTTCTTGTAACGTCAAATTAAATATTTCACCATATGCTAAACATTTCTGGCTCGATTGCTTACCTCACTACGATAGGGTTCATTTTCTTAATGTGTATGTTGCAAAGTCCATTATTGTCTGTTATATCATGTAATATTTGAAACGTAATTTGACAGGTAATATCTACAGGGCGAGTTACTGTTGACGCGACGGTCCATTATGGCTAATCGGTAAAAGTTATGTCTATTTAATGACGTGTGGGGTACTGAAGGGTATATTTTGGAATTATTTTAGAATATACAGGGTGTCCCAAAAAAGTAGGATGTATCCAAGTTATGTTTCTTTTTATGGAGTGTCCTATTATTTTTGGATTGTGCGTAAAAAATAAGAAAAACTTTCTCAAGCACCTAAACATTGTGGTTCCAAAATATTTTGATTTTTCGGAAATTGGGAGGTCTTAAATCAATAACTGCGAAACCATTGAATTTAGCCAAATCCAATTTTACTTATATGTATTAAGTTAGTAATAGGTAGTATTGAGGTAATTACAGTTACCTAGAATTAAGCACTTACTAATAACATACTCAAACCCAAATGCCGTGCTTACTTTAAATGAAACATCTTATACTTTATCCTTTTATCACGTAGTAAATTTGATTTTCTTTTAAAATTATAAAGGCCTGCCATGTGTAAATTTTTACTCTACTGTGTTTAAATAGAAAACATTTTGTATTTCAATAGCCTTTCTCAAAGTGGTAGGCATGTATACTCCATGCCAGCCGGGGAGGTACCATCACCCTTACCATGGGCTCCTTAATATTGAGTTTCCGATTTTCTGAGCTCGGTAAGGGCTGCCGGTTACCTTTTCCTTCATCCTTAATCTATTCTCATCCTTATTTTTCCTTCTCGCTCTCACTGTCTTCCTATCGGATTTAAAGCCCCAAATTAAAAAATAAAATGGCTGTGGTTTCTAGGGTAATAAATGCCTGACGTAAAATCCTGTACCATTCGGATATCCGGGAGGGCAGGGCCCAAGCGACCACGGTCATCGAAAGTATCAACTTTCTGGTTCACTACTGCAACATCCGCGGTATTAGGTCTAATCTTAATGCTATTCACCAACATCTTGAACAATTACAACCTGATATTTTGTTTCTATCTGAAACACAAGTCTTCTCTGAAAGCACCGAGTCACCCGACTTGCAATTTCCTCAATACCACCTTCACTCTAACTTTCGATATAAAGGAGGCGTATGCGCCTACATTAAGGGCATAATTGCTTGCAAGAGGGTTTCTTCCTTAGAAAATAAAAATTTTGACGTGATCTAGTTTAAACATTCTGGTCCTAATTTTGTGAAATTCTACTGTTGCATTTATAGGTCTCCTAATGACAGTAACTTTCAAGACTTCTTCGATTACCTTCGTATGAAAGTTGACTACCTCCTGTCTCAGTTTCCATCTTGAGATATCTCAATTGTAGGCGATTTCAATGTTCATAACTCTAATTGGCTTCAGTTTTCATCTACTACTGCTGGTCATGGTGCAGAAACATTTGCTATTTCATGTGATCTCACACAAATGATTTCTGAACCCACAAGAATCCCTGATTCTTACATCAAACCCTCTTATTTATAAAACTTCCGTTCTTTCGCCTTTAGGTCTTTCCGACCATTGTCTAATAGAAATCATTTCTACTGTACCTAATTCCACTGCTGTTCGCAAAACGAATAGAACCTTGTGGTGTTTTAAGTCAGCTCGATGGAGGCATTTACGGGATTTCTTTGCAACCGTTCCATGGCGTGAATATTGTTTTAAGTCGTCCTCTCCTTCGGACATCGCTCTTCCAGTATCTGAAGTCATCCTCATGGGAATGGAGTTATACATTCCCAAAAAACAGTACCGTATAGGTCATTCACGTTTCCAACCCTGGTTCAATAAGGCTTGTGCTTATGTAATCAATATCTTTAAAAAATAAATATTACATTAAATGGAAATCCAATAAATCGGTCGACAGTCATGTAGAATACGTTGGTGCTAGAAATATCTGCAAAACTGAAATCACTAAAACTAAAAAGTTGTTCAAACAACGAAAATGCAATGAACTAGCTACATCTCCTTTAGGCAGTCGTAAATTTTGGTCTTTAGCTAAAGCCATTAGTAAAAACTTTGGAACATCTTCATTTCCCCCCCTGACATCTATTGACTGGTCGGTAGTTGCTGATTCTGTAGACAAAGCCAACGTTTTTGTGGATTTGTTTGCATCAAACTCGTGTCTCAATGATTCTGGAAAAGATGTGCTTCCTAGTCAACTCTTCTTTATACGCTATGAAACCAATTGATTTTCGGTACAAGCTCTTGGAATCGATCATCAGTAGGCTTGATCTCAATAAGGCGACTGGCCCAGACAGTATCCCAGCTGTTGTCTTAAAGAAATGTTCCCCCGAACTAGTACAAGTCCTCTCTAAGCTCTATACGATCTCTATATCTTCTGGAGAATTCCCTTCATTATGGAAGTTAACAAATGTTCAACCTATTCCCAAAAAAGGCGATAAGACCGATCTCTCAAACTACCGACCAATTGCCATCACTTCCATTTTGTCTGAAATCATGGAAAAAGTCATCAATCAGCAACTGCTTACGTTCCTCGAAACTAACAAACTCCTTAGTGACCACCAATATGAGTTTAGGCAAAGTCGTTCAACAGGCGATCCTCTTTCATATGTGACCCAAGTTTGGAACAACATAGTAGGGTAGTCCGGTGAAACAGTTGTAGTCGCTTTAGATATCTCAAAGGCATTTGACCAAGTTTGACATAAGTGTTTACTTGCCATACTGACCTCGTTTGGGTGAAATGATACGCTCATCAACTGGGTTTCTAGTTTCCTTGATAAAAGACGAATACGTGTCGTAGTTGATGGCTTTTCTTCAAAAGAAGTTAGCATTAACGCGGGAGTACCACAGGGATTCGTTATAGCGCCTACACTTTTTCTGCTGTACATAAATGATCTTATTTCTTCAACAACTAACCCCATCCATTGCTTTGCTGACGATAGCACTCTTCACTGTAGTTCATCTCAGTCTACTCATAGAGATAATCAAGAAATTAAATCTGAAATGGCAAATTCGATCAACAAAGACAGTCAACGTATTCTCGAATGGGGAAGCAATAATCTGGTTAAATTTAATGCTAACAAAACTCAGTGTTGCTTTATGTCCGCCAAAAAAGATCGATCATTTCTTGTTGTAATTATGAATGGCTCAGTTCTTAAGTTTTCAGACTCTATTACTCTGTTGGGTATGACTGTATCTTCAAATCTCTCATAGGTTGACCATCTTCTGTCAGCTACCAAAACAGCTGCTCGTAAAATAGGCTTTTGGTACAGATTTAAGCAGTACCTTACCTCTCGACAACTCCTTCTGCTGTATAGGGCCCAAATTCGGCCTCAGCTGGAATATAATTCTCACCTCTGGGTTAGTGCTCCCCAATATGCTCTCGATATCGTTGATCGTATTCAAAAGAGCGATTAGGCTTATAAATGACCCGTCCTTAACTTCTCACATACAGTCCCTTGAGCATAGAAGGATGGTTTCAGTTCTTTCTTTGTATTACCGTTATTACACCGGCTATTGTGCTGCTGAATTATATTCTTTGCTACCGTCTGGAATGATCTCCCTAGTTCCTGTTTTCCTCTCATTTATGATATGAGAAAATGTAAGGTAGCTGTTCATAGGCATCTATTGTCAATTCATTATCCCTCTACCCATCCTCCTAAGTGTTCCTGAGTGCTTTAGCACGATAGGCCTAATTTAGCCTGTTCAGGTCCACAATCATAAAAAAAAAACTATGGAACTTCATCAGAACTTTAGATATTAGCTTAATAGATAATTAGCTCTTCCTTAGCCCTGTTATAGTTGTACCACCTGCAGCTGGATGTCATGCCCTATTTGGTAATTACCCAGACGACAACTATACACGTTAAAACACAAAACAATTAAAATTAAAGTATAATTTCTACGTTGTAAATATAAAACTGTAGATACACACTCTTTAAGACAATTATAAAATAACAAACATTTAAAATCTAGCCAGGATATTAAAAATGAAATCGGAAATAAATCCGATTCAGTACATAAACGAAGAAAATTACGCAGAAAGTTTAAAGAAATATATTAAACGGAGTACTGTACCCTAATCTATACAAGCTTTACCAAAGAGCGGCAACTCTCCCAGTGAGCTCTGCTGGTTGTAAGAGAAGCTTTTCTGGAATATCTAGAAACTTGGCTAAGAAGCACAATGACTCAAGACCGTTTTTACTTTTATTTAAAATTGTTTTTATTTTTGTAGTTTTTTGCGGGTTTTCCGAATTCTTATGGGAAACTAATAAAATTTTTTCGAAATAAGAAATATATATAGACAAACAAACCCTTTGTCATAGGATCCAATTTTTCACATGATCTGCCCATGTTATCTGAAAAATAATTGGTGTGCACATAAATTCTGTAGTATTTCACTGCCAATGTGGGCCTTTATTTTAGTAATACACATTTTGGAATTTTTTACGATGTAATAAAAAAAACACACAAAATATGAAGATATCTACATAGCGTGGTTGTAAGCTTGTGGTAATTACATTGTAAACGTTTCTAAAATTCTTCCTCCCATTATTTACGATGCTGACACGTGTAGAAAACCCGCTGTTTAATAAGTTGTTTTATTAATTAAATCTTCCTAAACAAAAGTTTAAATTACTATAGGTGTAAAAATAATTCACACGTCCCCTACAATCTCAAAAATGTATAAATCCAAACTCATCTGTGTTTACAAAACTCGGTCAGAAAAAAAGTGATTAAAATTCCAATATGATTGTCATAGAATAGAAGAAGTGACGCATTTTTCAATCAATGGCCACTACAAATGAATCCAAATGAGCAAGAGGTGTCTGATCTACCATCTGACTGTTACGTGTGTGATATGCGAGGTGGGCGTGCGGACATTTAAGAAAATGAAAAGCCGGTCCCGACTAGCGGTTGCTTTGATCTCCCTAATGCCTGTTTTCATCAACCAGATACTACACCTGATACCTGATGCCATTTCATAAAAGCGGCACTAAAATATCATATAATACATGCTAATTATGCGGAAGAGAGAGAGAAAGAGTCCGTTATTACTTTTTAGAATCGTACTAAAAGGGCACTTACCCATTTTTTTTTCTTTCCACTTATTTTTAGACTTTTCAGAAAATTATTTGATCTTAATATTCATGAGTCAGCGCGTGTTAGTGTTGTTTAATTATCGTTTCTTAGAAACAAGTTTATAACTTTGAAAAATCATTCATTAGTGCTAATGCTTACTATATGTGTGAGTAGCTGCTGCAATGTTCAATCAGGGTGGTCAAGTTTTTTCTGTTTAATTACTTTGTCAAATTGTATAATGTGCTGTTGTTGACTTTGATGTTTGCGGCTATTACATTCCTCTCTTACAATTAAATTAAATCCATATAATTGCACTTCCTTGTTCTTGGTTTAAGAAACAGTATTTTGTCAATAAAAATTAAAAGCATCCTTCGATACATCAAAATCACATAATGAACACAACAATCTTAAACAATTTGCTCTATATAAATTATTTACGTAATACCGAGTCACCGGAAATATTTTGACCCATTTTGGATTTTTTTAATACTATAATCGACTTGTTAATAATGAAAATAAAATGGCCGATTTTTAGGTATAGGACAACTTTGTTATTATAAATGGAACACCCTGTATGTTTTGCAATTTTATTAAAGTTCAATATTTCCAAAAAATGTAAGATAAGTTAAAGTTACTACAAAAACAATTTGCGCAATTCCCACTCACCGTGCAACAGCCGCTGTTTGGAACACAACAATCATCACACAACCCTGGGTTTCTGCAATTCGCACCAAATAACTCCTGTGCACCACAAGTTTAATATCCAAGTTACACATGGGCATTTCCACCTCTCATTCGTACCAGTAAATAATCAAAACTATAATCCTCAAGTTACTGCCAATACACAACCAACACTTGTTGAAGATTACAAACAGGACATAACAGATAATCAACTCAATTGTCAACAAGTTAAAAAATGTAAGCGAATTACGCATACACCTGGAATAAACAACGATGGATAACCCGACTACATGGTCAAATAGATACAATGTGTTAGCCGATATTAATAGTAATGTGTCAACGCAAGCATCAGAAGCAAACGAAGAAAAGAAAAATCCTAAACCTCCCCCAATATCTGTATATACATGGCGTAACAAACTATGCCAAAATGATTAAAAACTTAACAAAAGCAATAGAAATAGAGCAGTCTTACACAAAGACCATTAAAATCAAAACAAACATACAGGAAATTAATCACACATCTTAGAGACGAAGGGATCATTCACCACACATATCAGCTAATGGAAGACAGAGCCTACAGAGTGGTACTTAGAAACATTCACCATACGGCAGATATAAACCAAATCATAAGTGAATTCTAGACGGAAAGCTTAAGATGTGTAACATCATTAATGTCCGACACCGCGTAACAAAAGCGTCATTGCCAATGTTCTTTGTACATCTTGGACCAGCAGAAAACAACAAAAAGGTGTATGAAATAAAACACATTAACCATCAAACGATAACGATCGAACCGCCACGCAAAAAAATTCAATCCGGTGCACAATGGTCACAGTAAAAGTTACTGCACCAAACCCTACATTTGTGTTAAGTGTGGTGAAGAGCACAGCACTACCACCTGCACAAAAACGAGAGAAGCTCCCGAAAAATGCCCACTATGTTAAGGACCACACCTTGCAAACTGCAAGGGCTGCCAGGCATACCAACAACTCCTGCTAAGCAGAGGGAAGTCAGCAGCCTCATTAGGACCACAAAGCTCAAATAAGCCTAATGTACCGACTACTGCCCAACGTGTATATTATGCAAATATGAATAGTCCAAGCTATTCGCAAATCACGTCAAATCATCGCAGCAATAATCAAACTCACTCTACTAACAGCAACGACATCTCACTTTCACAATTCTTGTCTAAGTTTGAATCCATGTTCAACCAACTAATGAATCAAAATAGCATGATCATAAATCTGCTTACCAAACACCAATAATGGATTCCCTCCCAGTAGCCTCCTGGAATGCAAATGGGTTAACACAGCATCATCTTCTAGTTGAAAAAACAATTAATATACTACTGATCTCAGAAACCTATTTTACGAAAAGAAGCTATTTCAATATCCACAATTATACTACATACCAGACTAACCACCCTAACGGTGCAGCCCACGCTGGCTCAACAATTATTATAAGCAACAAAATTTCTCATTACGTCATGGATGCCTTTGTAAATGACTAGATACAAAGTCCAAAGTCCTAATGGTCCACTAATAGTTGCATCGACATACAGCCCGCCCTGGAATTCCGTAAAACAAAACCAGTATGAAGCATTTTTCAATAATCTAGGTAGCAGATTCTTAGCTGGCTGCCACTTCAACGCCAAAAATCCAATTTGGGTCTCGAGGTTACCAACCACCAAAGGACGCCAATTACACAAGGCCAACCCAAATAAAGTACCTGATGCTGTAGATTTCTTTGACACCAAAAGATTATTTCCTAGGTACTGTAAAGTAAAAACATCCTTTGAGCTTCTTTCAGATCACTTGGCTGTAATAGTCACAATCAGCACCTCCATTATTACAAAACAGAAAAAGCCTTCCCTCCACAACAATTACACAAACTGGGACCTATCCAGAGAGTACCTAACGAGCACTACAACGATTAATGCCTCTTTGAAAGCAGAAGAGAATGCGACATTGCAACAAACCAGTTAACAACAAACATTCAAAATGCAGCCTACTTCTCAACGCCTCCTGTTTACAATAATTGAGAACTATCCACTCTATATTGAAACTAAAATCAAGAATAAACGAAGAGCCAGGCGAATCTGGCGGCAAACTAAGAATCCTAGAGACAAGAATAACTTAAATAGGCAAACTAGAGAGTTAAAGACAGCCCTAAGGGAGTGGAAAAAATGAATTATTTAACGAATGTGTTAGCACCTTTCTCCTTCAGATTTGGACGGCAACAAAGTCTTTAAACAATGTTCGTTTTCCTATTCCACCAATGAGAAAGGCGGACGGCTCTTGCAAAAACAGAAGTTGAGGAAGCAACACTATTTGCAGAACACCTATCTGCAATATTTCAACCGCATCTCACTGCTGCTACCCCCGAAGGGGAACATGAGATTGAAGATTATCTCCAAGCTCCTTCTCAGTTAAGTCTGTCAATTCACTCCTTTAACCCCGACGAAATCAAAACCAAAATCATACATCTGGACATCAAAAACGCTCTTCCCAATACTATGAAAATTCGGCCAAATAATATTAATATTGAAGCCAGCCCAACCTACACACGAGGTCACCTCGTATAGGTCGATAGCGCTCCTGCGCACACTGTCACTAGTATTAGAGAAATTAATACTCAAGGGAATGGCACCCATAATTATGAAAGGAGAAATTATTCCACAACATCCATTTGGGTTCCGCCAAAAATATTCTGCAATATAACAGATACACAGAATCGTACATGTAATCGAAATGGACTTTGAAGAACAAAGATATTGTGCTGCGATTTTCCTTGAAGTTAACCAGGCGTTCCACCGGGTCTGGCATCCCGGCTTACTCTACAAAATTAAACGGTCCTTCCCACACCAATACTTTTTTCTCTTCAAATCATACTTAAGTGAGAGATACTATCAAGTAAAATACGGTGAAAGCCAGCCTTGACTATAACCAATAAAGATAGGGGTTCCTCAGGGCAGTGTTTTGGAACCAATCCTATATTAGATATTCTCAGGTGCCCTACCACGTAATGACAACACAATGATGGCCACATTCGCAGACGATACAGCGTTATTAGTCTCTCACCAAGATCCAGTATAAGCATTGACAACGCTACAAAGTAGCCTCGACATAATCCAAAGATGGTTGCACCGGTGGCGAATACAAATCTACAACTATTACCTTTACGATGAAACACAACTGCGCGCCAGTAAATCTAATGATATACAGATCCCCACCAAACAGGAAGTAAAATGTGTTGGTATGACCCTCGATAGGCAACTAACATGGAAAATTCATATTACACAAAATACTGGATTCTATGGTATATTGGCTCTTAGGGGAAAAATAGAAGTTATCTCTAGAAAACGAAGTGTTCTAATTCCAGTGCGTGCGTACGGTATAAATCTCTGGGCTGTACTACACCATTAAACATTGATATTCTGCAAAGAGCAAAACTATAAAACATACAACTTAGTGCTAAATTTACAAGACAATGCCAATAACATTCGTAGATTAAAAAGACTTAAAAGTTAGATCTCACTAATTAATAAAAAAAAAACACAGGGAATCGCCAATGGGTGACACTCCCTCCACATGTCAACGTAATTTAGTTTAGTAATTAAGTACAACATCAAATTTGCTTGTTAGTCTTAGGGTTAGTTGTAAATTAAGCATCTTAATAAAATAAAAAAAAAAATGGTGAGAATAATTTTTAAAAAACTACTGTAAATGTTGAAAGAGTCTTCCACCCACTTCAATATACACACTTAAATTTGTAAAGTTTATTAAAACTATTGAGGTGGACAGGATATAAGGCCCATCTTCCAATCCACCGGTTTCCGAAACATTGTTCTGTAAATCCTAGTAGTGTGAGCACAGTGGGATGTAGCTCCATCTTGTTGAAAGTAAACGAAATTTAATAAACTTTCCTGTTGCAATTAGGGGTAAAAAATCCAGCATATCAACACACGTGAAAAAATGGTCCATACATTTTTTTATTCGAGATATCACACCAGACTGTGACTTACGGCGAATGTCTAATTTGTTCTTCAAACTATTGACGATTTTCAGTTAACCAAAACTTACAGTTACTCTTATTTACTTTTCCACTCAGGTGAAAAGTGGCCTTGTCTGACATTATTGATTTATCCAAGAAATGCATATTATTCCTTACTAAATTTTGAATCCTCTGGCAAAACTCCACCAATTTTGGAAAATCAGTCATTCTTTCTTGTACAGTAGATCTAGGAATATAGACCGAACTTTAATTTTTCTTGTTAACAGTGTTGAATCTTCCTGAGTTATCTATCCAGAATTTGTTACGCGTTATTCAGCAAATTTTCATTGACTACTGTTCTCTTTTTACGTGTTACAGGTCCGGTATTCCTATGCCAAATTTTAATAATTTTTTATGGGTGATCTTTATTAGTTCCGTGCGTTCGTCTAACGTTTCATCCTTTTCCAACCTGTCCCTCGTTATAATGCCATGTCGGTGGGCACATTTATGACTCAAGATATCGAAGCTTACCAATATTTCTTCGTGGTGGAATTGGAAGTTTCGGATGCTTTCAAAAACAAGGGTCCTAATTTTAATATAGATACTGGCATAAACTACCACCAAACTATTTTCAAATAAAATTACATATTAAATATTTAGCAGGCGTCATAGATGGTAAGTTTCGACATCAAAGTTATTTAAACAGTACTCCTTGAATATTCAAAGGGTCCCAATTTTCATATAAATGTCGGCGTAAGGCATTTATATTTATATTTATAGTCTAAAGTAAAATTACAATCACTTGCCGAGCGTTAAAAAAGTTAGATCCACCCTCAAAGTTTTTTAAATAATGTTTAACTTAGTCTGAATTTTGTTTGAACAATCACGAATAAAGATCCCAATTTTATTATCGATTTTCGCATCATCTAAGTTATTTTCGCCCTTAAAGAACATTAAACAATTTTTGATCTATTAATACTAAAAAATAAAGGTCTCAATTTTAGTATAGGTTCTAGTATAGTGTATCAGGTAAAACTATTTTCAAGTAACAACACCTAGTGGACGTCGCAGGGGGGTATGTTTACTCCCAAAGTTATTAAACAATATATGACAGACAAAATACACTCACGTACCACACAAAATATCGAACGCGTTTCAATAGCTAAGCTTTTATCATCAGCAGTCGACCGCTGATTATGATAGCCTAGATATTGGAAACCGTTTGATGTTTTTTATTTTTGTGTGGTACTTTGTTTGTTACAAATCCTGCCACAATTCCAGTATTTCCGATTTCTAATGTGACAATTAAAAAAAAATTTGATTTTAAAAAAGAACGGTCCCAATATGGATACTATAGTAGGATATTACCTAAACTATTTTAAGACAAAATTCTCATCAGTTAGCACTAGCGTAATATTAACTTTGAGAATAACCCTCGTAGACGTCTACTACGTGGTTGTAATTTCGCCTGAAGATAGCTTAAATGATGATCCATCCGGGCATCTATATTAAAATTGAGACTTTTATTCTTGACCATTAAAGAATAAATTAAGACAAAGTCAAAGATTGTTTAAACAACTTTTAAGGTAAAATAATCTTCTTGGGCACCTACTCACTGTTTGTGACTTTACCTGAAAATAATTTACGTAATACGTTACCCCAGCATTTTTATTAAAATCGGGACCCTTAATTTGGAATATTAAAGAAAAATTAAATCTAAATAAAACATTGTTTAAATAGCTTTGAGAGTGACAATATCCCCTTTTGGCGCCTCTTAGGTAAATGTAAGTGTACCCCACAGTCGCTTAGGCGACCTGAAATTTGCTTAAGTAATGCCCTACCCCAGTAACTATATCATAATTGACCTTTATTTTATTTTGCCACCATAATGTTCTTTATACGCCTCCAAATGCGGGCGTAATGTGGTCTTTGTAGCACGGAAATGTCATTGATGCTAAGCAGCATGATTGACAGCAAACACATGACATGATATATAATAGCAATATCACAGTATCTTAGTAACGACAAATTAGCCTACTGTCGACTTTATTTCACTGCATTTGCATTTAAAAATACTGAATCTTTTTAATATTTTGTTCCAGTTTCATGGTGCAAAATAAAATAAAACATTGTATGTACCACGGGCATAATTGTAGATTATGGCTCGAGGGAATGTTAAAAGCCCGACGCGAAGCCCTTAATACATAAATATCTATTATTTTTGACTACTAAAAAAATTAAAATTTCTTATCGTTTTTTATCTTTCCATGACGTTTACTTGGCGTTTTTGACGTATGTTTAATGGTTTTTAACGTTTCTTTGAAGTATGCTTACTTTTCCATATTTTTTGACATTCTCCACAAACATATTACAACAATCATTTCAGACCACTTTAACCCTGATATAGAAGTGAGAGAGGGGTGGTGCCACTACCACAACAGTTTTAACGTTTGGTTTGAGTAATACGTTACAGGCAACTGGTTGCAGACTGTTACTTACATGTTACTGATTGAAAACTACTAAACCTGTGATGGCTTTTTTCTATTCTCTTCTTTTTTGAATTTTTATTAGTTAATGCAAGAGACATAAAAAGTTTATAACATTTTGTCAACTACTTGTAATCTTAACGTGTTTTTCAGTATTTTTTTTATACAGATTTTTTGCTGCGGAATCGCACATGGTCTAGATTTACTGTTCCAACTTCAAAAACTAAAATAAATTCCATCAAAATAAGTTTGACTTACTTTAAGCTTGACTACTGTTACAATTCCAAGAGCTTCGTAAGTGACCTGGCATCTAAGAGTATTTCTCTCTATTCCCCTTCCACGAAATTTAAATGGGGACTTCACCTGGATTAGAACTAGTCCTTCAAACGGGAATGTATTCACTGCAATCAAGTATCTGTCTGCTACCAACGGGTAGCTATTTGTTCTAAAGGAGAAGACGTCTACTACCAACTGGTACTTGTTTACCTAGAACAATCGTTCGACTAGCGACAAGTGATAGCACTGGTTAGCCTGTAGGAAAATTGTTACAAAGTCACACAACTTAAGGTATCACTGTTATTGTATCACATTCATTTAAAACGTATACCATAGTCTATGATACCGTGGTTTAATACTAACTCGTTCTGTATTATAAGTGTTTTGTAACTGTGGTTTCATATTAATTGAACTACAACTAATTAGTTGTCACAAAAAGAAATTGATCAACACAAAAGTGAAGACTGTGTCTGCTTAACATAAAGCATCGGACATCTAACGTGAAAGTACTAAGACAACAATCGTATCAAAATCATTTATGTGACATAATTTGGTGTTAATTTGGTACTACTTTGCTTCCCTATGTATTTTATCTCATCCAGTGTACCCACGTCAGGTTTGTCTTTCAGATAGATTAATCAGCTGTAAATACTGTAAGTGCTATCTCACTCCCATGTTTGTGGTTTTATGCTAAAAAGGATTTATAGAACCAAACATTTGGAACTAATGAACTCAACGCAAACGATATTCGAACGATTACTTGAACTTGTCTATCGTACGAGTATTGTTTTATGCGCAAAAAAATCAATAGAGAAAATGCCAATACTTTTGAAAGTAACTGAAGATCACCGTCTTAAATCGCATTATAAGAAATTGAAAAAAAAACAAGGTATGCAAGGTGTAGCAGAGATGACATATAAGCGAGACCGGATGTTCTTAGGATCCTTCGGGTCTTTTCCTGGTTTTAGTAAGGTAACTACCTTACCTCTCCTCTATATTTTGGGGATGTTTTTCAGCTTAACACAGCTATTCATTAGATCCAAAACCCAATTATTGTCCACTGATCCAAATTGTATTATTTTTCCGTTCTGGTGTAGTCTACGCCAGCTGCCTCATTATTTTTCGTCTTTTTTATTGTTGCTTGAAGTTCCTTCAACGTGAAATGCCGACCAACGTAGTCATTCTCATTATCAGGGTCTCTAATAATTTACTACTTTCCTTTCTTTTCTCCCCCTTTCGCATTCAGTAATAGTTAGGGGTAACATCCGCAAGGTTCAGAGGTGGACTATTGAGGTCATTACTGAGGTTCTTGGTCAGATTCCAAGCTTTTCTGCTGTTTTGCTTCATGTACAAATTCTATGCAAGATCTTTCCATTTGTCCGCTCTGGTACTGGATATAGCCCTCAATATCTTCGTCACGTGCCTATAGAGTTACACCAGAGAGAGATCCGTTTCGAATAACGTGGTATATCTTTCCATCATATGCCTCATACCTGCATTGATGGCGGGGATTATTTGGTTTGGTACACTCGCGGTATGTTTATACGTGATACACAACTAACAATGTCAACAAAGGCCTCAAAATGGTCTAGTCCTGCCTCTAAATCGTCTATCTCCGCATCCAATTCTGCAGCAAAGATGCCGCGCTCCTCTTTTTTGAAATTAAGGCGACGTCTAGAAGGTACCTCCTTAGGCCTGATGGCGGAATTGATATGACAGTAGATCTGGCCCCTCCTCCATCAACCGCTGTTGAAAGATGCCGATTGTTTCGGGTCGTGGATTAGTGCTGAACTCTCATTTTCTGTCCACTGTTCCAGTTGTTTTCCGTTTGCATCAGTCTCCGGATAGCCACAGCTAATACTATGGCAGTTAAAGTCACCCATAACTAATCTGATGCAAAAATTATGCGACTTTCTGAACACGAAATCCTGGTTTGGAGGTTTATAAATAGACCTCACCGAACAAGAATTTAATTCACTTGTCGATATTTCGATGTCATTGTTGGAGGTCAGAGCTACCGACCTGAGATCTTAAGCCTTGCGTCTCAAAAGCTGCATTCCTATATTGATCATGGGGTCTCTCCAGTACCATTTTCAGGTTATAAATCCTTGATCTTGTATCTTTGACTCCGCGGTGAATTTCCTACATCAGTAAGATATCACATTTAGTATTATTACATTGTTGCTCTAATAATTTCTCCTTATCCCGGGAAAGCCTCTCTTTGTTAAAAGAGGTCGTTATAATGGTTTTCTTTGAAAAAGTCTTCCTTGTTGGAATGTTGTTTACTCATGTTATCGATTCCGGTGTTGGAAGAATTCGCCGATGTAAATCATTCCCAGGGGACGCCTGACTATTTTCAATTTTGTTAATTTTACTCGTTTCAGTCTTCGGGAGGCTCATTCCTTGTCGCACTATCAGGGAATTTAGAACAGAAGAAGTGATTTCTGTTAGACAATGGTCAGGTATACCTAGTAGAAAGAGAACTAGTGTTTTATAACCAGTGGATTCAATGGAAGGAAGAGGTGTGGTAGATGTAAAATAGTGTTAGGGTTGTCAGGAATTCTAATGGGTTCGGGGATCAATTGTGACGGTTCATGTTAAACAAATTCTTGCTTCTGCTCTATGAACTGTAAGGTTAATCGAATATGAAAATTGAAGCCAACTAGACTTATGAACTAGAATCAAGTTATCGCAAAATGGAAACTGAGACAAAAGTCAACTTCCAAACTAAGGTAGTCAAGGAAGTCCTGAAAGTTATCTTCATTGGAAGACCTATAGACGTAATATAAGAGTTTCGCAAATTTAAGACTATAATCATAAACCTTATTATGTCGAATTTCTTATTACCCTAAGAAGAAATTTCTGATAGAAATAATACGTTAGGTTGTAACTGTTCAGAGTGTTGATGAATAGCACTAAGATTAAAACTGATATTGCGGATGTTACAATGATGGTTCAGAAAGAGGGTACCTGCGATGATAGAGTCGCTTGGGTCATGCCTACCCAGATATCCGGGTGAGGAAGGCTTTTACGTCCGCAATTTGATCCTAGATACCATAGCCAATTTTTATCAATTTTTGGCTCGTAATCCGATACGATAATATACCGGGTGTCCCTAAATTGCACCGCCAAAAGGATAATAAAGATTACTTACGTGAAAAAAAGCCGATTTAACTAAATTTACCTTAGTTCAAGAGTTGACAATAACGCAGCTACATGGTGTCAAAGTTGAAAAAATAAATCATATCTTTCGACTGCTTTATAAAATTTCGTATATGGGGTTTCTTGGGATGAGAAATTCAAATTTAACATCGATTTCGGTATATTTCCTAAACTGCTACAACTTTTTTGTGCTACACTGTAGGCCCCTTTAGTATGGAATAATAGTTTTCCCTACCTTCTCGGCTTAAAAAAGGTACCTTATTGATATCGCTAAGAGCACCGATTTTCAAGAAAAACGCATCTAAAGGTCATGATGCATGCAAATTATTCAAACGTATAATAATAATTCATAATAATAATAATAATAATAATTCATGAATCCGATTTACTGAAAAAAATATAGAAGAATGAAGTTTTTCAAGAACAATAATTATTAAAGAAAAACAATAATTAACAATATGAAGAACAAAGTTAAACAATTAAATTGCATTATTATCAACCAAAAGCTCAATAAAAATAAAAAAAATAAAATTATGTTATGTAAATTTTGTTTTAACAAGTGCAATCGATGAACTTTTCTGGAAGGTATTTAATTTGCTAATTCAACAAATGTTTAAAATTTCCACCATTTCGCTGCTGCACAAGTTTTTTAATTCTTTAAAAAATTACATTGTACTCTGGACAATACTTCAGGACTATTCTTCAATAAATTGGCTTCATGAATTGTTCTTACCAACAATTCTTCTTGCGTATTAACTGGGGTGCACAAAAAAATCCGGTGATCAAGCCAGCCAGTCCATTTAATTGTTGTCTTACATTTGAATTATAATGGGGAGGTGCGCCATCATGCATAAACTAAAGGTCACGACGAAGGAGTAACGGTAAATCCTCCAATAAAATAGGTAAGTTTTGTATTAAAAAGTTCAAGTACCTATCTCCATTCAGCCGACTTGGCACTGCAAAGGGACCAATAATAAAAGTGTCTACAGTTCCAGCCCAGATATTTACTTGAAATTGATGCTGATAATGGGAAACTCTTGTTTCATGAGGGTTTTCAACAGCATACACATGTTGATTATGAACATTGAAAATACCGCATCTAGTAAAAGTATCTTCGTCCGTGAACAAAATTTTTTTACTAAAATTTGGATTTTCGATTATTCTATGAGTATTAAATAGACAGAAAGTTAAACGTGGATCAGGATCCATGGGCAATATGTCTTGAACTTTTCGAATACGAAGGGGGTGCAATAATTGTTCTTGAAAAACTGTATGAACTGATGAGTTCGAAATTCCCAACGTGCTGGTCTTTGGATTTATCTCAACAGCGTCCAAAATCTCTTCTTCTATTTCTACCGTCCTTATAGTTCGTCTGCGTTCAGAATTTACACGGCTTGTCTGAAACTTGCCATTTTCGCGGAGACGTCTTTCGATGTTAGCAAAAGTGTGTCGACTTGGAGTTCTACGGAAAGGATATTTTTCCCTATAAATTCGTACACTTCTTCGACCGTTGCAATGGCAAAGTCCATAGACTAAAAGCATATCCACCATTTCAGAATCAGTGAAACTGTGAGCCATAATTATAGATCTTTATCAACGGAAAAGCGACAGAAAAAAACTAACGTTTGATAAATAAATTCAACTGACGATATGGTAACTAAAAAGCAAACCCGACTAAAGTGTTTTACCTAAGTAAAAGCGCTTGCGCAAATGTGCAATAAATAAGAAAATATTTTCGTCTTAACCAAATTTTTCACGAGAGAAAGATTCAAAATTAATTGAAATTAATTAAAACTAATTGTTATTTCGGAAAAAAAATAGGATAGCCAAATAAGTCTTTTGATACTTTTGGATAATCATGCATCATGAGTTTAGATGCGTTTTTCTCGGAAACCGGTGCTCTTAGTGATATCAAGAAGGTATACCTTTTCTAAGCAGTAGAAGTAGGGAAAACTATTATTATTACTATTATTACTAAAAGGGCCTACAGTGTAGCACAAAGAAGTTGTAACGGTTTAAACATGTCCTAATGGTCGTCTGTAATGCCCCTAGGAAATATACCGAAATCGATGATAAATTTGAATTTCTCATTCCAAGAAACCCACGTATAAGAAATGATATAAAATTATCTCGAAGCAGTCGAAATATATGAAAGAAATGTGATTTATTTTGTCAACTTTGACACCCTATAGCTTCGTTATTATCAACATTTGGACTAAGGCAAGTTTAGTTAAATCGGATTATTTGTACGTAAGTAATCATTCCTTATACTTTTGGCTAAGCAATTTAGGAACACCCTGTGTAATATATTGAGGTGAATCAATATTAACCCCTTCACATCCAGTACTCCTCATATGGATATTTTGAATATGCTTTCTGGGTACCATAATATCCACATATGGATATCAGTCTTAACGAAACATATTAACCAGCAGAAAGTTGATATGAAGGGCGGCAATTAATTTTACCGACTGGAATGGCACACAAGCCACCCCCACCATTCTTTTTCAACATCCAAAACAAGTCGGTAGGAATATTTTTACGATTAGTATTGTTTTAACCATGCTGGTATGCGGTTGTATAAACCTCTAAATTACATTTTGGCATACTTTTGCGTTTTTTTCGATAGAGAACTGTTTTATTTTAAAAAATTAGTATGAGTGATCAAGATTTTTTCTGATAGTGGTAATCCAGACTACGAGTTGAGTGATAATTCGGTAGTTAGTGACTCTGTTGAAACATATTCAGAAACTGATGACGACGAAGTTGGTGAGAACTTGATCATGGACGATTGGCAAGTTTTAAATGACCCTTTTTTTGGTCAAGTGCCTAGACCACGGGTGAATTTTTCTCCTGAATACAATTTTCATCCGGCCATAGATTTGGAAGAATGTAAAGACCCAGTGAATTGTTTTAAGTGTTTTGTTAGTCCAAATATCATTACCAAATTATGTGAATGGACGAACAGAAGAGCAGAAATGTACTTTGATCAAAATACAGGTACCGTAAAAGTTTATGGTCTTCAATGGAAGAAACTTGAAAAAGAAGAGATGTATATTTTCATTGCACTTAATTTTTTAACTGGATTAGTAAAGTGTCCTCGTATAACAGATTGCTGGAGTAATAACATTTTGTGTGCCAGACCAAAAGTTTTTAATAAGTCTATCATGAGTCGAAACAGATACCTTTCTATACTCAAGTTTATTCGGTTTCCTCCATTTGAAGCAGCAAAAAAAAATGCTCCATTGAGCAGACTTAGAATATACATGCATGATTCAGCATGCATGTATGCATGATTCGTTAATATTGACAGATGAGATTCGGTTATTGACAATTTACGAAATTTATCATCATGGTACAAAGCCAGATTTGAAGTAACTTTTTGCAAATAATTGAAGAAAAAAAATGTGTTTGGCTATAGATAGCTTTTTATATTGAAGTCTGCAACATTATGATTGTAATTATTATCACATTTTAAAAGACAATTTAAAAAGTACCAATAATTTATCTACAGCTCATTTGTTTCTGAAATACATTACTAACTATTGTTCTTCATATGGACGCCATCTTGGATTTACATTATCGAATAGTATTTTTATTACCTTTTCAGTGATGTATCAATGATAGGAATTTACTGTCACTATCAAAATTTAAATATAAAACTGAAATTCAGTAGGAACCTTTGAAGGCATGGATTAATAAATGAAAATTGTGGATACAATTAGATTCCTAATTATTGTAATTTCTAATAAGTATAGAAACAAAACCAATAATGTAACTATCATAAACATGCTCGATATGTCCTCTACACTCAATTTTCTACTTTTATATCATAAACATTGTAGAAGAGATGTACAAATCCACTATTGATAATGTACAAATAAATAGCTCCAAACAAAAGTTAGAAATGTATTAAATTTTGTTAATGTAAAAACAGATAAATTAGCAAGGGTTTAAATTTTGATAGTTCTCGTGTCATATGATACATCGCTGAAAAGGCAAAAATGACTATTCGATCAATGTAAAATCCAAGATTGGCGTCCATATGAAACAATAGTCTATGTATGTTCAAACAAATGACTGTAGATCAAATTTTGGTACTTCTTTAAAATTGTCTTTCAACTAAGTGTCATAATCAATGTACAAATCAAAATGTTGTCAGGCTTCAAATAAAAGAGCTACAGGGTAAATGCACAATTTGCATTATTTCAAAAAAAAGTATACTACAAACACTTTACCAGTATAGTAATTCTTTCCATAAATAAAACCAATGTGAGACACTTCAGAAGGATATCACAACATGACGGATGCTCGTTCAGGTGAGAATTGACCTTCCACTGTCAAAGCAAACACAAAAGGACATGTTATGGTCAACATGCAAGGAAAGGAAAAAGCGGGCATTACGAAAAATCTGCGTTATTTGCCGAAAACATGGCCAAAGAAAACTGACAAGACACATTTGCGTTGAGTGTCTAAATAAACCAGGGCTATGTTGTGCAGAACACTTCCAAGAATGCCACAAATAAACATTATTTATGCTCTTTATCAATGTTACGTTCCATTTGTACTTTTTATATTAACCCTAGAACGCTAAGCATAGTTTTGATGCTACTCAAGACTAAGCATTCGTAAAATTTACGATGTTTTTGTATTTTGCGTTTATTATCGAATTGTGCTAAACTTATTAATGTAGTCTTGTTGAAAAGATATTTATTGATCATTAGGAACATACAAAATAGAAATCTTAAATTATTGCACATGTTTTGCAAACATCGCTAGGTGCTCATTACACAATGGTTTTGACATTTTTGAATAGTGGTTATTCGTCTTTTCCTTGAAGGACAACTTGTACAAATGGTCCGCTTAGGCTGCTCAGTACTGTCTTTCTCGCACTCTTGTCTCTTCGGACACTGCTGCTCTAGTATCAGGCCTATATTTTCACGGAGAGCACTGCAAAGTATTTTTGAGTCTCTCGTTTAGCATGGAATTACTAAAAGTTTATATAGTTCTAATACATATGACCTTAAGAGACCAATTTAGACGACGCTTGTTCTTTAGGAATATAAAATATAACTATTATGGATGCCATGTTTAGCATGCCAAAAGGCATAAGGGCCATCTCTTAGTTTTCCTAGAAGTTCTCATAATTGAACACATCTCAATAATTTCTGGTTTGCCTGAAGTTTCTGAAACGCTACATCCTTAATGCATAGTGGAAAGTAGTAGCACGTTTTTATTCTTTTTTGGGGTGTGGTTTGTCGAAACAAAATTGAGAGCTGCCTGGATCACGATGTATAGTCACTAACATTTGAGGGGGTATTTCCCGCTTATTCTTTCTAATAGTACCTACCATGGAGAGATGGTAGGGAAGAGCCAATAGATCTTCTGATAATTTAACGGATGTAAACCAATTATCCATTGTTATATTGCGTTTAGAGCCCAAAATTGATTTGCATAACGTTTTAACATAATATTCACCTAAAGGCATTCCATTGGTGTTTGTGCTTTTTACTAAATATGGGGCAGCGTCAAACATGTATTTTGATGAAACATCGCACACCATAACTATTTTTAAGCCATATTTTGACGACTTATTAGGAATAAACATACGAAATCGGCACCGTCCGCGAAAAGCAAGTAATTGCTCATCAATGGTTACGTAACTCCCTGGTTTGTATGAATTTCTGCAGTGACTTATAAATTCATCCCAAATTTCTCTAACAGCCGCCAACTCATCCGTTTCTTGTCTCTCACTCCTTGTTTCCCTGTCGTCAAAACGTAAACAATCCAGTAAAAATTTAAATCTTTCTCGACTCATCACAGCCTTACACACAGTTCCAGATATTTTGTTATCAAATAGTTCCTTGGATCCTAAGTCGTTACTTTTCAAAGCGGCAGACAATAATAACAATCCTAATAAGGCGTTTACTTCGAGAGAATTGGTCGTGGCTATTGTAGCTGATTTAGTCTTGTATTTAGGTGATTTTTGCTCAATCATAATATTTGTATGCAAAACAATTTTGTCCATGATAGATTCAGTTATAAACATGTGGAATGTTTCGCTTGGTAGTACATCATTTTGAAAATGTTGTACAGGTCCAGGACAAATGTAAAGTATATTACGTTGCGGAGTGTTGGATTCCAGCTTAGGAATTGCACTCCAACGATGGCCGTTTTTGCCAGTAAGTCGTACTTGTGTGCGATTTGTTTCTTCAATGTTAGGTTGCGATTGAGTCTCTACTTCAGGTGCTATCTTAGGTGCAGGTTGGTTTCCAAGTGAAGAACTATTTTGTTACTTCTGGACGGACCAGGTAGCAAATCTACTGATGTTTGGTCATCGTCACGCAGTTTATAAATAGCGCTTTCTGGTAGGAGTCTTCTTTTTTGTCATGGAAGAAACATTGTCATCACTGCTATCGTCGTCGTCGTCTGAAGGCTCATATGCACTCCCACTGTCCTCCAAATCTTCAAATTCAACGATGTCCTCTGTTTCCTCCCACTATCTTGTACGCTGTCGTCATCAGATTCCAAAATTAAATTTTCTAGAATTTTCTCCAGTTTGGCCTGTGTTAGAGGTCTTGCATTTTCGCAGTATTTAGACATATCTTTTACATACAAATTGCATGTACGATAAATGCGATATGTACTGCAGTAATCTGGGAAAAAAATTGTATCATGTTTCATGCAATAACAGTAAATGCTACGTTAAGACTAACCTTTCGTAAAATTTACGACGCACGTGTTATATCTGCCAATACGTCACAGTGAAAAATCAACCAACACCTTCTAACTATTCACCAACACTACTTAGGATAATCGCCTTCGTAAAATTTACGAAGCTTAGCGATCTAGGGTTAAAAAGTGTTAATAAATAATTCACCGTCAAAAAATATATCTTTTAATTATTTTTACATGGATATCCACATGTGGATATTATGGTATTGCACTATTATCCAAATGGTGGATATACTGGTATAACCCTAAAGTATCAATCACTTCCGCCATTTTGTTTTTGATTTTAAATTTAAAAGAATCAACTTTGGTTCAAGAAGTAATGCCATAATATAACTATAATGTACATTAAAAAAAAAGTTGTCTGGTATGTGAAGGTGTTTTTTTTTAATCCATCTGGATGTGAAGGGGTTAAACTGTCCATCGTAATGTTAGAGGTACATACCCGGCTGGCATTACCTGACTTGCTAAACACCAACACAGTATGCTCACAAAGTGCATTTCTGTTGACCTTCATGAGAGATGCGTTTTGTTGCCTGTGTAACCATTCAAGTTTCCTATTACTGTTTTGAAAATACTGAAGCCTTCTATAACATGTGTTTTATTTGATGAATTGGAAGAAATGCATCCAAAATAAATCAGCACCATCAAGCTGAAAGCCGGTTCATGGAAAAATAGGACATTTGCGGTTAAATGACGCGATAAATAAATTTGAATACAATTAGAAACATAGCTTGTGTAAGTATAATTCATATGTAACGTGGTATAATTTAAAAAAAAAACTGGAAGTGTATTGATTACTCAACTATAACAAGCATAAGAAAGGCATTTACTAAAATGGCACGCGTAGAAAATCATCTTAGATAGTACTCAAGGAAGATGAAAGTTAAGAACGTGTAATTGCAAAATTACCACATATGTCCTACTTAAATTCAATTAATTACTATTATAAATGATATTAATTAGACAGTCAAAACTTACTAAACTAATTAAAATTATGTTTTAGCAAAATTAATATTGTAGAGCCGCAACTTATTGATGATGGTAAAAGTTTAACGGTGAGCCCAAAGTTTACGAAATAAAAACAGGCCCTAAGGCTAAAATTTATTTTCGTTACCAACTTTTATCATAATAAACTTCTAAGCAACAAAAGGATTAATAACAATAAATTTGTTCGAGCTTTTTTAACTATTAACGTGATAGGTAATCATGTGTGAAGATATAAATATATCACAGTGATATTAATTTTGTATCAAAATTGATGTGCGTTATTGGTCAAGAGGGGAGATTATACGGACAACTTAACTTAACCTACACAGTAAATATTACAGGGTGGTCTTTTCTTTATGTATAATAGAATTTAAAGGTACGCACGATTGAAACATTTTCCCTTCAATTCCGTTTTTGTAAAAATCTTTTATTGTTGTCTAAATGCATTAGTATAGACTTTTTCATGCATTGTAATTCTGTTTTGACTATATTATGTTGCAATGAGTATGCTTTTGTAAGAGATACAATACTTGAGGATTGGCTATAATTTATAATCTCAGTTCTAAAGTGGTCTTAAATTTAAATTATTAGACTAAATCGTTGTTGTCTGACCAACAACGTACCTAAATCTTGTAAAAAGCACCGTTAGCATTTTGTTAACATTTTTAATAAGTCTGTGGTTATTTGTTATTTTTTTTGCTGAGATTGGTATACTTATCCTACGAGTGACTAACAATAGGATAACTCACAACTCATAGTTATGTAATTAACGATATTTAAATCTAGGTTAACACCCAACAATCAGTATTTGTGGTTAATCCCAGAAATTTCATTTAAACCCGTTTCAACATTCAAGAGGGAAACAAGATGGATTAATCAAAATTGGGTTAGGAAAGTAAATTTGTAGTCGGAAGCGAGTGTGAGATGGATGCGTTTGTTTTTTATTTATTTTACTCAAATGCTATTATGTTGCTACTTTGCCCAATTTTAACGTGCACTAAACATAGGTTGTATTTGGGAGTGTAAAAGAACGTAGTTGCTCACAATTTACCAATATATGTATTTGTGATAAAATCTGTAAAAATATTTACAGACGTAAAGTCCGTTGCAACGATGGCGATAAAAAGGATGGGAGTTGTGTTAAATGATATAATCGGCAAAGCAAATTTCACAGTTTCATAGTATTTAGACTTTCCGTTAATATTTTATAATTGAAGTTGGTCACTTCACCGTTATCTTCAATTTTATTTCCGGTTTCATTCCGGGTTCTTACGGTCTTACCGACAACTTCAGCGCCATCTTGCTACTTTTAAATGTGTTAAATAATGCCACGGTTTTTAAACTAACTCATAGTTTCTGCGATAAGCAAGGGGTACGTTGGATAAAGAGACTTCACTTTTGTTGGCAAACGAGTGTATTTTTTATTTTAAATAAGTCGCAATACTTCAACATCAATTAAGAAATATAATGAATAATTTGAGCACCTAAAATAACAAATGTAACGGCGATAGTCTTGTCAATAAAAAAATATAAAATACATAAATTGGTCAAATACTTAGCAGAGAAATTAGTATTTATCTAATACAGACATTGACAATTGCACAAAAAAATAATTTGGTAGCTCTAATTATACAAATATTCCAAACAGAATGCAAAGCATAAATTACACAGTTATCTTATGCAAGAAAGCACGTCAAATTTTATTTAAGTACACAAATGTTAAAACAATTTTAATTACAAATATTCAAGCTCCAAGTGCAAAAACGAGTAAAATAAAAATATACGCTTTAAATTTGTTGAACTATGTGAAACTCATAAAATCAGGTAGAAATAGGTAGGTACAAATATCTACACCTATATATAACTATATCTATATCTATATCTATATCTATATCTATATCTATATCTATATCTGTATCTGTATCTGTATCTGTATCTGTATCTGTATCTGTATCTGTATCTGTATCTGTATCTGTATCTGTATCTGTATCTGTATCTGTATCTGTATCTGTATCTGTATCTGTATCTGTATCTGTATCTGTTCTGTATCTGTATCTGTATCTGTATCTGTTATCTGTATCTGTATCTGTATCTGTATCTGTATCTGTATCTGTATCTGTATCTGTATCTGTATCTGTATCTGTATCTGTATCTGTATCTGTATCTGTATCTGTATCTGTATCTGTATCTGTATCTGTATCTGTATCTGTATCTGTATCTGTATCTGTATCTGTATCTGTATCTGTTCTGTATCTGTATCTGTACTTATCTCGTATCTGTATCTGTATCTGTATCTGTATCTGTATCTGTATCTGTATCTGTATCTGTATCTGTATCTGTATCTGTATCTGTATCTGTATCTGTATCTGTATCTGTATCTGTATCTGTATCTGTATCTGTATCTGTATCTGTATCTGTATCTGTATCTGTATCTGTATCTGTATCTGTATCTGATTCATGTATCTGTATCTGCTATCTGCATCTGTATCTGTATCTGTATCTGTATCTGTATCTGTATCTGATCTGTATGATGTATTGTATTGATTGATGCTTGATTGATGTGATGTCGTATGTGTATTGTTGTGATCTGATTGATCTGTATCTGTATCTGTACTGTATCTGTATCTGCATCTGTATCTGTATCTGTACCTGTATCTGCATCTTTATCTGTATCTGTATCTGTATCTGTATCTGTATCTGTATCTGTATCTGCATCTACATCTGCATCTGCATCTGCATCTGCATCTGCACCTACATCTGTATCTGCACCTGAATCTGCATCATCATCTGCAACTGCATCTGCATCTGCATCTGTATCTGCATCTGCATGCATCTGCATCTGCATCTGCATCTGCATCTGCATCTGCATCTGCATCTGCATCTGCATCTGCTATCTGTATCTGTATCTGTATCTGTATCTGTATCTGTATCTGTATCTGTATCTGTATCTGTATCTGTATCTGTATCTGTATCTGTATCTGTATCTGTATCTGTATCTGTATCTGTATCTGTATCTGTATCTGTATCTGTATCTGTATCTGTATCTGTATCTGTATCTGTATCTGTATCTGCATCTGTATCTGTATCTGTATCTGCATCTGCATCTGCTATCTTCATCTGCATCTGCTATCTGTATCTGTATCTGTATCTGTATCTGATCTGTATCTGTATCTGTATCTGTATCTGTATCTGTATCTGTATCTGTCTATCTGTAATCTGTATCTGTCTATCTGCATCTGCATCTGCATTATCTGCATCTGCATCTGCATCTGCATCTGCTATCTGTATACTGTATCTGTATCTGTATCTGTATCTGTATCTGCATCTGTATCTGCATCTGTATCTGTATCTGTATCTGTATCTGTATCTGATCTCTGTCATCATCGTCATCTGCACTCTGTATCTGTATCTGTATCTGCTATCTGTATCTGTATCTGTATCTGTATCTGTATCTGTATCTGTATCTGTATCTGTATGTGTATCTGTATCTGTATCTGTATCTGTATCTGTATCTGTATCTGTATCTGTATCTGTATCTGTATCTGTATCTGTATCTGTATCTGTATCTGTATCAGTATCAGTTTCTGTATCTGTATCTGTATCTGTATCTGTATCTGCATCTGCATCTTCATCTGCATCTGCATCTGATCTGTCTATCTGTATCTGATATCTGTTGCATGTGATCTGTGATCTGTATCTGTATCTGTATCTGTATCTGTATCTCTATCTGTATCTGTATCTGTATCTGAATCTGTATCTGTATCTGTATCTGTGTCTGTATCTTGATCTGTATCTGTATCTGTATCTGTATCTGTATCTGTATCTGTATCTGTATCTGTATCTGTATCTGTATCTGTATCTGTATCTGTATCTGTATCTGTATCTGTATCTGTATCTGTATCTGTATCTGTATCTGCATCTGATCTGATCATCTGATCTGATCTGCATCTGCATCTGCATCTGCATCTGATCTGCATTATCTGCTATCTGCATCTGCATCTGCATCTGCATCTGCTCTGATCTGTATCTGTATCTGTATCTGTATCTGTATCTGTATCTGTATCTGTATCTGTATCTGTATCTGTATCTGTATCTGTATCTGTATCTGCATCTATCTGATATCTGATCTATCTGTATCTGCATCTGCATTCATCTCATCTGCATCTCATCTGCATCTGCATCTGTCATCTCAGTCATCTGATCTATCTTCATCTGATCTGCTCTGATCTGCATCTGATCTGCATCTGTCATCTGCATCTGCATCTGTATCTGATCATCTCTATCTGTATCTGATCTGTATCTGTATCTGTACTCTGTATCTGTATCTTATCTGTATCTGTATCGTACATCTATCTGTATCTATCTGCATCTAGCATCTGCATCTCATCTTCATGCATCTGCATCTGCATCTGTCATCTGTATCTGCTATCTGATCTGTATCTGATCTTACATCTGTATCTTATCTGTATCTATCGTAATCTGTATCTATCTCATCTCATTCATCATCTACATCTGACATCTGCATCTCATCTCATCTCATCTGATCTACGATCTACATCTACTCATCTGATCTGCATCTGACATCTACATCTCATCTCATCTGACATCTGTACATCTACATCTTACATCTTATCTGATCTACTGATCTATCTGTATCTCTTATCTTATCTTATCTTACTATCTATCTATATCTTATGCTCATCTGTTATCGTATCTTATCTTATGACTATCGTACTATCTGACATGATCTACGAATCTGTTATCTATCTGTTGACAGTATCTGCATCTGCATCTGATTCTCATGTATCGATCTGTATCTCAATCTATCTACGAATTTCTAGATCTTATCTGTACGTATCTCGATCTGAATCTTATCTGTATCTGTATCTGTATCTTATGGTATTATGATTATGATTGTATCTATTTTATCATCTTATTGTTCTTATGCATTGTATCTGACATTTGCTATCTGAACTGTTTATCTACTTTGTATTCATCTTATCTTTATCTGTACTTCTGCAAGATCTGTATCTGTATCTACATCTGCATCTACTGCTTCTTATCTATCTGCATCTGCATCTGCATCTATTCATCATATCTGTAATCTGTCATCTACATCTCATATGATCTGATTCTGATCTCATTCTCATCTGAGCGTATCTATTGATCTGATGCATCTGCATCTATCTATCTGTTATCTGCATCTGATCACTGATTGATCTGGTCTGTACGTCTGTACAGATCTGTACTGTATCTGTATCGTTATTGTATCTGTATTAGTATTTATCGCACTGTAGCATTTCGATCTGCATATGATCTGTATCTGTATCTCAGTCTATTGACATTTCATCGATCTGATCTATTGCATTGAATAATGTGATGTCTGATGGATTCTTGTATCTGTCTGTATCTGTATCTGTATCTGTATCTGTATCTGTATCTGTATCTGATATCTTATCTGTATCTCATCTGTATCTGTATCTGGTTCTGTATGCTGTATCTGTATCTGTATCTGATCTGATCTGCTATCTGATCATGATCTGTATCTGTATCTGCATCTGCATCTGATCTGATGTCTGTCATCTGCATCTGTATCTGTATTCTGTATCTGTATCTGCGATCTGTATCATGTATCTGTACTGTATCTGTATCTTTGATCTGTATCTGTATCTGTATCTGTATCTGTATCTGATCTGATCTGATCTGCATGCGTAGATCTGTACATCTGTATCTGCATCTGCATCTGCATCTGTATCTTCATCTGAATCTGCATCTGTATCTTATCTGCATCTGATCTGATCTGATCTGTATCTGCATATGCTATTCTGATCTGATCTGCATCTGCATCTGCATTGCATTGCATGTCATTGCAGGTCTGATCTCTATCTGCATCTGCATCTGCATCTGCATCTGCATCTGCCTCTGTATCTGTATCTGTATCTGTACCTGTATCTGTATCTGTATCTGTATCTGTATCTGTATCTGTATCTGTATCTGTATCTGTATCTGTATCTGTATCTGTATCTGTATCTGTATCTGTATCTGTATCTGTATCTGTATCTGTATCTGTATCTTTATCTGTATCTGTATCTGCATCTGCATCTGCATCTTCATGTGCATCTGCATCTGTATCTGTATCTGTATCTGTATCTGTTTCTATATCTGTATCTGTATCTGTATCTGTATCTGTATCTGTATCTGTATCTGTATCTGTATGTGTATGTGTATGTGTATGTGTATGTGTATTGTATGTGTATGTGTATCTGTATCTGTATTTGTATCTGTATCTGTATCTGTATCTGTATCTGTATCTTTATCTGAATTTGTATCTGTATCTGTATCTGTATCTGTATCTGTATCTGTATCTGTATCTGCATCTGCATCTGCATCTGCATCTGCATCTGCATCTGCATCTGCATCTGCATCTGCATCTGCATCTGCATCTGCATCTGCATCTGCATCTGCATCTGCATCTGCGTCTGTATCTGTATCTGTATCTGTATCTGTATCTGTATCTGTATCTGTATCTGTATCTGTATCTGTATCTGTATCTGTATCTGTATCTGTATCTGTATCTGTATCTGTATCTGTATCTGTATCTGTATCTGTATCTGTATCTGTATCTGTATCTGTATCTTTATCTGTATCTGTATCTGCATCTGCATCTGCATCTGCATCTTCATGTGCATCTGCATCTGTATCTGTATCTGTATCTGTATCTGCATCTGTATCTGTATCTGTACCTGTATCTGTATCTTTATCTGTATCTGATATGTGTATCTGTATTTATCTGATCTGTATTGTATTGTATCTGTATCTATTGATTCATGTATGTGTATCTGTATTGTATGTGATCTGATGTGCTATCTGTTCTATCTGTATCTGTATCTGTATCTGTATCTGTATCTGTATCTGATATCTGTATCTGTATCTGTATTCATGTATCGTATCTGTATCTGTATCTGTATCTGTAATCTGTATCTGTATCTGTATCTGTATCTGTATCTGATATCTGATCTGCATCTCATCTGCATTCTACATCTGCATCTGCATCTGCATCTGCATCTACATCTACATCTGCATCTCATCTCATCACTCATCTGCATCTCATCTGCATCTCATCTGCATCTCATCTGCATCTGATCTCTATGCATCTGTCATCTAGCATCTATCTGCATCTGCAGTTCTGCATCTGCATCTGCATCTGCATCTCTATCTGCATCTGCATCTGCATCTGCATCTACATCTAGCATCTATCTGCATCTGCATCTGCATCTGCATCTCATCTATCTGTATCTGTATCTGTATCGTATCTGCATCTGTATCTGTATCTGTATGTGTATCTGTTCTGTGATTCTGTATCTGTATCTGTATCTGTATCTGATCTATCGTATCTATCTGTATCTTATCTGATCTATCTGTATCTGTATCTGTATATCTATCATCTACATCTACATCTACATCTACATGTCTACATCTACATCTACAGCTACATCTACGTTCTACATCTACATCTACATCTACATCTACATTCGTACATCTACATCTACATCTACATCTACATCTACATCTACATCTACATACTACATCTACATCTACATCTACATCTACATCTACATCTACATCTACATCTACATCTACATCTACATCTACATCTACATCTACATCTACATCTACATCTATATCTATATGTTAGACTGCTCACTGTTGTCTCTCAAATGAAGTTGGGCGAGAAGCCACGAAAATCTGTTGCGGTCCATTGTTGAGGAAGTATGTGTGTGCCGAAGAAATTCGTCTGATAGACGCTAGAAAATGATCTCCAAGTCTATAGCGAAAATTTCAGCAGGGATTTTTTTGTCAAAAGAAATAATTCACGCAGGATTCTAAGAACATTCTATATTTACAGTACTTCTTGTATCTATGGTATAAATAGACTTGCACATTTTTATAGTTTTTGTGTTTATGGCGAAACGTTTCGTAAGCGAACTTTGCTTCCGCCAAGAAGGACTGTTTTTGCACTTTGGTCGAATTCATTTATTTTATTTCTGCTTAGCTTTTGCGGAAGACACGTTCCTGTGATGTAACTTTGAGTGGTCTACTGCTTTTTCCTATATATGATCTGCACATTCGCATGGTAGGTTGTACACATAATTGTTGGAATTCTGTAGTGTAATTTCATAGTGTAATTTGGTTTTGGTGAATATTCTCCTGAGCGTTCTTGTGAAGTTGAAAGCATGCGTCCTATTCTTCGTGTTTTGTCTGAATCACCTGGTATATTTGGTTTTACCGCTGTAAATTTAGGTTCTTTTTTGGTTACCTTTTCCTTATTTAGTTCGGGGTAGCCGTTTTCGTTGCTATATTTTCTTTTTCTTTTTTCAGGTCACCTTATTTTGACCATATTCCCACGCCTTACTTTACACGTTTTTAATAAATGGTGATGTAGTGTAGGTACCTCCTCGTGTGGGTAGGTTTTTCTTATGTCCTTGTCATCATATGTTATCATTTAGCTGTTTAGATGATCAACAAATTCATTCACTTCTTTGGGTGATAGCAAGAAACCTATCGCCATCCCAAACTCTTTCCGATATTCATTCATTTTGGTATCTCCGTTAATTCATAATGCTATTATCACTTACTGTCGATAATAAGTGTAAGTGTTATCGAAATTCATATATAAGATTTAATAGGTATTTTAATTATCCCAAGCTCTTGTTGGTAGAATTTGTCTTCTGCTTAGTAGTATATCGTTCTTATGCATACTTGCAGAAGTTTCATTACTATGTTTACCGAGACGTGCGCTTGTCTAATGTTTCATCCTTTGCCGGTCTTTACCTTATGATAGTCAGTGAGTGCCTTGTCGGTGGGCACATTTGTGAATAGATTCACAGTGTAAAAATTACCAGTATTTCTTCGTGGTTGGGTTGGAAGTTTCTGACGGTGTAATGAGGTATAAGTTGCATAGCGCGTGATAACAACGCAATACCTACCAGACTCAACATCAAAACTTCAATAAACAGCTGGAGGATATTACGTTACCGTTTCAAAAATCACGAGTTAGAACAACATTCCAACGTGGTTAGAGAAACCGTTCGAAATGAAATGAACGAATAGAATATTGATAAGATAGATACGACTACCAGAAGTAAATATTCAAAGAAGGCAAAGCACAAGAAAATCCAGCAGAGGAATCTATAAAAGGTAATGAAGGAGAAGAAATAACCAACCAATATCAATCGCAAGAACGACATCTCTAGACGGATGTTGAGCGAAAACTAAACAAAGGCACTAGCCAATGACATGATCTATGTGATAACACCGAGATATATTCCCAAATGTAACCACGATTAAAAAAAACAGCTACGACATTAGATCCTAAATAACGCAGTAGTAAGGTTAGATCAGTCCCAGGTTCCGCTAGGCGAACTTAACCTTTCAAATCTAAAAAGAATGGCATCCATTTCTCTTAAAAACGACGCATTGATCAATATTCTGATATTCTCTCGGCAGCGCTAATAGATATGGAGACTTACAAGAGTAAGACCCAACAAGTACTGGAGGGGGCGAGTATAAACCAAGACCCACAGACCACATACCGTAAATCGAAATTAGGATATGTCAGACGCTGGTAAAACATAAGGGAAAGTTTTTCGATTACAAGGGAATTAAACTTACACCTCTTTATAGCAAACCTATCAAAAATCTACAAGGAGACAAGTTTTGAGCTCGAGAAATTCCATTTCTTAAGCATTAGCACACTATTTGCTAGGTTTCATCATTATCTTATAAGTAAAAACCAATTCTACGGTCAAGAACATATACCACTTAGTGGAATCCATCAGAAATTTCCAAACCAACCACGAAGAAGTACTGGTAAGCTTGTGAACCTATTCACGAATGTGCCTACCGACAAGGCACTGACTATCACAAGTGGCAGGCCGGAATAGAAAGAACGCACGCAACTCTCGGTAAAACACAGTAATTGAACTTCTGACAATATGCATAAGAAGTATAAGACAAGCTCTACCAACAACAGTTTGAGATGCCGATGGATTCCCAGTATCACTGATAGTGAGCAATATATGAATGAAGGGTAACACGGATGTATCGTAGATACGTGGAAGATGCTTCGTAGGCAACACCGTAAGAAAAAATTGGATGAATTTCTACATCAACTAAATAGCCGCGCATCCTGTACAAAATTCACAATGAAATTGGAGTCGAAATAAAAACTACCATTCTTAAATATACTTATACATAAGGACTAGTTACATTACAAATGTATTCAGAAAGCTCATTCACACGGGCACTACAACGTTACCCAATCATTAAATTGTGATGTTAGGGGTGGCAAGCTGAATGCGAAATAGAACTGAGACAATATGCTCAAAACAAAAGGACACTTAAAGAAAATGGCAACCACAACCTAACCTCTAAACTCAGCAGGGAAACGGTAACCCACTAATACCATATATACCATGTATCTCGGACAAAAGACGAAGAATAGGTCGCAAATACAAGATACGAAGTACCTTCAAATCCGCAAAAATGTTCCGGGGAATATTCATCAGATGCAAACCATACAATAAAGACCAGAATTGCGAAAATATATATGTACAACCTACTATGGGAATTCGGCGCATCACAAATAAAGAAGAGCAGTAAACAACTCAAGGTTAGAACACCCATACATTCACACACCCACTCATCCATGGATATACAAATTGTATATAGATTAGAACTACATACAGAAAAAGAATTCCTCGAGTGGGATTTGAACCCACCATCTGTTCTTTGCTAGGCGACTGCGTTACCTACGACGCTATCGAGGGTGCAAGACTCACTGGCTTTAGACTTAATTTGTATATACTGTTTATTAGCAATGGTGTACACTAATTTTTGTTTATTAAATTGATCACAGTCAAGTTCTGGTACTTATGCCATGCCAGCCTGCAATTCGCAAGGTTTCACACATAGTACAGTGTGTCGCGATTTCGTTGTTTTTTAAAAATGTTTTTGTTATTACCAGGTAGAAGTTTGCAATTTTTACATTCGCGTACTAGTTTGTTGACCTAGATTTCATGGCAAAATCGAAAATTTAGTATCTTCTTTTGCTTTCGGCTTATAGCCAAACGTCGATATTTCTACACTTTTTTCAAGGTCTCATACCTGGCTTAATACTATTATACTGATATATTTCGTCAACTCTACCTTCATATTGCGAAGTGCCGAATTCAGTGAAGTGCTTCGAATTTTTCTAGAGGATGTGGTTTTTGAGTGATAATATAAACTTGCATTTTTTTAAATGGGATCATAGTTGACTTGGCAACCATAAGCTGCAGTTCTTCCTTGGCGTTTCAAAAATATAAATGTAGACATTCCTGAAAACTACCTTCCTAATATGTTTTCAATAAGATGGTGTCACAACCCATAATGCTTTGACAGTGAAAAATTATTTAGAAAACCGTTTCCAAATGGTAGGATTGCAACATTCGGTTCGGTATTATAACAGTTTTGATAAATTATGTTTTCCAGAAAACCCCATAGGAAGAAATCGAGTATTGACCGATCGTGGCGGCTATAACACCGAGCCGAATGGTACAATCCGACGATTTGGGAAATGGTTGTCTAAGTAATTCATCACTGCCAAACCATTATGGGGTGGGGCACCATCTTGTTGAAACAAATATTGGAAAACGTTATTCCCCATAAGTGAAGGAAGAGGTTTTGAATGCAGTCGCTGCTGATCAAACAATCAGCATCAGACCACTATCTTTAGGGATGAGCGTTTCAAAATCAACCATTGGAAGGATTTTTAGGGTACAACTGCTTCATCCCTTAGTCCAGCCGATTTTCCCACCAGGTTGCGATTTTCGCACTGGTTTTAGAACAATTTGAACGAATTTAATATTTATATATAAGTACACGGATGAAGCAGATTTTGAAAAAAACGGAGAAATAAATTTATATAATTTACACGTTTGGGATGAAGAGAATCCTCATGCGACGATTAAAACGCGTCATCAAAGACAGTTCTACTTTAATGTATGAGCTGGAATTATTGGCCTGTATTTGGAAGGCCCATTCGTTTTGCCACCTCGACTAAATGGACAATATTACTGCGAGTTTCTTCAAAATCAGTTGCCCGAGCTCCTAGTTCATGGAAGAGGGAGCGCCACCACATTTCAGTTTGTTGGTCAGGGAGCATTTAAATGATGTCTTCCCAAACCGGTGGATAAGTCGTGGTGGACCTTTTGCAAGAAGAGCTCTGTGGCACAATAATGTTTCATTTTGGTCAAATTAGAGAAGACCAACAAGTGCTTGCTTTGGAGAGTTCAACAATCTTCAGTTCGTCCTGCACGAATGTGCATTACGAAAGGGGATGCTCATGTTGAGCATTTTATGTTATAAAATTGTAGAATCCGTTTCTCATATTTATTGTTAGTTTTCGTTAGTTCTAGGTATCGATGTGGTCCAGATTTTTGTTTTTGTAAGTAATGTTTTGGTATTTAGCCATATTTAACATACATTATTAGAACAAATATTCTTCTTTTCTTGTTTGGTGTTGGTTTTATCTAGTTTTAGGTTTAGATTCATTCCAAATCATTGTTCCTATAATAAATGTTTTGGGTTAAACAGCCAACTGTTGTACTACTGTTGTTCGAATTAAATTTAACCATCGTCATCATTAATTGCGGATCTTCGAAACGGTTAGTTTTAGTGAAACTAAACTAGTATACCTTTTTGACGTAAAAAAGGCCAAACATTAAGAAATTCACTTGGACAAAGTGAAAAAGCCGATCAAACAAATTCTTTGAGGTTAGGAAGCCAGATGGTGCTGTGTCCCTTGCCCCCTAAGGCGTCACTGGACATTTAAATAGACGGCTCCAAACAGCTTCAAATGGAGTGGCTTTTGCCTAAATATTATTATTATTAAATTATTATTAAAATTTATTGAGCAGTAAACACTTCGTATGGTGGCATCGGAGGAATTTTGTTTATAGAAACTTGTGACATTATTTTTAACAGGTCTACCTAGATCCGTGAGATTTCCCACCATTTCTGGGACATCCTGTTATATATATATATATATATATATATATATATATATATATATATATATATATATATATACAGGGTGACATAGAAAAAAGTGTCATGCACAGTGCCTCACGATAGAGGACACTAAAATAAAAAAAGGTTCCTATGAATTTAGGTCCGCAACGACTTCATTTAAAAGATATAGGGTGTTGAAGTTTAATTATTTTTTTGTTTTTTTCTTAATATCTTCTTACAATGATGTAATAAGCGGACGAAATGTTGTGTACAGGGTCTTTTTATCACGCAGAATTGAAATATGACCTTAGTTCTTTTATTACTGAAGAGCAGTAATCATATTACAAGCCCCCCCGACAAATCCACCTCCTTTCAAAAAATTTCCTTACCACTCAAGAAAAGTGAGCCAGCTTGCCATCAAGCATAATGTGCACCCTTGCAACAATGTCCAATGAAACGTCTTCTAATAATGTGTTCAGGTTATTCCTTTTCAAAAGTGCGACGAGTTCTGGAAACTCCCACTATTAACTTTTTTTCTTAACCCATTCGCTGCTACCAGAACTGACTGTGTCCGTCTGAGGAGCGGCACAGCTTTTGCAGCAGAATCATTGTTTTTTAATCTAATAAATAACCTTTTCTACTTTATATATGGATATATGTATATCTATGCCCTTTTGGGTTTGCGGCACGGATCAGTGTCAGGCGCATCTAATATTGAATTTTAGTCAGGTGCGCCCCGACATGGAAACGTAACACGTAATTTTGGTGGCGTTTTGGATGAAAATTATAATGCACATAACGTAATAAACCTTTATTATTATTATAAATACAAAAAAAAAAACTTAAAAGTAAACCTTGAAAACGAACAATACAAAACCATAAGTCAAGTGAAAGTCTAAAAATAAAACGAAGACTATTTATAATATCTCGGTAAACCAAGCAAAACAAGTAAATGACAGTAACCAAATATGTTTACAAAATATAAAAAAGAAAATTTCGGTAACACGGAATACAAACGTGATACTCAGTTATTCGCGTGGAAAATGTCAAAGCATTCTCCAACACAGAAACCAGGCTGCAGAGAACATTTCGCGCAATGGTATAGGGTCATTTTCCGAATTTTCTTCTGCGAACAAACCCGACAGCGTTTCCTGTTTGTCTCCCCCTTTCCATTTATTGGTGTAATTTTTGTAAGCAAGTGCTCTGACGCTTTCGGCATGGGTGTTTTCTTTGCTTCAACTTTCAGTAGCTTCTCCAGTACGGCAATTCGATAATCATACAAATTCGAATTCTTTCCTGAGTATTTTTTGTACAGGAAGCAGGAATTCAAGAGCATCAGATGTATAAAATGGATTCCCAACTTCTTATACCACCTCAACGACTTCCTACTGCATGGGTAATACGCAGTTAGCTGGTCTAGGTGGTCTACTCCACCCATATATTTATTATAATGGTATATTGGGTCCGGCTTCTCTTTGCTTCGGTTTCGACGATCTGTGTATTCAACCATGTGATTTGCATGCTCATTAAAAATGTATACAACGTCGCGTTTGTCCTTCCACTTAGCAACCATGACATTGTTATCAAAAGTTGCAATAGTCTCACCCTTTTTTTTTCGTTTATGGGGTTGTGTTTGGGTTTAGGATTTAGTGTGCCTGTGCAGTAGATCTTACGACTTGTCAGTTTATCTGCCAACTGAAATGAATTATAGAAGTTATCCAAGTATACAGCGTGCCCTGAATCTAAATAGTTGGCCATGAGATTAAGAACTACCTTCGTGGTGTGCCCTTTTCCACTGGAATCGTCCAATGCTCCGGTATATACTATTAATTTCAAAATCACACCACTTGGCTCGGTTAGCATATACAATTTTATGCCGTATTTATGTCTCTTATTCTTGACGTACTGGCGAAAGACTAAACGCCCCCTCCACAGCACCATCGATTCATCTAGCGATAACTGTTTTTCAGGGTAGTAAAGTTGTACCATCTTGTTATTGAAAAAATCTACAATTGGTCGTATTTTGTGCAAACGATCTGTGGAAACCTCCCCCGGTGCATTTCTTGCAAAATGTAGGCATCTCATAATTATTAGGAAACTATTCCTACTCAGATGTTCCGAAAAACACTTTATGCTGAACAAGGGATGCCCTTTCCAATAGTCTTGCAATCGGTTTAGGCGTATTGTGCCTGTGTGAATGACAAGAGCTATAAATTTTAGCAATTCGTCAGGTGTAACGGGTTTCCATTTGGTAATTCTTGATTTCTCAGAAATACCTGTATATTACTCTGCAAATCTGTGAAATGAACAATAGACAATAAAAAAGAATAAAATTAAGATAATTCCTACCATCTTCTGCATCATCGGTGCTTTCTTCGCAGTCCGGTGTGTCCGGTTCAAAAGTTTTATCCCCATCGTCGCTGTATAAATCATCAAATTCGTCGTCTGAAGCCTCTAATAGGGCTAACAACTCAGCTTCAGAAACTTGTTTAGGGTTTCTTATCGTCACCTTTCTTTTTTTTTGACGTTGAGGACTCCTCTCCACTCATTGTTACGTTACACAGCTTATGAAATAAGAAATCTAAAACGGTAAAATTTTTTATGCAAACTGATACCTTTGTAACACGCTGTCCAACAAACTCATTCTCTCCTTGAGTGCTAACAGCGTACTGTTCCGTTAAAAATGGAATAACATTCGCCACGGATTCGTGTCGCGCGCATTGTAGGTGAGACCTGCGCGTCACGGATCGGCGACAGGCGCAGAGAATGGGTTAAACAGACATCTATACCACCCATCTTCATCCAAACGCCTATGCACGTCAATAAATGTTCGAACATTAGGAACCTGTCCTAAAGGATACCATTCTCGACAGATACGTTGAGCTTTGGAGAAATTTGACCGAGCTTCTGCATGCATCGGATGCTTTTTTCTCGTAAACCGTTGGTCCTAGCGACTTGAATAAGGTATACCTTTCTGGAGCAGAATGGGAAAACAAATTTTTCTAGTCGAAAATGACATACAGTGTAAGGCAAAAAAAAATTGGACTAATTCAAACAAGATGGAAACCTGTATGTGGCGCCCTCTATCAGTAATAAAAGAACTAAGGTCATATTTGAATTCTGCGTTATAAAAAGCCCCTGTATATAAAATTTCGTCCGCTTATTACATCATTGTAAAAAGATATTAAAAAAAACAAAAAAATAATTAAACTTCAACACCATATTAAACGAAGACGTTGCGGACCTAAGTTCATAGGAACTTTTTTCTATGTCACCCTGTATATATATATATATATATATATATATATATATATATATATATACTTCTCGGGACTAAGCCTGATGAAGTAAGCAGGGTCCGCTTCCGAAATTTGCTCTAAAACAACAATATCATAGCATATTTACAAAAAGATGAGAGTTTTGTCGAAATCAGTCTTAATATAATTATTGTGGTAAAGGCTGTGAGTACTTACTTAGTCCCTACATACATAATATTTAATACTTCTGATTAAATAATGTTCCAAACAGAGAAATTAAAGAAAAGTATGGAACAAGTAAACGCAACCTTCTTGAATATTCCATAACTAACTAATTAACTAATTTTATCATTACCCTTCTTGCAGTTTGAAGCTTTTGTCGGTATTCGCTGAGCATCTTATTATTATTAATTTTATTAAATACATAAATAAAAAGTTTATCTCGAGTAGGATTTGAACCTACGACCTGTACTTTGCTAGAGTGCCGCGCTAACCAACTGCGCCATCAAGGTTCAAGCCCCAATCGATGTAAATTTTGTCTTTATGTATGTAGAACTGATGTAAATTCTAAATATAATGAGATACTATCAAATTACTTATATTAATGGAATGTGAGCCTGCAATATCGCAATATATAATAATGTTATTATCTTATTAACCTGGTTGCCGCTTTAGCTACTTGTTGAGTTATTTTAGCAGTACTATTGTTGCACTTCGAAGTATTCGCCAGTCTTCTTGGAGCACTTATAATAACAAAAACAAAATAGACTCACGCATCACACAAAATTAAAAAGCATCGAAGACATTTCAATTCCTAAGTTATTAATCGACTGCTGATGATGATAGCTTAGCTATTAAAATGCGTTAGGTGTTTTTTAATTTTATGTGGTACGTGGGTGTATTTTGTTTGTTAGTCGAATTGCCATTAATCTTAGTTTTATTGTCCCAACTTAACGTTCGCACTCCCTCTTTGGGGTTGTGTTAGTGCTTTATGCTTACACTCTAGTAAGTAGAATAATTATGGTTTTATATCTCTTGTTAAAGCCCTTTTTCCAAAACTAAACCTAAATCTAAAGGTTAAAATACTGCAAACTCTTTTTTTATGAGAATGCCGTGCTCAACATTACCGTTTAAAACTAAACCCATTTAAAATAACAGTAGACAAATTTTAATTGATATTAACATAGTGTTTTGTTACAGGTCAAGGACGTGTAAACCAATTAGGTGGTGTCTTTATAAACGGAAGACCTCTTCCAAATCACATCCGTCTAAAAATAGTTGAAATGGCAGCTGCCGGTGTACGTCCCTGTGTTATATCAAGACAACTACGCGTATCACACGGTTGTGTTTCGAAAATACTTAATCGTTACCAAGAAACCGGAAGTATACGACCGGGTGTAATCGGTGGTTCAAAACCAAGAGTCGCAACTGCAGAAGTTGAAACAAGAATAGAACAGCTTAAACGCGAAAATCCCGGAATATTTTCATGGGAGATAAGAGATAAACTTATAAAGGTCAGTATACTGTTTAGCTTCCTATAAAGCTTGGTTTTGCATGCAATTTGGTGCGGAACGAAATTCTGTTCAATTTTCATCTTCGATCTTAAAATGGACGTACATTCACTGTTACTTAATTACCTAATGTGGTGAAACGTAATTATAAGTGTCTGGTCAATCATTATTTGGAAAGCGCTTCTCCTCCTCACATTTATATGTGTAAGAGCAATTTATCTAAATTGAGTGCATTTTTTTTTTCAGGAAGGAATTTGTGATAAAAACAACGCGCCTTCCGTAAGTTCGATTAGCCGACTTCTCCGTGGTGGTCGGAAAGATGAAGTTGATCGAAAGAATCATTCAATCGACGGAATATTAGGTAATTTTTTTTTCTTTTAACAAAAATCGTGAGAATGAAAAATGTGAAAACGTGATTTTTAAACCAATTCAAATTAAATTGTAGCGTTACCAAGGTATAAAAAATTTTAACACCTGTAGATGTAATAAAATTAGTAATAAATTTAAAAATTAATTTAGGTATAATTTTAAGATAATAATGTGTTATTTGTTATAATGCGTTAATGAGCTTATCCACCTCTTCCTTTAAATGTTAAAAATGGGACAAAAAGTGCGGAACAAACATGTTAATCAAATGAAAGCCTTTGATTTAAAAGTAGCCTCTATATTCTGTAATAAAGTTTGGTTTAAAGACACGTGGTCGGTTTTTAAGACCTCACAAGTTGAATAGAATGACGCAACAAAAATATCAAATTCATTCAAGAGGTTTACATAATTATACCTCATTTGATTATAACCCCTACATTAACATTATTGAAAATGATGATCGATATAATATTTAGTGATTGATTTTTTTATACCTACTCATATTTGTATAGTCATCTAATAGACCGAAAAATTGTCCCTTATATTATCAATTTTACAAAATTGTTTTAGCCGCTATCAAACAGTGACCGTAACCAACTGAAATAAATCCAAAATGTCCCATAGTATTTGTAGAAAATCACTTATAGTTCACCGACAAAGCAATCGCTAAATTAAATAACAATCGACAAATTAAAAGTACAATTACATGTTAGTCATTCCATCAAATCGTATGCAGTTGGTAATTTGATACCTGTTCAGTAGCTATTCTCTTTGAGAAAAGCCGATCAATCACTTATTAATTTTTGTTGTAATTTACAAGCTTTCGTATTGTTAGTATGTTAATTTTCCACATAAAGCATAGAAATAAATTTTGCCTTTCTCAAGTTTTCATCCCTACACAGCATTCCCAATATTTAATTTAATCTTCTATATTCATTAAATATAATGGATTAATTAATATTATTGTAAATCTCTAAATTATTATTACATTAAAGCTTCATATTATTGATTTACAGATTTATAATTAAATATTTTCTTGCGATACAACAAAATTGTAAAACACTATTTCCGATTTTCTAATTGAATTGGACAAACCAAACAATGTTTAAATAAAAATGTATGCAACACAATATTTTTTTGTTGGTAATAATAGCCCAATTATACTATTGTGCAAACAAAGTCTGGCGTATTTTAAGTAACTACGACCATCCTGAATTCATTTTTTACAGTTTTTTATTTGTCGATTAGTAAATTTTTATAATTATGAATAATTACGGTTATGTCATCTATTACGAGGCGCAGTTGATAACCAGAAAAATAGCCAAGAAAATACGTTTGCATTTTGTTTGTATTATGGTTGTATTTTAAAATTACCGACAAACGAGAACTGAAGATTCTATGATTCAAAATAAGACAAAAATTATGATAAACGCTTTTCCGAAAATACTTCCTAACCGAGATACAGGTTGATAAAAAAATAATTTTTTTAAGATTTCATTAAGATTCCTCAAAAACTACAAAAGATATTACACTGAGATTTGGTACAGCTAAATGTCTAATTAAGTACAATTAACAGGTGAGTTTGAGTCAACTGGCTCCATCCAGTGGCGTAGAATATGTTAAGTAAACTTTAAGTAAAAAAAAACGCACGTCCATGCTTTTTTTGAAGAAATATTTTTTGTTAAATTCAACATTTAATTCTGCAAATAAAATCATACTTAGTATTTTTTCGATTCGGCACTCGTTTTTGAAATATTTTGCATTAACATAAACGACTACATTATTCAGTAATAACCAAATGAAATAAATCAGAGATTGCTTTACATTTGACAGTTACGTATCTTATGTTTGCTAAAATAGTTGCATTTACGCGTGTTTTGTAATTCATTGTTTGTGTCTAATTACTGTGAAAAAATGAATTATTCCAAACGAGAACTTGTCGGTATGCATTTATGTTATGGTAATACTAATTGCTCGTGCAGCTGCTCGACTTTATGAACAAAGATTTTCAAATAGAAGACATCCACATCATACTACGTTTAGAACCGTTCATCGTAACTTGTTAGAGTATAGAAGTTTAAAAGGAAAGAAAAATTTCGGACGAAATGCTCGTGTACCAGTTAATGGGGAAAAAATGTTAGATAGAGTTTATGAAAATTCATCAATAAGTACGCGTGAGTATTTGGTGTGTTGCATAGCAAGTCTTGGAAAGTTTTACGAGAACAAAATTTACATCCCTTTCACCTACAAAAAGTACATGCATATTGCCTGCTGACCATCTTCGTCGAATGAATTTTTGCGAATGGTTTTTTAAATAAAAATGCTGAAGATGTACAATTTGTTAGAAACTTATTGACCACTGATGAGTGTAGTTTTTCCCGAAATAGAATAATAAACTTGCATAATTCCCACAAATGGTTAGATGAACAGCATCCAACTGTAGTTACAACTCACCAACATAGATTTAGTGAAAATATTTGGATAGGTATACTGGACGATCACCTAATCGGACCTATCCGTTTTCGTCAAAGACTTACTGGCGAATCCTATTTAAATTTTTTGAGAGAAGATTTTCCAGAATTGTTTGACGACGTACCCTTAGATGTTAGAATGAACATGTATTTCATGCATGATGGTGCACCACCACATTCTACACGAAACGTTTGAGAATTTTTAAATGCATGATTCCCTGGACGCTGGATTGGACGAGCAAGTGAAGTACCGTGGCCGGTACGATCGCCAGATTTAAACCCATTGGATTTTTTTGTGTGGGGGTATCTGAAAACTCGTGTCTATTCTGTTCAAATTGATAATCGAGAGCAACTTTGACATGCGATGATATTAGGGCTCTGCCATAAATTTTTCAGCGTGTTACGTTTCATTTTCTAAGAAGAATACAAGCTTGCATTCAAAAGGAAGGGGGACATTTTGGACAATATGTATAAAAATAATTATTATTTTGTTTTTGATTCCTTCAATGTACCTAATAGTTAACTGCATCATTTTTTTGTAAAATAAAACAAATTTTGATTTTTATTGAATCGTCGTTTACGTAATTCAAAATATTTCAAAAACGGGGCACCGAATCGAAAAAATACTAAGTATGATTTTATTTGCAGAATTAAATGATGAATCGATCAAAAAATATTTCTTCAGAAAAACCAGGGGCGTGCGTTTTTTTTATTTAAACTGATTAACTTAAAATATTCTACGCCACTGGGTGGAGTCAGTTGACTCAAACTCACTTGATTAATTGTATTTCATTAGACATTTAGGTGTACCAAATCTCAGTGTAATATCTTTTGTAGTTTTTGAGGAATCTTAAAAAAACCTTAAAAAAAATATTTCTTAATCACCCTGTATCTAGGTTAGGAAGAGTTTTCGGAAAAGCGTTTATGATCATTTTTGACTTATTTTGAATCATAGAATCTCCAGTTTTCGTTTGTCGGTGATATTAAAATACACCCTGTATATACAGGGTGTTCCAGTTGTTTGTAGCAAGACTTTAATAGTTGATAGAGCTTTCAAAATTAAGAGAAGAAGTTCATATAAACGTAGGTTCCCAAACGCTTAGTTTTGGAGATACAGGGTTTCAAAGTTTTAATTTTTTTTCAGTTCTTTTAATTTATCTTTAAAACTATTTAAAATAATAAATCCAAATTTAGTACACATATTATACTCCTTAAACTCAATATTAAGAGTAGTTTAACGTTTATCAATATCTACAGGGTAGTACATTTTCTGGGGTGGTACACCCTTTATCCCCCCCGAACTTTTTCATGCGACGCCTCTAACTCTTAAAAACCAAAAATTTAGATTGCCCATTTGATTTAGGAACTTTTTTGTCTTCTGCTTTTTTTTCGAAAAATGCATAGTTTTTGAGATAAATTAGCTGTAATCCATGAACAGCTTCCAAATGGTAAGTAAAGAACGTCTGATGCTCCCGCAAAAAATAGTGTGCCATGAAAAGAACAATAAAAAAAAAGAATCAAATTATGTCAATTCTCACGTTTTTTTTCTCTTGATAAAAGGTAGTACTCCACTGATTTTTTCCTAACTTTCAGTTGAATTAAATAAAGGAAAATAAAAGTGAAACAACAAAATAAATATTAAAAAGATACGTATTGATTGGAAAAAATTGGAAAGAATTTCTGTGTAAGATTTTAACAAGAACGAAACGAATGAAATATATAAATTAAACAAATAAACTTAACCTAAAACAACAAAACAAGAACGCTATCGTAATAATAAATAAATTTAAAGAAACTGTTCAAAATGTGAACCATTTTGTTGAATACATAATTCACACCGACGCACTTGGAATATTAACTAAAAATTGTCTTATTTCATTACATGCATCCCTAATCCCATTAATGAGTTCATCTCTTGTTGTCACAGGAGTTGCATACACCTTTCTTTTAAATACCCCACACAAAAAAATCTAAGGGATTTAGGTCTGGAGACCTTGGCGGCCAGTGAACTGGGCCTGCACGACCGATCCATCTTCCTGGATATTGATTGTCCAGCCAGTTTCAAATGATTCTGCTATAATGAGCTGGACAACCATCAAGCTGGAACCAAGCCGTTCTTCGTAAATTTAAGGGAATATGTTCCCACATATTCCCATGTTTATTCTCTAAGAATTCCAAGAAATCCGCAGCATTCATCCGAGGTGGTAAAAAGTAGGGCTCAAAAAGGTGATTATTGTAAATACCTATCCAGACGTTCACACTAAATTCTTGTTGGAAATGTCTTGGGCGAACTACATGTGGATTTTCATGTGCCCAAACGTGCTGGTTGTGAAAATTTACCACAACACGGCGAGTGAAGCAGGATTCATCGGTCCATAAAACATTATTTAAAAAACCTGGATTGTTATTATTTTCAGCAAGAATCCATCGACAATACACAACTCTACGTTCTGCATCCCCTGGTTGTAATCCTTGAACAAGTTGTAGATGGTAAGGATATCGGTGATCCCGTCTTAATGTTCGGTGAATAGTAGTATTTGAGACTCCACCTAAAGCTACGGATACTCTTCTAATGCTAGTTGTGGGATCTCTGTCGAATTCACGCAAAATTCGTCGTGCAATATTTCTTTGCTGTCTATGACTATTATTTTGACGACCGTGCACATTATTTAACCCCTGACTTATAATTTGTTGGTGAACTCTTACAAATACTGAAGGATGCGGAGCTCTTCTAAAAGGAAATCTTCGCCTATATTCACGGGCTGCTGCTGCTGAACTTCCATTTACAAAGCCATAAATAAAATGGATATCCGCTATTTCTTGATTAGAAAACAAAAATGGCATTTTAAAAGATCACTTTTGCAATAAAATTAACACAATAAAATATGTAAATAAATTACATTCTTTCTTATGCACAAGTCGTATTTAAAATAAAACGTGAGATTTGACATAATTTGATTCTTTTTTTATTGTTCTTTTCATGGCACACTATTTTTTGCGGGAGCATCAGACGTTCTTTACTTACCATTTGGAAGCTGTTCATGGATTACAGCTAATTTATCTCAAAAACTATGCATTTTTCGAAAAAAAAGCAGAAGACAAAAAAGTTCCTAAATCAAATGGACAATCTAAATTTTGAGTTTTTAAGAGTTAGAGGCGTCGCATGAAAAAGTTCGGGGGGGATAAAGGGTGTACCACCCCAAAAAATGTACTACCCTGTAGGTATTGATAAACATTAAACTACTCTTAATATTGAGTTTAAGGTGTGTAATATGTATACTAATTTGGATTTATTATTTTAAATAGTTTTGAAGATAAATTAAAAGAACTGAAAAAAAATTAAAACTTTGAAACCCTGTATCCCAAAACTAAGCGTTTGGCAACCTATGTTTATATGAACTTTTGTCTTAATTTTGAAAGCTCTATCGACTATTAAAGTCTTGCTACAAAAAAAAAAATATATATATATATATATATATATATATACTATATATATATATATATATATAATATATATATATATATATATATATATATATATATATATATATATATATATATACTACTCAAATCTCTTACTGTCAAACCATTTCTGTAAGTTTTCATTGCGACGGTTGATTTTTGTTGTTACCAGGGTAAAGAGCACCATTTTCTACAATAAATTCGGTAACTTTGCTCGACTTCCATTTAACTTACGAGTTCAGTTTCTCGTTTGATTTGACGTATCCTTATTTTATTGACGGCTACCAAATGGCATACAATATTTGTATGCGGTTTAACATCGCTGAAACCTCTCTTACAGTTGTTTTCATGACACCTGTCTGATAAAAAACTTCCGCTTCTTAAATATTCATGTAAAATGAGTACTAATCCAGTTGAATTGTTCACAATTTTAGTTATTTCGCGTTTAAATCACTTGTTGATTACCTGAGGTTTAGGATAACGCGATAAAGCACTCTGAAAGACATAGGGGGATACTTAATGGGGATATTGCCCGAGAAAGAGAGGAAAACAGTAACTGGGAAGTTCACTTCTGAGTGTAGAAACCATGTAGAGGAATAGGATTGCGCCCTTAGAACCAGTTGAAGATGAAGTACTGATTAGATCTATACAAAAAGCCTATTTTAGGAGCAGCTGAGCAGAAGATTGTCAACCCATGATTTAAAGATAAAGACATTCGTTCAGTTTTGTTAGAATTAACCTTAACTAGATTATTACTTCCCTATTCAGCGATACGTTGAATGTCACATTTGCCAAAAGATCATCTGTTGAACGACTTTGTCTAAAACCATATTGGTGATAACTAATCGCCTTATTGAAATCACCCCTATTATTTAATAATGGAATGTAGAAGTTTACATCACAAATTAATTGGTTATAAAACGTATAAAGTAGAGTTGGTTAGTTTCACATCATTTTCAGAATTACTAATGTCATAAATGTGATGCAAGTAAATCAATAAAAATTATAGGCTTTATAAATCAAGAAATCAATATGTACCAAAAGTTTTACTGATGGGTTTATTTGAAGATCAAAATTCAAGACAACCAAAACAATATGTAGCAAATTGATTTGATTTTTTTTGTTCGAACATTTAAGCTTTTGTGAATAGAATAGGATAGAATAACTTTAAAACTTCAGCACCACGGCGTTTGAACTAAATCGTTGAACTTCTTATTCTTCTAGAAAAACCTATTCAAGCAATGCTGTACTTGTCATTCCACCTTTGTATGATAAGTGAGAGCGAAAGCTGTATTAGAAAAAATGCAAATCTGGTGAATTAAGGTTTTCAGAGGAGGCTTGTGCCTTTTAACATAAACTAAAGGTTAGGTTGAAATTGTTCATGGTGTTAGTGCACAGTGTTAGGATCAAACGAGATCCCACGGATGTTACAATAATGGACCATATGGCCGAGTTTACTCGAGTCATGCTCATCCAGGCATCCAAATAGAGCAGAATTTTACATATGGAATTTTTTACCCTTCCGGTAGGAAAATTATAGTTACCTATATCTCCTTACAAGATCGTCATGTTTCAAGGTCATGAAGTTTTGCTAAGTCCACGTCCTTTTTTGCGAAAAATTCAAAACTTAAGGTTAAAGTCCAATGACCCTTAAAAGTAATCAAAGTTCACTAATCTTTTTCTAAATCAAAGTTCATTAACCCCGGAAATTGATCCATTCTTGGAAGCTTAAAAGTAGAACCAGTTATCAGGAAACCGCTACCACTAGAAAACAACCACCTGTTTCAGAGAAACAGATTTCTGTTTTTGTCCTATGTTTGATTTTTTTACTTATTTTAAACTGTATTTGGGAAACTGCCACCAGTACTTAGAAAAGAACCACGTGTATCTGAGTAAAGCATTCTTGTCTTTGGCCTGTTTTTGGGAAACGGGTACCTATTTTTTACCTGTTATGAGTTGCCTTTGGGAAAGGGATACCAGTTCCCCAAAAACCGCAATCAGTTTCCCAAGAACTAATATAGATTTTTCAAAAACAGTTCAAAATAGGTCAAAAACATGTACCCGTTTACCAAAAACAGCGCAAGACTGGTTAAAAACAGGACCTGTTTCTCGCAAACCTTGATTGTTTTCGAAGAACTTGTGGCGATTACCGAAATACAGCTTAAAACAGATCAAACACAGGTCAAAAACAGGAATCGGTTTCTCAGAATCAGATTTTTGTCTGTGGTGGTGGCGGTTTCCTGATAGCTGGTTCGATTTTGAGATTTGCAAGATTTGGCCAACTTCCAGGGCCAATCAACTTTGATCTATAATAAGGTCAGTGAACTTTAACCCTTCCTTCTCCTGTTGACCTCGAAAAATGTTGACATACTTGGAGTGGCTTTGGAAACACTGCAAAATCTGGGAATACCGCATGACTTTGAGACATGGTAACACTGTAAAGTGGGCCAGAAGTGGAGAAGCTATACTGCCAAACCAATATAATTGTTAAGATGGTGGTACCTCCCCTAGTGGTATGTCTACCACCCATTAGTTCACATGATTAATTATTACCACTATATGGATTTTATTAACTCCTTCTAAAGTGGACGTTCATCATCAAAACTGCTTATATTCCACAGTGAAATTCTTTAAAGTTTTATTGCTCAGATCAATGCGCAGATTTCGATAAATTACGTTGTGATCTTGTGATTCGTTTGATTTTGAGAAACAAGTATCCATGATATTCAGTTTTCCTAATTTTTCTAAAAATGAAATGTTTGTTTACCTCCAATGACTGTCAAACACAAACTAAATAACGTAGCATACATACATAATCTGGTCCTCTTGTAGCTTACTGTGTCGAGATGTTCATGAGTTTTCTCCGTCAGTTCGTGCCCCCTGATCTTTCCTTGGCTGAATTACAGTTCTCGTGTTACTCTTTAAGTACTTTATTTTAACCACATTATTCTTCGTCTTATAGAGTCTTTCTCTCTTATTGTTTTGCACTATCCCATACTCTTTCCTCCCCCATTATATTGACAAACTCCCAAACCATTTCGATTCTTTCTCTTCCAACGCTGCTCGCATATATATATATATATATATATATATATATATATATATATATATATATATATATATATAATGGTATCGCGGGTAGCGTTGATAACCTAGCTTGTCCCTTTTAATCTTAAAAATATTTATATTATTATTATAACCTCAACAACAAAGCACGTATAGCACTACTGTGGTGCATAAAGTAAAAATCAAGACAAAATTTCTGGTAATGAAAATGTAAATATGATGAGAATACGACAATATCGTCTGTAATATGTGCCAGTTTTACCGTATAAACATGTATTTAAATAATTTTAAAATACCTTTATTTACGCATTTCTACATTTAAGTTTTCGTAGTTGCTGCTATTTATTTAAATTCTATCTTGGAATTACTTAGAATTTCGAAATAGTTTAAAAATTTAGTTTTCTTTCTGTAGTTGGACTTTTCTGTATCACATTTATCACAATCCTCTACTAATGATACTGATTGCTGTATGATCTTTTACGAGCAAATTCTACAGGTTTCACTAAAATCTAATGGTTACATTCCAAAAGTACTTGCGATTAACCCTCCTTTCTGCAACTGCTCGCAAAGTTCTCTGATTTACCGCTAGCGTTGATTATCTCTATGAGATATATGTATAGATCGCCAAAGACGGTATCAGCTAACATGTAACATCAAAAGCTACCGCGTAGGATAGTAAAATTTGCGTGGACGGTATATCGCATATAATACTTCTACGGAACGTTCTTACGCTGCGTAGTATTTGTTGCTGATCTATTACAATATTAAAACTTGTTTATACATTTTTACTCCAAACGCGTGTGCGTGTACTTGTGCGTGTGCGTGTGCGTGTGCGTGTGCGTGTGCGTGTGCGTGTGTGTGCGTGTGCCTGTGCGTGTGCGAGTGCCTGTATGGTTTCTAGCGTGCGTGTGCGCGCACGTGTGTGTGTGTGTGTGAATGTATGTTAGTGTCAGCTGTAACTCCAGAACGATTAAAGCTTAATTTTATTTCTCCTGGAACTGACTGGATTTTAGAAGAGGTCCAGCGGTGAAGAGGGAGGTTTTATTAGGGGAAATTTTTATCAAATTTTTCTGAAAGAATTCCATATTTCAAATATGTAAAAATACCGGCATAAATATATATATATATATATATATATATATATATATATACATATCTTAAAATTATAAATTAATTATGTTCTATACAACTTTTTGACACGACGCGACAAGAAACTACTAAAGTGGAATTTAAGCATTTTTGTTAAAATTTTTTCAATATCTGAATAACAGTCAACTATATAGGATAATGTTAAGAACATATTTTTTTAAAGATAATTTAATTTAATTTTACCTAACTTTTTTTATAGTTTCTTAATATAAAGTAAAATAAGTCTTAAAATTAATTAAGAACAAAAACTGTATAATAAATATTTTTATAAATTAGCATCTAGACATCTATTAACCTCATGCAAGTTTAAACGGCCACCTCACAAAGATTAGTGTTGTATTTACAAAGTCAGTTTTCGTTATGAGCGTATTACAATACATGTTGCATAATTATCATAAAAATACATTACTCCATTTCTTTTAATTTCCACTTTGTCACTAGATATTTATTTATTCGTGATAACAGATACAGAACTTGATTTTATTTTATTTAATATTTAATAAAGGAATATTATTGGAGTTACCATCAAAAGAGAATTTACTAACGTTTATACTGGTGTGGTGAAAACCATTATTATCGTGATCACACTATCCATGGGCTTTACTAATCTAGCTAGCCGACCTGCTATGCTCCCTACATTATGGTGAGTTTGTGCCTCCCAGTCATAATTGCTTTCCAGAATTGATAAACCTGTTATATGTCTCTATGACTGCGTTAGCAAACAGTTTATATAACGAATTATTACCTGTGATGCACAAAAGCATTAAAGGCTTTTTGGAAGAGTGCAGTATTTCACTCAGAGACTTTTTTTAATATCAAGACGATTTAGTAGTAAAATGAGAAAATGTAAAAACAAAGACAAATGACGTAAAACATATGATATAGTAAACTGAACGGTGTGATTTAGTCCGAAAACTAACCTTAAAATGCGACAAAGCTTGTGTAGGGCCTCTCAAAAATCGAAGATTGAATAAGCACTGCTGAAAAAGATCAGTACATGTACACACGAAAATACAACATAAATAAAACAATTCAAGCACAAGAAAATATGAAATAAGCACATAAAATAATACACAAATAGGTATTAAACAAAAATTACAAAAGTAATCGTTTATTTAAGTTTATTTAGGCTTACTTAAGTAAGTAAACCAATATTATAAGTGAAATTATTTCAGATCTCTCGATTGATTAACGGTAAACATTAAATAACATTAAGTTTTACTACAAAATTAACCAAGTAGTGCGAAACTCTCTGCGTATAAATTAAAAAAGTAATACCAACGGTATATTTGTCTCATTCCGTTCGTAAAATAAATATATAACAAAGAGAGTTGGATTGTATAACGCAATGTTATACATTGGAGTAAAAAATAATCACTTCACATTCTGATAGGAATGCGTGTACAATAACTTAAAGGTACATATCATACAAGTAAGTAAATACGTATAACCACACAAAACACAAACACAGGAATAAGTCGACGAGTTGATATCGCAATAGAAAGGCCAATCAAGTTGTCCGATACGTGAGATGGATAAAATCACCAATGTAACAGGAATGAATTTTCCTAATTTCGATTAATGTTACGAAAATTAAATGTTTTAGATGTGCTTATCCGAAAAGAGTTTAATAACGTTGACAGTGAATTCAAGTGTATTTGGTGGAAGCTACATAACTGGTTTTACGGAAAAAGAAAAATTCAGAAAAAGTAACTTCAAATTAAACATGTTTATTCAAACCTCCAGTAATGGAAGAGATAAGCACGAATCACTTTTTGTACACAAAATACACACAGCGAGTAATGAAACCACGTTGAACGTAATATATTTGTATAAAGGTATCAACAAGCTGTTTTTTTTTAATATTAATACTTACAGGTAATATTTACTCTGTAAGCCTTCACAAAATCGGATGTAGAATGGAAAAGTTACATAATACATTAAAGATTGTAACGGTCTTGAGTGGTTTGCAACAATATACCATGCACTATTGTTTTATATGTAGGTGGGGCTAATTCTATTGTTAACAATGGTTACTACAAGTGCAAAATACAACTGATAACAAATACCAATTAAGGAAAATGATTTTAGTGCTACAAACAAACATTTTCTAATATTACTGATGCAGAAATGTAAATATGGTGTTTCAGAGAGCCCAAAAAAAGGACGCTTATCATTTTAGAAAATTAAACGCCGAAAAACCACCATGGCATTGATGATCTTTTACTTAGAACTTACCAATAATTAGTTCTAAAATTTATAGCACTAAAACATGTTCACAAACGAAAATGTTCAGAAGTGAAGCTGTAGAAGCAATCACGTTTCAGGGCTTCATTACGAATTTCTCAAAATCATTCATCCACAAATAAATCCCAAATCGAATTCTGAAAAGAATTAAAAGAAAAAGAATAACTGTCGAAATCGACTGAAATAACTTCTAATCTTAAATAGTTCTTTGTTGATTCCAATAATATGTTATCCACCGATAATTGAATATTGTATTGCTGAGGCTTGAACAATAATAAAAAAATTAACAAAAAATTTGTAATAAAAAATAAAAGTAATAAAGTATGGAATGCAGTAACATTATATTGAAATGAATTTAATTTTAAAAAGATAAAAATTTACCTAAAACAGGATGGATATTACTGCTTTACAAATGTAATCTGTAGATAAGGAAAATAATTAACTCTAAAGTATTTTGGCTGTGTATTAATAGTGTTTTATAAAGGCTATAATTATGAAAACAGAGGTTAGGTTAAAAGTAGATTTCATTTTGATCGTAAGTGATTCGTCGCTCCTAAACTCGTGCATGTGTGAAATAGACTTTAGGAATATAAAATTTTAATACATCGAATCGTTTGTCACCAAATCGACTTGCAAGTCGAAGAAATCAAAAATTCGATATTGATGTCAAGTCATAGGAAGGCTGATTTAAGTGTGACAGTTACACCCCGTTTTCGATATTTCAACCCTTCTTCGTTTAAGTCTATTTAAAAATAAAAATAATCAACAGTTCAATAGTTGGGACGACCTGTTAGGTGACTATGACGTACGCTGATTTTAAAATTTTATGGCCGATATAATCGCAACTAGATTTACCTTTAGGCCTTTAATTATTATGCTGATTATGGTCATATACGAGAGTTCACAGCGTGGATGTGCCTGTGCAAAAAAACGCGGTTTTTGTTTTCGCATAATAAAACACTAATAAAAATATTATTTGATCTGGATGTGTAGAATGTTTTGATATTGCCATAGAAGAATTACCGTTTAGTTACCATAAATAATACTTTTATTATGTTCTAATCAATTGGTTATGTACATATGTATTTTTAGACGCACACATTCGCTTTCTTAAAACTGCTTGGTTTTTCAATGGCCATAACGTATATGTACGTGTCTTAGATCATGTAATGGATATGACGTATATATCCACATGTGACAAAAATGCGAGCAATTTGGCGTATGACTTTGAGTAATCCAGCCGCTTAAGTGGAATGAAATCGTCATTTGAACATATCAAATACTTCATGATCAGAATAAGTAATTGAACTACAACATATTCATACCAGAAGCCTTGATAGAAGATTCTAGCCTTTAATATCCACTTCTTATCCGATAAGCAGACATGAGACATGCTTTCTACAGTTGGATGGGTCGGGCGTACGGAACCGTACACTTTAAACATGTTTTTTTCCCGGTACAATCCCGTGGCACGTTACCTTTATTCTAATGTCTTTTGTGAGGATCCGAATCTTGATTTCTTTGTAAGGGGATGCCTTCTAAGTATGTTTTTGTTTTTTTAAAATTAGGCTCTTTTGGTGCGTGTGAGTATTCGTGGTCAGATTCGAAAGGTAAGTTAAGAGGACTCGGACGCGTCTAGCATTGGATGGATGAGTGTGTTTTCCCACAGCAAGTTGAGCGGTGGATTTGCTTAGGATTAGCCATGAAGCGGATAGAAGATGAAGGAGTATTGCTTGTCCTTGGGATGATTGGTATTGCTTTATGCTCAAAAGGCAAGGTAACTGAATTCGCGGTCTTTTGGATAATGATATCCTTCTCCACGTAAAGAATCACACAAGAGAAGAAGATGGGTTAGGGTGACGGTAGGATCTCCGAAATGGTGCTGCAGCCAAACGTGCGTACCATCCAGTAAAGGAAAATAAGTTGTATGTGTGCGTGTGCGTGTGCGTGTGCCTGTGCGTATGTGTGTGCGTGTGCGTGGACGTGTGCGTGTGTGCGTGAGTGTGTGTGCGTGTGTATGTGTGTGTGTGTGTGTGTGTGTGTGTGTGTGTGTGTGTGTGGTGTGTGTGGTGTGTGTGTGGTGTGTGTGCGTGTGCGTGTGTGTGTGGGTGTGGTGGTGTGCGTGTGCGTGTGGTGTGCTTGTGCGTGTACGTGTGTGCGTGTCGTGTGGTGTGTGGTGTGTACGTGTGTCCATGTGAGCGTGCGCGTGTCGTGCGGTGTGGTGTGGTGTGTGCGTGTGCGTGCAGCGTGTGTAGCGTGTGTGCTGCTGCGCGTGTGTGTCGGTGTTCGATGTGGTGGTGTGTGTGGTGTGGTGTGTGTGGTGGGTGTTGTGTGCGTGTGTGGCGTGGCGTGCGTGCGTCGTCGGTGTGTATGTGGGCGCGTGTTACAATACGTGTGTCCGCTATGACTGAGAGTATTACGTAACGATTCAGATGAAGGTTGTTTTAACCTTGACGGTGACGATTGGTCATACGGAGAAAACTTGAAAGGTTGCATAGTGAGCGTGCACATCAATTACGCAATCGCTGGAATACAGTAAGCATTCTTCTGAAAAACGGATTAAAGGTGTTTTCTCATAAAGCTCAGTTTTTACAAATTTAGCACGTTAGTAGTTAGTAAATGTTGAAATAAGGGGAAGGATGTAATCATGTGAATGTAAAAGGTATTGTGTCAATTACGGTGAGACAAAAACACGCTGAATCTCACAAAAAGCCCAAATATATGAATGTAAATAGCGGACCACGAACTTGTACCACCTGTGGTATAAAAACGCCTCACGTAACGGGTTCCACAAGCCCAACAGGTCCAGTGGTAGAAAACACCTGTCGCTGCTATGTTTCTAGTTCGATAGTTATTTTTTTACGCAAAGTAATAATGCCACTAAGGATTTTGACTATGACCTTATACAATATTATCAAATAAGGGACATTTCTGCAAGAAACGTAAATGACACTACCAACCATTTTAAAAGCTACTTATAGTAACTCATTTCACTTTATCGTTATAAATCATTAAATTTATAAAAGTCAATGTTGCTGGTTTACATTTTTATTTAACCACAAAAGTAATACGAACAAAAATATTTAATACTCAATATTGCGGTTAACGAAAAGTACGCTGTCTACACCACGAAAATGTTTATTTGAGCACATATTTAATATTTTGATTAATTTATAAGTAGAACAAAACATATCTCTTGGTTTAAACAAATTAAAATGGGCTACGTGATATGATTATACGTAGTACAGTTTCTCGGAAAATAATTAATATTCCTATTACTGTACAACATCTTTTCTATACTGTTAATTGCAGTTCTTTTACAACCTATAAAATATAACATGAACAGGTAGTTTTTTTTGTATTTTGTTTTTTAAATTTACAGATGTGTATACCTTATTCCTTTCTAATTTGTCATAATTGGGTTTATATATTTAATTTTAATAAATAAGTGTGTCTCAGTAAATTTAAGGAATATTTTTCTTTCAATATAATTTTGTTTTTCACAGGAAGACAAGATGGAAATTTTAAACGGGGGTACATTTATATTCTTAAACCTTACTCCGTAGAATTCCATATTAATAGCACTAATGTTTTAAATACAATATAATTCCACTATTTATTTCATATAATTACATGCCGAAGATTCAACTAACGACATTTTGGAGTCGGGGATTTATAAAATGAACTGCACATTATGTAATTGTGTTATATTGGAGTAATACTTAGAAACTTTGATATTAGATACAAAGAACACATTAAACGTCACAAATATAAACACGCAAACGAATCAAATTATGCCAAACATTTAATAGCAAATAATCACTGTATGACTTCACGAATCAACATAACATTTTTACATTTTTGTAATAAAAACATTTTTTGGAAGCATTCGAAATTTACAAACAGACAAAAAGTACCTCCAATGAACGAACAGATTTATCTTTTAGACTTTAGACCTTAAATATAGAATTATTATAAATTCAAGTTTTCTGTTTTACCTTAACGATTTGTTACCATAACTATTATTTTACGTATATATTTTCTCTTGATAATAATACACGTTGTATATCGAACGCGTAGAGAAATAAATAATTACAAGTCGGGTGAATTTGGATTTTGGACCGGAGAGAGTACAGCCATGTTTTTGTTAATTTTGGGCTGTCAATCCGATAGCAGAATTATAGTCTCGTTGGAAGGAAGAATATAATGAGAATCAATGAACGATAAGGAAAGGGTGACCAGCAGCCTTTACCGAACTCATCAAATCTGAAGACCAGTATTAAAGAGCCTGTAGTAAGGGTGATGGTACCTGACCGGCTGGAATGAGGTCTACTAAAGCTCAATAGTTAAGTATGTCGGAAAAGTTTAGATTGTATTTTGTCAGGGTTGATGGTTAATCTCCCCGGTTGGCCCAGTTGGTGAATTGGAATGGTTGTTATGCTATTGGTCGCGTCGCTGCTACTACTGATCACTTCTAGAGTAGTTTCGTCGGTAAATAGGGATACACGTAGGTTCGGAGTACTGATTTGGGCAATATGGTGTGGAAAATTGTATGTAGAGATGATAATAAGGCAGAATCTTGCTGTATACCTGGGGATGGAGATAGTAAGGACGTAAAAGTACCTTCTTGGACCTTCACATGTCTATTAGCACTGCGAGGTAGCAGTAATGGTAGTTAAATGATGGTTGAAGACGCTGTACAAAGTTTTACTAGTTGATCTGTGATGACCGTAAGGGCTTGGCCCTATGAGGTTATTCTCTTCGAGATGGCTACTGTATCCTTGGGATACTTGCCCATACAACTTAGAAGAAAAGTCTATCTGTAAAACGAAGATTAGGTAGAATCGGAACTAGGTTTAGGTACCACGCCCCTAGACGCAGCATTGGTTATTTATGTGGCCTAACAGCGTTTATCGGTAGATTTTAACTATTTGGACGTTTTGAATTGTTGCGTAATTTCTTTCCTTTGCTAAAAGTTTATAAAATTTGGTTTGTATAAATGGAGCCAATTTCGTATAAATAAATCTCATACCAAATAGAACAATAAAACGGTTAAGATTTATGCAGGTCACCTTCGGTTAGTCCTAAATTTTGGTCTTTACGCTATCAAACCAATTTGCTCTCGGACATCTATAATCAACCATCAGTAGTACTGATTCTAATAGTGCTACAATACTAGTTATTATCATAAAACAAATGTTCACAGACTAGCACAAGTGCTGTCTAAGTTCTGTTCGATCTCTATATCTTGTGGGAAATTCCCTTTATTATGAACGTTGGAAAATGTTAAGTTTATTTCCAAAAAAAAAACGATCAGACTGATCCCTCTAATTACGGACCAATTGCTATCACTTCCATTTTGTTTAAAGTTATGGAAAATACCTTCAATCAGCAAATACTTTCTTTCCCAGAGTCGTTTAAGAAGTGATCTTTCATATGTAACCCTAGTTTGGACGAATTCATTAGAAAATTTCCCTGAAACAGTTATAGTCACTTTAGATTTTATCAAAAGCCATTGAGCAAGGTTTGGTATAAGTATTTACTTGCCAAACTCATCTTGTGTGAGTAAATTGTTTTTTTGGTAAAATACAAATACGTGTCGTAATTGATGGCTTTTTTTCAAAAGAAGTCAGCTTTATTTCGGGCGTACGGCAGCGATTAGTGACTTATCAACGTACCCGGTCCATTGCTATGCATACGACTCTACTGTAGTTTTTAGTTCATCTCAGTCTACCCATGATACTAATCCAGCTTGTATCTTAAATCAAGATATTAAAGCGAAAATAGCCATTGGAATTAACAGACATTCAACCTATCTTTGAATGGGTAAGTAATAACGTAGTTATTTAATCCTAACAAAACTCTGTGTTGGCTATGTTCAAATGAAGTTTTGATGAAATTATTTATACTTCATGGACAATGTCACCAGCTTATAGAAATAGCATGCAGGAAATGAAATGTACTCTGATTTGCAACCAATGAACGAAAAAAAGTTTGTACGATTAGAAAATAGTTTCATTAATTATGAGTTGAAACAGGAAGCGCAACTACATTAACCGAAGCCTGTAACTTCAGATAAGAAGAGCACCATAAACGTTTTAGCCTATTTTCACGCTTGTCCTCAAGGTTCTACAAGAGGTGCATAATATCTAGGCTTAACTCGTGCTTTTATTCAAAGGATCCTTTATAAATATGACATGCGCCCATACAAGTTTACAGAAGTTCAAGCCCTGAAACCAGAAGATCATCTAAACAGAATACACTTTTGTGAAACCGTTCTGATCAGATGCCAAGAAGATCCTAACGTTTTGAAGAAAATGCTTTGCGCAGACAAAGCTAAATTTACCAGGAAGGCATATTCAACAGTAAAAACAAGCATATCTGGGCGACCCAAAATTCAAATGTTGTCAAGAAAATGAAATTTAAGGAAAAATTTAGTTTTAATGCCTTTTTGCCTTTTGAAAATATATATATATATATATATATATATATATATATATTTTTCAGTCTTGACTCATAATGAATGAATCGCAAAACTTTCTCTCGTTGATTGGTTGTACATCAGGTCACATTTCATTGAACTTCCTGTATAGTATTGCTATAATTATGAACGATTCTGTATAACGCAAAGCAAATTCCTTCACGCGGAACTAATACCCAGACCTTGGTCAACTACACATGAAATCTCAGCTTTTCATGAATCCAAATACCGCTGTAATAAACATAGAAATGGAACTTTGTTTTGAACACAAAATATGGAAATTAATATTAATATCTCGAAAACCATTGAAGATAGACATTGGGAAGCATCATGCAAAAATAATAAAAAGGACCGGTAAAGCGGACGATGCAATAATATACAAGGTGTGCGATTTAAAAAATCAAATGTGATGGTACTTTCTTTGTAGAAACGGCAAAGCCGCATTGTTGTAAATACTTTATATTGATAGAACAAATCTTCAGAACGATTCTATCTCGTTTTCCGTAAACGTCTAACCTACCATTGACCGCGAATCACCCTGTATTACATTTTATTAGAAGGATTTTATACATTTATGTTCTGATGTGCTTGTCGCATGCGAATAAAAGCTTTATGATACGTACCTGATTTATTTCGAAATGTAGACTTTCAGGATTATCATACATAATTGCAACACTGGGTTTATTTATCTTCATTATAAATTTAAACGTTTAAATTTATATAAATGATAAATAAAATTACACGCCTAATGCCCAAAAGATAAGTATTTTAGTTAATGTTGCTTATTCTCAATTTTTACACACCTTTGATAACTAACTATAACAATAAATGTAACGACTAACCAAAGATAAGATTACTAACGTGAGTCGTTCGCAGCATAGAATCTGAATAAGTATTATATGGGTATGGCAGTTTTTAAAGTCAAAGAAAAACTATAAAACTGCTGATTTCTCAAAATTGGTATTTACTACTGTTCCTAATATCATTTTCCCATCTACAAGGTGGCCCCAGGTAATGAACCAAAAATCTTGAGTAGTAGATGAAAATATTGCTATTTAGCCGAACTTAACTTTTAGTGGAGTTGATCGGCCTCTTTCCACAGTTTATGCTTTTGAGCGCGACGTTTCGGAAGCGGACTCTGCTTCCGTCATCAGGCTTAGTCCTGAGAAGGACTGTTTTCTCAGGACTAAGCCTGATGACGGAAGCAGAGTCCGCTTCAAACGTCACGCTCAAAAGCATAAACTGAAACCGATCAACTCCACTAATAAAACCACAGTTACAAAACACTTATAATACAGAACTTAACTTTGTTCAAAAAAAGGTTTTGATGGTTAAAGAGATAAAAAGGGTGAAATTAAAAATATAATTATATTTAGCACTTATTTCTTAATAAATGCTAATATCCATACAAAATTTTGGAAGTCGAGGAATTGAAATCTGTTCACAGATTTGTTAAGTAGTGTAATGAACAGTAAAATAATAAGAATATTAAAAAATAAATGAAAATAATAATGAAATAATATTATGCATTTCGCACCCTGTATCTTTGACTATACCAAGCTATTTAAATTTATGGTAACACAATCTGCTTACCATTTAGGAGGTAATGGCAGCATGATCACTGTGTATACGCCCATAATGCGCGGCTGTTTAGGACGAACTCTGGATTAGTGACTTTCTCCTGAGAACCCTAACTTTATCCCTTCCGATCCTATCTTGACCGCACCCACCTTTAATCTTACCGTGCTTATATACGTATATATATATATATATATATATATATATATATATATATATATATATATATATATATATATATATATATACACGACCTTTTAAGATTAATTGTAAAATTTATATCATCTTAGACCATAAACCCTTATTTTGTGTTTTCGAAATTAAAGAATCTAAACCAGATGGGACCAAATGGGTATATTATCCTTTTTGGCTTATGAAATTATCTATTTTATTGATAAATAACTGCAAAAGGTTGAAATCTGTCTAAAACGAACTAAATTCTTGCTTTAAAGTAATTAATATGTTTTCGGTCTGTAATGACATTCAAATAATTTTTAAGCCTAGAAACACACTTACAATGATCATTCGGTACCATTTTCAAAATGTTTTTGAAGAAAATTAGATTCAAAAATGAGTATCTCGGCCCACAGTAACATAAATTTTTTGAACTTACATATACTTAACGATTTCCTAACGATTGGTACCATTTTTGTAATTGTTTGAAAAAAAGTTGCTACAATCCAAAAAGTATTTTTTTGTCTACGAAAGACTTACAAACTAATCTTTTCAAGTTGCTAATGCTAAAGATTTGTATTCGAGTGATACTAAAATTAATGAGAAAACAGTCACTACTTCAGGTAATAGTTTGAAAACTGTTTTATTAGGCAATCCAGAAGTGGCTAAGCAGAATAGGTCGGGAATTTATGTAAACATTGTGAACAAATGTATGTAGAGCAAACTAAACGACCTATCAAACTTCGCTTTAAAGAATATTTAGCTCATATAAAATAAAACCGTTGGGACAAGTCTACCGTAGTCCTACATGTGTTTGATAAAAATCATGTAGTAGATAAGGTATCCTTTCACCTTCACCAAGTAAGCAACAAAGCGTTTCCTCGTTGATGGTATACACATTAGACATTTCTTTAGTTCGTCCCAGTCGTCTGCTGATGATCATAGCTTAGCTACATAAACGCGTATTTTTAATTTTTTTGTAGTACGTGGGAGTATTTTGTTTGTTCGAGTGATACAGTTTTTTAATTTTTTGAAAGGCATTGGTTTTTCTAAAATGTATTTCTCGTCCACTAAAGACGAATAAAAAAAAATCGTGCAATCGAAGTTCCCACAATTCCTCGCCTCTTCTTTACGGGCCCTCACAAGAGGACGAGAGAGGTGAGAGTAGAAAGTTCGCAAACGGCAGCGAAGTAGTGGGAAGAGATGGGGGCGTCGCGAGGTATAGCCGAAACTATTGTCGTACCGTGGTGGCGAGAAGTGTATCCCAACGGCGCTATCTAAAGGTATGCATCATTCTACATCGAAATACGATCATGAATTCGACCTTTTAAGATTAATTGTAAAATTTATATCATCTTAGACCATAAACTCTTATTTTGTGTTTTCGAAATTAAACCTACAAAAGATTGAAATCTTTCTAAAACTAGCTAAATTCTAAAGTAATTAATATGTTCTCGGTCTGTAATGATATTCAAATAATTTTTAAGCCTAGAAACACACTTATTTACAATGATCAATCGGTACCATTTTCAAAATGTTTTTGAAGAAAATTGAATGCCAGGTTCCTGCTTTTCAAAATGAGTATCTCGGCCCGAAATAACATACAAACAAATTTTATTGAACTTTTCGCCAACAATGTCTTTCATTAGAACAAACAAACGATTAAAATTTAAATAAAATCTAGCTAGTAGTTTTTTTTTTTTGTTTTTTCCTTTGCACTTAGCAACAATAAATTTGAATAAATAAACCAATGAATGTGTAATTAACTGTCAATTTTGCAAATTGTTTGTTCAAAATTTCGTTCTAAACTTGGGAACAATGCCAAAAGTACGTCAACATCAACATTTTTCCCAATTGACTGATTTTGAACGTGGCCGTGTTATTGGCATGAGAGAGGCCGGACCTTCGCTTAAAGAAATTGCTCGTCGTGTAAACCGAAATGTTACAACGGTATTGAGATGTTGGTACAAATGGTCCGAAGAATGAGTTCAACAACGTCGGCCTGGATCTGGACGTCCCCGCAGGACTATAGATCGCGAAGAACATCGCTTAAAACTTTTGGCCACAAGAGACAGATTTTCAACAACTCGATCGATTGCAAATGATTGGATGAGAGGTGTAGGACCCAGAATGTCAATGTCACCCGTTTATCGCCGGATAAGGTCTTATGGGCTGCGTTCATGTCGTCCATTTTTATGTCTTCCTCTTACACCACTTCACCATCTACGTAGGCTAGAGTGGAGCAACGAAAGAGCGAATCGGGAGCAAGAATGGCATCGAATTTTGTTTAGTGACGAGTCCCGATTTTGCTTGTGGGCCCACGATGGTCGTATAAGGGTCAGGCGGATGCCTGGAGAACGTAAAAATCCAATATTTTTTTATAGAATGCAATACAGCCCTCACACAAGGAGTGATGATATGGGGTAAAATATGTTACGTTAGCAGATCACCCTTGGTCTTCATTGATGGCAACTTATACGCCGCTGGTTATATTGCCAATGTGCTATAACATGTTGCGCTTCCATATCTTCACGGGCTGGATAATCCCATTTTCCAACAGGATAATTCTCGCCCTCATACGGCAAGGGCTACAACAGGTTTTTTGGAAGAAGCTAACATTGCCGTCCTCCTATGGCGTGCTCGGTCGCCTGATTTTTCGCCCATTGAACATGTATGGGGTGAGATCGGTAGGTGACTGGGTAATTTACCACACCCTCCAGATAACTTACCCGACCTCCGGCTACGGATTCAAGAAGCTTGCGTTGATATACCACAGGCAGCTGTAGATCACTTGATTGATAGCATGCCACGCCGTCTAAATGGGTGCATTACAAATCGTGGCGAAGCAACTCATTATTGAAAAAAGCATTTTTAGTTTTTGTTTTTTTATTTTCAAATTTTAATCGTTTGTTTGTTCTAATGAAAGACATTGTTGACGAAAATTTCAATAAAATCGTTCAATAAATTCTAGGTGTTGCAATTTTTATGGAAGTCAGTATACTTAACGATTTACTAACGATTGGTATCATTTCTGTAATTTTTTAAAAAAAGTTGCTGCGTTGTAAAAATTATTTTCTTGTCTACGAAACGCTTACAAACTAATCTTTTCAAGGTACTAATAGTAACGATTTGTATTCGAGTGATCCCAAAATAATTATGAAACAGTCACTTCTCACAGGTAATAGTTTGCAAACTCTTTTAGGCAACCCAGAAGAAGTGGACAAGCAGGATAGTTCAGGAACTTATAAAATTAATTGTAAAAATTGTGCACAAATATACGAAGAGCAAACTAAACGACCTTTAAAAATTCGCTTTAGAGAACATTTAGCTCGTATAAAATACAATCGTTGGGACAAGTCTGTCGTAGTCCTACATATGTTTGATAAAAATCATGTAGTAGATAAGGTATACTTAATCAAACACGTTAGTAATACGCACGAACTGGATCGTTACGAAAGTTGAGAGATGATCAAAAACCTTTAGGCTACTCAGTAAACTTTCATAACTTACACTTTCACTTTCACCCGATAAGCAACAAAGCGTTTACTCGTTGATGGTATATGCATTAGACATTTCTTTAGTTCGTCCCAGTCGTCCACTGATGATGATGGTAGCTTAACTATGGAAACGCGTTCGGTGTTTTTTTATTTTTGTGTGGTACATGGGTCTATTTTGTTTGTTCGAGTGATACAGTTCTTTAATTGGCTGACTATTTTCTGTTTTTCTAAAACCTCTCACCCTCACAAGATGTCAAGAAAAATTCTAGAGCTCGTAATCCGCTACGAAGTAGTGGGGAGGGATGAAGGCGCCTCGATGTACAGCGAAACTATCGTCGTACCACGGCGGCGAGAGGCGTCGAGTTGTGCACGGAAAATTTCTAGTCGATTTTCTCGAAAACGGGATTTCAGAATCTTTACGTATGAGGACCCTACCACGATAACGTCATGGTGAGCTACGGCTTGGTTTCGGGCCGCGGAGCGGGGGCGCGTTTTGTAAATTTCGTTCGTCTCGGCTAAACGATAAGTTAGAGCGTTCAAGTTTCTTGCGATCGCCTCGCATTTCGAGTGCACAATCGAGCGTGGACGCCGAAAGTTTGAAAAAATCACAAGAAGAGTGAGCGAAGCGGTCAAATTGTCGGACGTGTGAAAGTAGATTGGAAATGTGATCATACGAGACGTTAAGAATAAAGTTCGGGAAAGAGGTCGCAACATCGAAAGTCCAGGTAAACGTAGACGTTTCGTAATACGATTTGCTCCAATTCGATCTCTCCCGCCCTTAGTAATTTCTCTAATATTGATGCCATTTTTATAATTTTTTCAAAAAGTGGCTGCCAAGTTCTTGCTTTCAAAAATTAATGAAACACAAATGAATTTGACTTACAAATACTTACCAACGATTTCCAATTGATTTGTAACACTTTTATAATGTTTTTTCAAATTTTTGGACTTACGAGTAATTACTAACGATTTACTAAACAATAGCAGTAGCTTTTTTTTTTTGTTTTTAAAGTGACTGCCAACTTCACGGACATTTACTCTGCACTTAACGCAAAGTAAAAAGCTTCCGTCGGTTTCTATACGTAATCTTAACATAAAAATAAAGAAAAATTAATCGAATAAGCTAGCAGCTTCCCGTCGACCTTTTATAATTTTAAAATTATATCAATTTGGTGACTAAATTACATAAATATGTTAAGCGAGTTCGATTAAACCTTGAAGCTATACAGTAAACAGCGAGTATAAAACCGCTCACTAAGATAATCAATAAATATTTAATTAAAATATTAAAGGCATCATTAATTTTATAACATCAATAAATTATCGTTTTTTTTTCATCTTTCAGGTCCGAATTGTTCAGGAGATGAAAGCGATACGGAATCGGAACCAGGAATTCCGTTAAAAAGAAAGCAGCGTCGCTCTAGAACTACATTTACGGGAGAACAATTAGAAGCTTTAGAAAGAGCTTTTGGTAGAACTCAATATCCGGATGTTTACACTCGCGAGGAACTTGCACAAAAAACGAAATTAACTGAAGCACGTGTTCAGGTTTGGTTTTCAAATCGAAGGGCGCGATTACGTAAGCAATTAAATTCGCAACAGTTAAACGCGTTTAATACAATGTCACTGCAATCTGCATTTCCTGTACAACATCAGTATACGGATCCTGCTTTTAATCAAGCGACGTGGGCACAACAAAGTTACGCGAGCGCAGCTTTAGGAAGTTCGCCTTTAAATTCGACTTTATCACCAAGTGCTCTGCCACACTCTTCAACCCTCTCGGCGAGTATTGGTACTACAGGTACTACAGCAACAAGTACAGCTTCCTACAATTACAATTCGACATCAATTGAACAACCAAACGTTCTAAATCCCGCAAATCAATTAGGATATATGTCGCAAATATCACCAAATCAGCATGGAGTTGGCACTCAACAATCGGCTGTATGGAACAGACATTCGACCAATAACAAAATGGCGGAGAATCTGAGTAGTTGGCATGAAAATTACAGGTGACTTATTTTTTTTATCTTACATAAAAAAGTTTGCAATTGTTAGAAACATTATTACCATTGAAATTTATCGCTTACGTTTATTTAAAATTGTTGCTTTGTGTTCAGAGTTGTACGTGACTTTGAACTTTAAACGTACCATGTTCATGATGCTCATACAAAAATATAGTCCATATGTAAGCATGACTATGTAATACTTATGGATTAGCTATCTCATTTTTTGTGCATACACTATTACCGCTATTTCATAATCAATCAATTAATCATACTTTCCACTTTTTGTATGTAGTTAAGTAATTGTTATTAATTTTTTTCGGTACTTAATAACTTTAAACAATTGACCAACCTTTAAAATTGAATTAATTTCTATTTTCATTATAAAATATAACTTACTGTGATATTTCATTTTTTCGAAATCATGACACACTTGTAACAGTTGAGAAAGTAGGGTTTAAAAATATTTGAGATAAATTTCATAGAAGTTTCCCTTGCCTTTACTCTTTTTTTCGTATTACTCCCGAAATTTATATTCCAACCCTCGCACTTTAAAGGATTTGCCACAGTGTCATGTTCTTAGAATAATTGATATACGGGCTTAAGGTATGCCGTTATATTAGCGGTTAATAACATTATCGACTTTTAGTTAGAAAAACTAGAAATAGAGGAACCTCTATTGGCTGATTTCCACCAAACTGTTTAATTTACAATTAAATTTTATATTATCGCAAATATTTCTGATTAGATACATTGTCCTATAATTAAGATGGAATTCTTAATTGGACGTAAGTACCACACTAGGCACATATTCTTTGTAAAAATTATTTACTTACTTACATGTAATGTAATATCTCGGAAACCGTTTGTGGTTTTTGACATAATAGGAAATACCAATATGGTGCATTATTAGCTGTTGCCGACAGCTCGTAAATGAGTGCTACTATCGATATTCGATTAGTACATTATTAGGACACTTTTATAATAGGAATTTGATAAAGACAATGGTATATTATTTTATACGAAGTTAAAATAATACTTTTTGACTTTATGACTCAACATCAAAATTTGAAAATGAAGGTCAACTTGTTTGGCTTTACGTAATTGGGTTTTTGAAAAAAAATTTTTTTTGTGATAAATGGAAAGATCATATATACGTTTTATAACAAAACTATTTTTATTTTTTTTTCTCTCTAATTCAAAAGTTGTATTACATTAAAAATACATTTTTGAACCCAGTACCGGAAACACGCCGAAAGTTCCCGAACAAACCAGGGCGCGTGTGACGTCACTATGTTTAGTTTTACTCATCGTATCATACAGTGTTTTGACTTTTAATCGATTAAATCTTGTTTTTATCGTCAATATATTGGTAAATATATCAAAAATGTCAAGGTTTTCGTGCTTTTATAGTAATCTAGTAATTAATAATTATTTATGTAAACGTATACATTGAATAAGTAGAATTCGATAATAAAAATTTGTAACTAAACTCCAGAATCATAACTTAAAAATCATAGCATCACAAAAATTTAAAACGATTAAATAATACATTTGTACACGGTTATTGAATGGTTTCGGTTTAATTTAGTATTTTATATTTTAATTATGCACTAGGTTATGTATTATACGAAATTGAAATTTTAAAAGTCTATATAATGGTGGCTCTTCTGCTGTTATAATGTCATTTAAATAATTTTCATAATTTGATTTTTTTTTAGCTGAAAGAAGACATGGAGAATTATATTTACTATACTACAATGGGAAGTGGAGCAAAAATTAAAATTGATGTAGTACCGCACAAGTTTAGTTGTCAACCTAACCTTAAACTTTATCACACATAACTAAATAAGCTTTTATAAATAATATTTTTGCACTAAATTTCGGATATTTTTAGTCAATTTACATGTAGAAGCCGTTGACACTGTACTATTGAGAATTAATTTAACATTATGACGTCACAAGAATGCCGACCAATCGTGGCGCGTTTATAGCAGCGTGATTTTTTTTAAATTTTATCAATTTTAAATTGATTATAATCAATCAAACAAAATTTCTTTAAGAGTTTTCTGAATCGACTATATAATTTATGGTAGTTTTAAAATACATAAAAAACAATGGATAAACTTTTTTTTCAATAAATAAATAATTAATGGTTTTCTCTGACGCTATAGATGTAATTGAATAGTAAAAGGTGAAAGGACCTTGAAAATGTAATTACAGTGTTGACCTTGCTTACATGACTTGCTTTTCCTGTTTAAAACCTGCCTGCGTAGGAACCCAACAGAATTTGATTATGCCTAACGATTACAGGAATCTGCATGAACGCTAGGTGGAGCCACTATCAATCTCTATTTCAGAAAACATTAATCAGTTTTAAAAATACATCGCTAGATAGCGTCACAAACAGTTAAATCTACCTTTCAAAATATACGACTAGGTGCAGTCCCGATTACAGAAAACATCCATTAGCTTTACAAATACACCGGTAGACGGCGTCACAAACAATCAAGGGCCGGGTCTTCAAGGGATGAAGACCATAGAACAAGTTCAGGAGACCTACAACGGTCGTATGTGGTAGTATAGTCCCCTTATTAGAATACAATTTCAAATCTCCCGCCAATTACAAAAATGGCCGACAGAAACCGATACTATTTCAAATGTCCCGCTAAGGGGAACCATAATAGAGGGCTTAGACACGTGAGCAAGTTCCGAAGTCCTAATCCTGTCTTATGAGACAGCGTGAGGCCCTCTTATTAGAATACTATTTCAAATTTGCCGTCAAGGGGGGAATACCGAACAAGGGGCGAAGACCCTAGAACAATCTCCTGAGAATTTCAAATTTCCGGCCAAAACAAAAATGGCCTCCAAGGTGACCGACAAAAAAATTTATCACTCATAATTAAAAACAAAATGGCGCCAGAATTTAATTATGGTCAATAAAATGGAGGAGGATGCTGCTGATACATGCAATCCTAAGAGTAGAGTGGCTGAAGAGTAGAGATGTCTCAATTCGTTCTTTACGATCAACAAGCAAAACAGACAACTTAATATTCAACGATAAGCTGTATTATAATTACTATTTTATCTGACACTGAAATTGACATACTGCTGATAAAAAACTGTTTATGTATTTGCTTTGACTGATGAAAGAAAGATAATTATGACGTCAAGATGAACTAAGATAACACAGCTGATATGACTAGATAATTAAAACCAATAATTAGAGTCCCTTATTAGAATACTATTTCAAATTTCCCGCCATGTCTGACAAAATGGTCGACAAAACGGCCGCCACCAATCAGAAGTCAGGGAACGTGCGGCGTCCTATACCTGTCGTATGAGCTAGTATGAGATCCCGCTTATTGGAATACTATTTTAAGTTTTCCGCCATTGCCGACAAAATGGCCGACAAGCTACGCTCACAAAATGGCTGCAACCCATAAGAAACCCGTGGTTGAAAAAGGCCACGGAAAAGAATCCCCCCTCCTCATCCCCCCTCTCATACCCCGCCACCTTGTGGGCGTGACTTAACTCCCACTTTATTTGGTCCTCAGCTGCTTTTATTCTACTGGTAACTGCAGAAAATTAAAAGAGTTCAACACTTTGGTCTAGATATTCCATGATAAAATCTTGGTTGAATATCAAGCATGGAATAGACAGAATAGACCATGAATTAAATTGACACAAGTTCTAATATACAAGTTTTTTCGGCTTATTTTGATAATCTGAGTCTCTGGGTCATGCTATTGTGACGAACTAGTCAATATGAAGATTGAACATATAGAAGACTTGGGATCTTTACACCACATTAATATTCCTGGCAGCAAAACCAAGATAATGCGGTCGTTTACAGTAATTGGAGAAAAGTTTCTACAATTTTCCAAAAAGTATGTTTTATTACGGCCAGAAGGAATGAAAGATTCGCGTCTTTTCTTAAAATACGTAAACGGAAAATATCATAGATCTGCTATGGGCATACATAAAATTGGGAAAGTATGCAAAGTAGTGGCGTTCCATTTAAAATTAGCTGATTGGAAGGAATATACGGAACACTGTTTACGAAGAACTTCAGCTACATTCCTCGTAGATGAAGGTGATGATTTTACATCTTTAAAAAGACATGGACGATGGAAATCGACAAATGTGGCCGAAGGTTACATCGCTGATTCCATTTCCAACCATAACGAAGTTGCTTTGATGTTCTTGTCTCCCAATTCTAATTTTGAAGTACCCCAAACAAGTATCGGCAACAGACGAAATGTCTTCTGGGAGTTGTAGACGAGATAATATACTTTTAAATGATTCGTCTTTTGAAAGTAACGAAGAATTTTCTGCAGCTGAGGGTTCTTTTGGACGTGCTTTGAATGTAGAGGGATCTTTGAATACGGATATTAGTTCATCAATGATGTCCAGTAGCGGTTTCATTTTTGGAAAAGCAGACAAAATAAAAATATCCACTTATGTTTAAATTAAAAACTTTTATTGACGCAACATACTGCGTGACATTGTTTTGATATCAGTTCTGCTGCACACGGGGCCTCTGTCACTTTACAGCTGCTAGTGAGCGGCACTAAAGTTTTTTAGCGCCGCTCGAGAATTATTGTATTGTATTGCGTCGCTAAATGTCACGTTTACTGACGTTTGAAGAAAACAATTTTCTAGCTTCATCTCTTTTCGAGGTATTTACATGAATTTCTTGGTCGTCATGTTATCGAATAAGGGTTGTCTCAGTTTGGAGAAGAAGGGTCGAATGGCATCCTTTAATTCATCGATGGGTTGCGGTGACCCTTCGAAGACGGTATCTTTGGTCATGCCCCAAATGTATACGTCTGGAGAGGTGAGATCTGACTAACGTGAAGAATCGCGGAAGTCAGTAAATCGTGAAATGATTTTATTTTGAAAAGGTCCCTAAATAAATTGACGAACTGCAGCAGCAGTATGAAAAGTTGCCCCGTCCTGCTGGAAAACTTGGTTTCGAAATGCTAAATTACGTGCTGACTGTATAGATATAGATTCGGGATAAAGCGTGTTAAAATTCGTATGTAACACTGTTGATTAAATGTGACTTGTCTGCCATTCTCTTCGATAAAGTACGGACCAATGATTTCGTGCCCGGAAACTGCATATCAGATACTCACTGTTGCACTATGTAAAGGAACTTCTCGAGCCTCATCCGGTCTGGCAAATCCCAGAAATCGATTAGTGCATCGACTCACATGGCCCGACAATTAAAAATGTGCTTCGTCTGAAAACCATACATTATTAAAAAATTCAGGATTTTCATACCGCAACGCGCGAATTCTGAGGCAATATTCCAATCTACTGCGATAATCCTGAGAATGTAACTGTTGGTGTACCTGAATCACATACGAAAATGCACCCAGCTCCTTCAGGCTTCTTTGCCAGGAAGTCTTTTTAAACCAAGCTGTAACGCTGTTTTTCCCTGGCTAAGTTTAAGATTTTCGAATATCTGCTCAAAATTATTGTTGATGTTAACTGTCCTGGGATGCCCAGCGTTTCCTTTTCGTAGAAACAATACAATGCCAGTAATTCTAAACTTTTCAACAACCTTTAAAATTAGGGATTACTAATTAATTGTTTATGGTGTACTTGACAGGTCTATACTAACTAACGTGGATATAACTGCGCGCGCATAGAAACATCGCCTATTTTGTGTCAGTACTATTTATTTCGGGCAATACTGTACTTCACAATAAAGCAAAAAAAGAGAACACTCCTCCAACTAACTCTGGGCCAAATAAAACAATCGATAATGGTTATGCTCGTATCGATATTTAAATAGAGAGGTACTGCAGGTTCTCTTAATTTTGATGTTAATTCTTGTGATATGGCGAATCTAGATGTGCTTACAGAAGATGGAATACTATCTGACAAAAATCCGCAAACCCGCGAAAGCTCAGATCCGTTTTGACAATTAAAGTAAAGAAAGAAACTGAAATGCTTTTTATCTTCTCAAAAACGCAAAGGAGTATACCTATACATGGTTTACACAATCGGTATAGGAATATGTTTAGCAATTTAAAAACACATTTTTAATATAGAAATGTTCAGATCCGTGTTTGCATTCTATTCCATTCACACCCACCATCGTTCGTGATCCGTAATTCTACATTCGTGGTTTGTGTTAGTCGTTCTTCGTTCGTCGTTCGTCGTTCGTCGTTCGTCGTTCGTAGTTTGTCCTTCGTTGTTCGTCGTTTGTTACTCGTCGTTCGTGGTTCATCGTTGGTCCTTTGTCATTTTGTTGTTCCTTCTTTTCTTATCATTTTAATACTTTATTAACTTTAATGTTCCTTTAAGTTGAAATACAAAAAGATCGTAATGCTAATAGCTCTGAAAAAATAATATTTCGTAAATGTAAAGTTGAACTATTAACATCTATAGCAATATGGTATTAGAACATACAGCAATATCTTAAGTAAAAGAAAAAAAGATTATTGTTAATACGGAGTAGTTTTCATTGGACTTTTTTTGAACCAACCATAGGACGAGTCTAAAATGTTAAACCAGGCTTTTTTGCGAAGTTATTGGTAAATGTACACATTCTACTAATTGGATAATTCTTAGCGGCATTACAAGAGTATGTTTGAATATTAAATAGTCCAACATTTCTTGTTATTCTATTTCCAGGAACATTTAAGTTTAACCCCGTAAGAAAGCCTGGGCCCAATTTTTTAAACGATCATTAAACATACGTCGGATACTTAAAGTGTGTATATTTGAATCAAGTTATACTCAATCATACTCTCCAAGACTATCAGTTATGCTTGTAAAAATTTATTTCAATTTTTTTCAAACGTGTATAATTAAATACGGTATGAGATCATATTACAGACCCGTGCTCCAAATGATACCACACCAATAAAGCGTTTTCAAGCAATCAACGTTAAAACTACTGCCGATTTTTCTTGCTGATTTAACACAGATTGAGTTAATCTTGGAAATAAAATTTACTGAGTACCAAATGTAACGGCCGTGTCAGATATTGCAGGTCTGCGCGATACGTTTTTCTTTTAAATTTCGTCATAATAAAGATACTAGGCGTAGGTTATTAATGATATAAGCACTTGTAGACGAAAGATTGGATTTCCAATTCAGAGCTACTAAAGCAGCTGCTTGTAAAATAGGCTTTGTGTACAGATCTAGGCTGTAGTTTACCTCACGAGAACTCTTGCTACAATATAAGGCCTAAATTCAACCTCGTCAAGACTATATTCTCACCCATGTTCTCGATATCGTTGATCGTATTCAAATAAGAGCGGTTAGGCTTATAGATGACCCGTCCTTTACTTCTACCATACAGTTCTTTGAGCATGGAAAATTTTTTTAACCCTGCTGTTCTCCTCGACAAGACTATACACTTGTGCTGAAATATGAATTAAAACCAAAATAACAACAATTTTTATACATTTATTTCTCTAATGCAACGTTTTTTATATGAAACGTGAAACTTACAATAAATTCAACCAAATTTAAGTAAAAAAAGAAAACGGAATAAAAAATGTCTAATAATTGATATGATCCACTACTTCTTACAGTCGGGACAATAATAGGTCACGTGTTCTTTACACAAATATTTTTTACACTTAATGCAGGTCATATTAGTTTTGTTATCACATTTAGAAGAGCAAAATTTGCAGTGTGCTCGTTTTTTTTTGTTGCTAATTCCAGGAAGAGGTGCGGTAGAATTTTCCACCAATGGTTGTTGAATAGCTGTTACAATGTAGCTGATTGTTCATTATGAGGAAGATGTTTTCTGGACAAAATGTAAGGATTTACCAATTGTTTGCCCAGTTGTTCCAAAAACAGTCTTCTTTTGAACAGAACATTTTTATTCCAGTCTGGATTTATTTCACGCCATAAGACGAAAGCATTATAGGCACTGGTATCTAAAATGTTGTAAAATAAGGTTATAGGCCATCGGTTTGTTTTTCGTTTGCATGTGTATGCATCGATTAGCTGATCTAATACATCAACTGCTCCTTTTGTAGAATTATAATCAAGTATAATTTGTTATTATAAAATTTTGTTATGAACAAATAAGTTCAAAGGTAAATATGTAATTAAAAATTATTATTTGAACCTACGACCAGTACTTTGCTAGCGTACCGCGCTAACCAACTGCGCTATCAAGGTTCAAGTCCCAATCGATGTAAATTTTGTCTTTATGTATGTAGAACTGATGTAAATTCTAAATAAAATACATAAAGATAAAATTTGCATCGATTGGGGTTTAAACCTTGATGGCGCAGTTGGTTACCGCGGTACTCTAGCAAAGTACAGGTCGTAGGTTCAAATCCTACTCGAGGTAAACTTTTTATTTATGTATTTAATCAAATTAATAATCATTTTTAAGTATAGTTTGTGCTTTTTTGTGTTCTCTGTCGCTTATTTGTTTCTGGTTATAAAACGTACTCATTAGAATGACCTTCTTGTATTTTTTTGGAATATAAGACACAACTGCGGTATCTTTAGTAAAATAAAATTTGGAACTATGTACTACGTTATTTACTTCCATGATAGGTAGCTCAGGTTTGCTGTTCCTGACACTCCCTAACATAGTAAGATTTCTTGTGAGAAGCATTTGACTTAATTTATACGAAGTAAATAAATTGTCACAATTTACATTCTAACCTCTTAGTCCCATAAGTAAGGTCTAAAAGTACTCTCATCCCCTGATCCTTCTCAGGTTTTCCCCCAGGTGGTTTTCCCGTATATACTTGAACTTCTAAAGCATAAGAACTTGCACTATCACAAAGCATCCATATTTTGATGCCATATTTTGCTGGCTTGCTTGGTATATACTGCTTGAATGGACAACGACCTCTAAATGCAACCAGCTGCTCGTCCACAGTTACGTTTTGCCCAGGATTGTACAATTTTGGTAATATTTCAGCCCATTTGTCCCAAAATTCTCTAACAGGAGCCCACTTATCCGTAACACGTGTGATATATAATAAAATCGTCTCAACGACATTGTTGCGCGAAAAAGAGGTCTGCCTGTTTCTGCATACTCATAACAGTAACAAACCTATGTACGCCTGCAACGTAATGTCATCTAATTCTTTCCACTTGTCACCGTACACTCTACGACCTTCGATGTTAGTCATTTTCAAAATTATATTTTCCAGAGAACTATTGAAAAATTAGCTGAAATATAGATTTTACATCCTGGACTCGTACATTGCTGTATCTAGTTGGACCTGGAGCGACTTTTATGATATTTGCACTTGTTGCACGCCCTGATTGAGGAAATGGATCTAACATCCAAATTATGGCATTATCTTTAGATTGAACCGATTGAGCAGGTAGCATTAATTTCGTAGGATTTGTCCGTCCAGCATCGTCGAAAAAATCATCGTCTGACTGTTCATAATCACTATCTTCACTGATATGATTTTCCTCTTCAGAAGCTTCATCGTCACTAATGTCACTGAAATTATCAATAAGTTTTTTTGCCATTATTGTTATTTCAGCACTTTAGAAGAACTAGTAGTACGTATAACAAACCGCACTTTACTCTGCAACTTAACAAACAAAACTGTCTGTTGCATACTGTGATATGATATTTATACCTGCTGCAAGTTGCAAGTCTGTTCCTGTTTCGACTTGCACAGGCGGCTACAGACCTGCCGAAAATGCTGTAGTAACTCGCATAAGTAGGTACATTTGAAGAAGCATGTGATGATATGCATATTATCTATCCTCAAATTTCAATATAAAATAATTGGAAATACTTAAAAAATTGGAAATATTTAAATGTAAAATACCTTTCGGTCAGAATTTAACCAAATTTTGATATGTTCTAGAACTTGACCAATTGATCAAATATCTTCATTGCCCGAAAGCTCAAAGCTCAACAATTTTTGATATACAGGGTCTGCAATATCACTATTTGATACTTTCAATATATCACAAAATCGACATTTTTGCCAATATTAACTTAGTGGAACGTTATTTTTTTGTGCCACTGGTTACAACCTTTTCTTTACTTTCATTATTATTGTACATACACCTGATATACAGGGTGAGACCAAATGTATGTATCTGAAAAGAATTATACGGTGGTATTGTTTTGATTGGAAGTTAACATATATATATATATATATATATATATATATATATATATATATATATATGTCCATTTAAATTATTATTGCAAGTTAAATCCCCTAGACGTCCGTTGTACAGAGTGTTTCATTTCTTTAATAGATTTTATTGAGTATTATTATATTTCCTAGTTAATTTTCTGATAACTTAGTTGAAATGTCTATATTAAAATGAACTATCTGCTAACTGTATATACCTACATAATAGTCACAATGTGTTTATACTGATACTGGGTGTCCAAGTACAAAGGACCATCTTAAACTTCATATAGGTACGGAAAAAACCGTTAACATAAAAAATCCCTTGCAAGTGGATGTCGTTGCGAAATACAAAGCTTTTGGAGATTGACAGATAGAAAGGTTAGATGTGCTTCATTTATTATGCTCACTATTTTCTAATAAAATTTTCAGTAGATTCTTTTGATAAAGAAGGCGCTTGTCGAAGTTCATCTTTATTTTGCAAAACTAAGAAAAGAAAATTCTTTAAGATACTAGTGCCTTCACTGTTCACACCATCGACAGACCGGTTTCACAGGTCTACTTCCATCATCACTACCGCTTTGTACAGTCATTGGAAATAAGAAATGATTATGTAGAAACGTTAATGAACGTATTTTAATATATTAAAAATATCTAAGCTTAATAAGATATCAGTTAACTGAACTGATGAGGCAGAAAACAGTAAATAATTTTTGGTCTTGATATAACCATTATCATAGAAATCAAAAAGTTGCATAATCAAATGTTAAATGTCTATCACCTCCACATTATTTGCATTTAGTATATGATTTAAAACATTTGTAGAAGGATATTTGATTAGCTCTTGATACCTAGCGTATTCTAAAAACCATAATATTGGGTTAGGTTCTTCTTCCTCATTATTCGGCACAAATGCAATCCACAGCTGGTAACGAGTAGCATTTCTGAGGCGAGAATATATCCTTACCCGTATAAAATCGGGTTCGTAGTTTTCATCAAATTGATATTGAACCTGGTGGTGTTCTATTTCATTGTCCTGTATATAAGAAGGAGCAAGCTTTAATAGAAAAATGCCTACAGTTAACTCTTTAAGATAGTAATGTGACAAACGTGGGAATGAGGGAACGATAATTTCATTTAAATCAACCCATCTGCCCCTTCTAGCGCGTAAGTTTTCCTCCTCAACCCTGGCTTGAACAACATTTGGCTCTTGAACTTTTTGAAGAATATTTTCAGCTAGCTCAATAGTAGCATCTTGCATTAAAATGGGTGGAAAATATTTACTTATAATTGATCCAGCAGTTTTAAGAAAGTCAGTAATATTACAAATGTGGGGTGTTCTTATCTTAAAGCTAAAAAATTTAAAAAATCGATTTTAAGTGCCCATTGCGTGCTTCTACGAGCCACCTGGTTTTCGTAACGAGACGACTATCATTAGCCTCTTTTGTGGATAACTGTAGCTGACCTCTGGGCAAAAAGGCTGGCATTTTAAAATTAATACCTAATCTATTTAAAGCTGGAATAGCATCCAAGTACCCGCGGTCGAGAATGAAAATATCTCCTTCAATAAACCATTCACGCATTCCATTCACATCTCTATTAAATTCACTTATAAGTATGTTAGCATCGTTGTTTTCAGAATTTGAGAAATATGGCCCTTGAATGTTTAGAATAAATCCGCTCGGGGCAACAAGCAGAGATGGCTTGATAAGATGTTTACCCTTATAAGTACAGTAGGACTGTCGCAACACTTTAAAACAAGAACTTTTCTCTATTTCTAGATAAGTACAGTCATTATACACTATAACTTGAGGCCGATCCAGGTTTTGATTATATAGACGATTTGCAAAAGGAGTTACATGATTTTCGATGTAGCTGTCTCTTGTTGTAGCAGTAAATCCAATATTTTATGGTACAAATCTTGCAGAAAGAGATTGTCTAACTAGAGATATAGCTAAACTGGCTTGTTGTCTTGTGGAATAATTAAAAATAACCGCTAAAAAACTATCACTAAGACCTTGTCGTAACTTGCACAGGAATGCTAAGGGATCTTTTTTCCTTACATATCTCAAAGAATTTCCTATTCTAACGGGGTCACAAAAGTTGAAAAGATTGTTAAATTGATCTTTGATTACAGGAGAAACTGCTTTAAATTGAGAATCTGTGAAGTTATTTTCGTCTTCGTAAGCCGTGTGGTAGCTTTTTTCTTAATTTCCTTACGTAATGCTTGTAAAAAAATATAAATCTCATTACCTGCTAATAATGGCCGATTTACATATCGAAACCCAGAGAGTAGAAACTCAAACAGATTACCATTCTCATCTAGATGAGTATTACAACAGTACGTATTTTCTGCCACGTAACTCAACAAAAATATTAATTCTACCTTTCATGGATATTTTATGTATATCATTCCCATCGTTACAAATGCAGCATAAGTGAGTTGACCTTTGTAGCACATTTAATCGCAAACAATTTGGGTTATTGTCTATTGCTTGATTTTCCCTTACAATAGAAATATTGCAGACATTGCAGATTCGAGTTTCTTCTATTATGACCCGCTCTGGTAAATTTGCTTCGCGGCGACGTGCAATCACAATTTCCTGCTTTCTTGCATTTACCTCACCACTTATTTTCACCATAACCCTAGGAACTAAAGCATTTCCACAAGCAAAACATGGAATTCGATTCATTTTTCACATAAACTCTTCAACGATTTTAATTCAAAAAGTAGATTTGCAACTAAGCATCAACAATATCACTTAATTAGTGGATTAATTTTTGACGTTTCATAGCCACCTACTATATTGTTGTTATTTTATAAGTTTGGGAATAGAAAAACATAATAATTGTAGTATGAAAAACGGAAAGAAAAGTGTAAAATCAGAAAAAAATCTAGTTGTACGAATAAAAGCAGAAGAAAAAGCGCAATACCATATTACGGTTTTGGTTTAAACGAATAAGCAGTGGCGAAACAACAAAATTTTTATGGGGGCAGGCCCCACGGGCTCTTTTTGGGGAGGGGTGCGTATAAAAATTTTGTTGGGGCGTACACACCACTTTTTTATAGATGCATGCATGCGCATGAAAACTACGTCAATCTTGTTTTCACTCTCAATTTTAAACAGTTTTGGTTTTCATCATCATGGTTTGTCATATACCTACTTTAAGTAAAAGACTTTCTTGTTTTCATATTTTATTTAGGAAATATAACATATAAGTATGAAAAAAAAAACTTCAAACTAATTTTAGTTTTCTATCTGTTTTATAAAACAGAGAGAACTTGTTCAGCCGACAATTTCTGCTTAACTAAAGCATTTTCGATACAGAGAAGTGATAAATTTGAAAATCTATCTTGTACCATTGTGGTTCTCAGCCATGTTTTTATCCGCCTCATAGCGGAGAAACTTCTTTCGCAACCAGCTGAACTCATTGGAAGGCCTACAGCAATTTGTAGTAATTTGTAAAGATTTGGAGTCAGATCCCCCTTCACTTGAACTTTTAGATTTTCCAACGTGATTTCAAGATTTTTATTTTTGAATAAATTTCGTATCACTAAAACTTCAGCTTGAAGTGTTGAGATTTCGATATTGAAGGCCCTCTGATAATTGGCGACGAACTCAAATGCCTCATCCAAATCTAGCTTCATAAAGGAATCAATCGATCTTGCAAGGGGAAGATTTTCAAATCGTTTTTTCATATTGCCAATCACGTTGTCCATGACTTGGTAGTAAATGTTGACTATCCAGTATTCGGGAGCTGTAGTTCCTACAGGTATGTCGATCAGAGATGATTTACCCAGGATTGAGTCAGATAGATATTCATTAAGCCTTTGTGGTTGCTTCCTTTTTTTTGAAATCCTTAAAGGCTCCAAACAAATGTCTTGTTCTCCTGAGAATTTGTCTATTTCACTCCACAGGTCCTCAAATTTGTTCCTCTTCTCTTCAAAGCTACTTATAGTGCTATCTATGATATCACTAGCCTGACCTAGTGTGGCATCTTTTCTCTGAAAATATTTACTCAGTACATTTGCGACCATTAACACTGAATGGAAGACGAACAAACAAACGATAAATTGTGGCTTTATCATTGATGCCTGTATTCCAAGTGCTTCTACAGAATTTTTGTCTCGCTCTTGTTCAATTTCCTCGTCCAGAGCATTTCGAATTGCTTGGAAATTTTTCAAAAGGGATTTACAATTTTCATATCGACAACTCCACCTGGTACTGCTAAGACTTCCCATTTCGCCCCCCGACTTTATACCTAGAGCATCACGGGCGTTTATGAGATGAGAGTGATGACCGGGTTGAGAAAAGTGGACGTATATTGCCTCCAGAGTGTTGAAAAGTGCAGCTGCAGTAGACACCTTAGCACAACTGTCGACAATCACCAAGTTCATCCTGTGTGCCAAGCAATGAAAGTAAATGGCTTGTGGATGATCCTCCCTTATTTTGGCTTGCAGTCCTTGGTGTTTGCCAGACATAACGCTGGCTCCATCATAAGATTGGTCAATTAATATGGCGTTATTCAACAAACTGCATTTCCTTAGATACTTTTTAATAAGTATTTTAAACTATCGGCATCTCTAGAAGAAGAACAATCTACGAATATGGCCCTTGAATGTCTAGAATAAATCCGCTCGGGCAACAAGCAGAGATGGCTTGATAAGATGTTTACCCTTATAAGTACAGTAGGACTGTCGCAACACTTTAAAACAAGAACTTTTCTCTATTTCTAGATAAGTACAGTCATTATACACTATAACTTGAGGCCGATCCAGGTTTTGATTATATAGACGATTTGCAAAAGGAGTTACATGATTTTCGATGTAGCTGTCTCTTGTTGTAGCATAAATCCAATATTTTATGGTACAAATCTTGCAGAAAGAGATTGTCTAACTAGAGATATAGCTAAACTGGCTTGTTGTCTTGTGGAATAATTAAAAATAACCGCTAAAAAACTATCACTAAGACCTTGTCGTAACTTGCACAGGAATGCTAAGGGATCTTTTTACTTACATATCTCAAAGAATTTCCTATTCTAACGGGGTCACAAAAGTTGAAAAGATTATTAAATTGATCTTTGGTTATAGGAGAAACTGCTTTAAATTGAGAATCTGTGAAGTTATTTTCGTCTTCGTAAGCCGTGTGGTAGCTTTTTTCTTAATTTCCTTACGTAATGCTTGTAAAAAATATAAATCTCATTACCTGCTAATAATGGCCGATTTACATATCGTAACCCAGGAGCAGAAACTCAAACAGATTACCATTCTCATCCAAATGAATATTACACAGTACGTATTTTCCTGGTACTCAACAAAAATATTAATTCTACCTTTCATGGATATTTTATAATTTTATGTATATCATTCCCATCGTTACAAATGCAGCATAAGTTGACCTTTGTAGCACATTTAATCGCAAACAATTTGGATTATTGTCTATTGCTTGAATTTCCCTTACAATAGAAATATTGCAGATTCGAGTTTCTTCTATTATGACCCGCTCTGGTAGATTTGCTTCGTGGCGACGTGCAATCACAATTTCCTGCTTTACCTCACCACTTATTTTCACCATAACCCTAGGAATTAAAGCATTTCCACAAGCAAAACATGGAATTCGATTCATTTTTCACATAAACTTTTCAACGATTTTAATTCAAAAAGTAGATTTGCAACTAAGCATCAACAATATCACTTAATTAGTGGATTAATTTTTGCGTTTCATAACCACCTACTATATTGTTGTTATTTTATAAGTTTGGGAATAGAAAAACATAATAATTGTAGTATGAAAAACGGAAAGAAAAGTGCAAAATCAGAAAAAATCTAGTTGTACGAATAAAAGCAGAAGAAAAAGCGCAATACCACATTACGGTTTTGGTTTAAACGAATAAGTAAATACTAAATATAACTTTATTAGAAAATAGTGAGCATAATAAATGAAGCACATCTAACCTTTCTATCTGTCAATCTCCAAAAGCTTTGTATTCGCAACGACATCCAATTGCAAGAGATTTTTATGTTAACGGTTTTTCCGTACCTATATGAAGTTTAAGATATCGCTTTGGTCCTTTGTACTTGACCCCAGTATCAGTATAAACACATCGTGACTATTATGTAGGTATATACAGTTAAGTTATCAGAAAATTAAGTAGGAAGTATAATAATACTCAATTAAATCTATTAAAGAAATGAAACACTCTGTATAACGGACGTCTAGGGACTTAACTTGCAATAATAATTTAAATGGACATATAATGTGTTAACTTCCATTCACCAAAATATCAAAACAATACCACCGTATAATTCTTTTCAGATACATATATTTGGTCTCACCCTGTATATCAGGTGTATGTACAAAAATAATGAAAGTAAAGAAAGGTTGTAATCAGTAGCACAAAAAATAACATTCCACTAAGTTTTGCGTTAATATTGGCAAAATGTCCATTTTATGATATATTGAAAGTATAAAATAGTGATATTGCAGACCCTGTATATCAAAAACTGTTGAGCTTTGAGCTTTCGGGCAATGAAGACATTTGATCAATTGGTCAAGTTCTAGAACATATCAAAATTTGGTAAATTCTGACCGAAAGGTATTTTACATTTAAACGTGCCCCTCCTTTATACGTCCTATAATGTATACAGCCTCAGGTCATAATGACGCGGAACATCAATGTAACAATCATGTTTAAAAAATAAGAAAAAATTTATTAACACAAACAAGCCACCACAATGGATTAGAACAAAGTCATTAACTAGAAGTTTAGATATTAATAAACAAAAAGTTATCTAAACAGCAATTTGATTTCGGGTGATATAGACCCGAAGGTAACAGCAGGGTTAAATTCTTTCTTTGTATTATCTTTGGTACAATGAATATTGTGCTGCTGAATTACATTATCTGCTATTTGAGGCCACCTTTACCAGAAATACTCCGTTTGCACATTCACATCATCAATGTGCAGTACAAATGTCCACTTGTTGTATAAAACGGGCGCAGTCCACGTTCTTCTAACGGCTTCAAAAAATATGAAAAAAATGTAAGGTATCTCATAGGCATCTCTTGGCAGTTCAATATCCCCTTATTCATCCTTCTTAGTGTTTCTGAGTGTCTTAGCACGGTAAGCTAAACAGCGTTTTCAGGACCACAGTTATTAAGAAAAATCTTAATTTAAGGATTACGTTTGCATGACTTGTATTGTATGAAGAAACTAGAAAAAAAATTATGAAATGCATTATGCAAAAATTAATTTCACAATAGTTTTGAGTCATATTCTATAACAGGTGGAAATACACAAACTCAGACTCTCACATCGTATTTGAGTTAAATACAAAAGTGATCAATTACACATTTCATTAATGATTTACGCCATATTTCCGTTTGAGAACAGGAAAATTAATCGACTAAATTAAATTTGAGGTCAAATTTTGTGAAGTACTAAACTCAAAGGGTATGTATTGTTAGAAACGTTTTTAAACAAATTGATCATTTCCGAGCTCTCCGTTGAATAAGATTTCTGGACCGCTGACCGTAAAATTGCACAACGTTCGAAATATCACATTGTATAATTGATGATGGTAGATACATTGCTCTTATAACATTTTTACTTTTAACTCATAGCGGCATGCTATAACACAAAGTCATAATAAAAATACTAATACCGTATTATTTAGTCGTTGCACGATCTTCATATAGCATTCAATGATTGCGTACTTTGGTAGTAGAAATTTTATAAAAAAATTTAAATCTGCCTATGACAAGCCCCTTAATAAGCGTCCCATACAAAATAATAACATTTGCATACAGCAAAAACGAAGAGGATCTATTTGTTCGACTGTATAATTGGTAGTTGCAGCCGTACTCAAAATAATACGGTAGTAGGCACAATTAATTCGAGTCGGTCAGCTTAATGAAAGCTTACCTCATTTTACTTGACTTAAATATGGTTTCAGGTTATTTATTAAGAGATGTAATTAATTTAAGCAGTAATTCGATTTAATTGCTACTTCTGGGTGTTTGCATTTTGGTAAATTTTATTTGCCAACCAACCGACTGTTTTCTATACACTATTACAAAGCTCAAATTTTTCACATTCTGCATTACGAAACTTTCTTTAAATTCCTATTAATTGTGCAATATTTGCTTAAATTATTGATCTGTTTTCTATGTATTATAGGTTACCTAATTTTTAATTAAACGTTAACATGCGCTTTCTTTTATGAAATTTGTAATTATTTTTTAATGGAAGGTGTAGGCACGATTTTACTGTTATCTCTTTCACCGCTAATGTTAAACTCAACGGAATGATGCACATTATCTGGATACTTTGCAACTCTTGACATTCATACCTGAATTAATTTGTAAGATCAGCAAACTGGCTGTTAATAGATCATTTGGATCAGTGTTTTGTAAACATACCGTATAGTTTCAATTATAACAGAATCTCTTAGTGTGTGCCATCAGTATATGATGAATTATCTAAATATAAATATAAATCACAAACAAAAACCCTCAAGCACTTAAATTATACACAAATTTATTCATACATGTGTGCCCACGCACATTTGGGCGAACGTACTGATTAATTCTCCTCAATTATATGAACTTTATATTAACGACTTTGAATTTTAAGCAAATGGTGTACCCACCGGAAGTCCAATTTCAATTTTACGTGCAAGTGTTTTTTTCTTCTTAACAGTCAGATATACAGCATGTGTGAAAAAGCTCTGAGGAATGAATGGAGAAGCAAAAAGTTTCTATCTGCACATGGTCAATTTTTTTTATTTTTCTAATTACAAATACATGTTGGTTATTACATGAATAGCACTAATGTTTGAAATATAATTCCACGATTGTTTTATATAAATATTTATTTCTCAACGCGTTTCAATGCAACATGTATCATTATCAAAAGAAAATAATAACAGCGAAGCGATCATAATAGTATCGCTATCACCTCATATATAACGTTAGCACCTTCGCCTTCGGAGGTTAGTCAAGTTCTCGAATTGGGACCATTCCACAATCCTAAAAACAAAGTTACATCTGGAGGTGTTAACGTATCTTCAGTACACCAAATCGGTTTTTTAGGTCCACTATATATTCATGGCGCTAGTAACGCGCCATATGTGACCGATGATACTGGTCTGTTGTTTAAAGTGGTGCTACATATATTTCCATACTTCATCCAAGTACACTTTGTTGAAGAACGGCTTTTCTTGGTGGTAATTGTGATGTTACGTAAAATTGCTTAAATAGCTTCAACTAAGCACTGTGTTTTAAATTGTATTTTATTTAACTGTTGGTTTAAATGTTTATAAAAATTTTTGATTTAAAATTTTATATTAAGTTCATATAACTTTAATTAAATTTCGCCGTTATGGAAATTTGTTTATTAATTACTATATGTCTCTTCAGAAAAATAAACATCGATTCAGAGAACTGAATAATTTTATTAACGAAAAAAAGTAAACAAAAACACATCAACCGAAATTTGGACACATAAATTGAATCGAAACAAATTTATTATAATTGAAAATTATATCGGTAACCTAACTTTATAATTTTGATCGTAGGTTATAAACAATTGTTACTGATGTCTCGACTCTTCACTAACCGCGTTTCAAAATTCCGATAATAATAACGTAACTTAAGACTTACATGTTAACACTAACACTATCAACACCTTTTTCTTTAGTCAAAAAAAATTAAAAATTATAGGAGAGTGAGAAATCATGAGCAATTTTCCTTTTATACTCTTCTGTTAGCTACAAAAATTTCAACTTTTTCTGTACCATACAAACAAAGTAAGCAAGCCTCTGATTGGTTTAAACAAAATTGAAAACTTAATTAAATGCAAATTATGCCATAATTTTCTTAAAATAATTCGGATTTACTTTTTGTTAACAGAATTGGAATCTGTGCAGAATTCCGCACAAAACGAGACCTCACGAGCCCTATATTGCTTCAAAATTGTTCAATTTGACATACTATAATTTAAATTTACTTATATCTAAGAAACTCTAAACTCTACACCTAAACTAAGTACATATTCGTAATCTACACAAAAAACTGTATTAGAATACATTTATTTAAACTCATATAACTTAATTCTAAGGGAAAATTCTTTTTCAAATTGGAAATTTATGTAGTTAACCCCATTTTTATAATTTTATATTTGTATACCTTGTACAATGTAAATTTCTACATGAAAACGAGAGAAACCTCCTATTAATTACTCTTATAATTTATTTTATGCTTAAATTATCCTATAAAAACTATAAACTTGTAAAAACCTTAAAATTAAAACTTTATACAATTATACTCATAATTGAGGTTTACAACGTCCAAATTACTTAAAATGTTATTCTAAGATATTGTTATAACTGTCTTTAAAATCAACACTGTTCACATTCATTGTATTGTCTAAAACTTTGTCAACTCAGAAATCCATATTGTTAAACACACTTCTGCAGAATTTGTACACAAGAAGTATTTTTATGTCAAAATCCAAATGTAAAAATGTTGTTTATATTCTCTTTAATGTTTACAACGCACTACCGCTTCTCCTGCACTTTTTGTACACTATGTCTGTGAATGAAAACTAAACCGTGTCCGCACCATAACCCTTTCTTAAAATTTAAATCTTTCCTGCATTGTAACTAACTCGATACATGATCTACATATTATCATAAACTTACTCCGTTTGATAAACATCTGTAAGGTTTCTAAAATGCCAAAATACTTTGAATAAACTGTGAATTTATTGAAATATATTCTACGAACTTATATAGCCCATTGCTTTTTATGATTAAACAAACTTGTGCAAATTCCACCAAGCCTGTTTTGTTAAATCAAAATCAATTTCTTTCCCTCGTCTAATACTTTACTTAATAAAATGCAGTGTAAATATACTCTATTATATCTCAATTTGCCCACTATAAAGAATACAAAGTTGTTTACTCCAGTCCCTGTCTTAATCCTATATCTAACCATCTCAAAATATATGAAATAATGATCTTGGTTCAAATAACTTGTATATCATGTTAACTTGAGCGTTTCAAGTACTGTAGTGCCAAGCTGCATTTACTATGTAATCTCTATTAGCATCAAAATCACGCAATGTGTAATTTTAGACAATGCTTACATACTCATGTATTCAACGAAACAGTTGGGATGAGTCATAGGATCATATTTTTTTAAAACAAAGTGATAATGATTTACGTCATGATTATTTTGAAACAATAATGGCGTATACCTCCCTAGGTAAAAAATTGGTGGGGTGTATGATACTGTTTATAAGCGTTTGTTTCTTAGAATAACATATTTTAATTTCTCAATTATTGGATGTTTTCTCTAAGACACTTGTTTAGGTTATAAATACGTTTAAATCAAGTAGTCGAGTATAAATGGCGCATCTTCAGTACACCTATCTTTTATTTTTGAGATTTGCTTCCTATAAAATAAAAAGAAAATTTATTATACAGATACTGGAGAGCTTTTCCAAATTGAAATTATTAAAAGTCTTCGCCGATTTCGTCAAAATTTTGTTCCTTATACATTTTGATTTATCGCTATTGAATATCATTTTGAACCGTCAAAGAAATCAACGGTAAATGACGAACGTTTATGATTTTAAGGCGTTGGTCATTATTTGGGGTCAAAAAGCCCAACAATTTTATTTATACACCAATTTTGTTAGGTGAACTGCCGCACGCATTTTCTCGATAGATTAGGTTTTTTAAGGCTTAAAAGCGTTGGTTATTATTTGAGGCGAGATACGACAAAATACTTCCTTTTAGTTGAGTTGATCGGCCTATTTCCACAGTTTTTGCTTTTTGAGCGCGACGTTTCGGAAGTGGACTCGGCTTTCGTCATCAGGCTTAGTCCTGAGAAGGACTGTTTTCGCACTTGACTCGAATTCATATGTTATCTATAATTTTTTCCCAACTACTCTCAGATTCGAACTTGGTACCTTTCACTTGCTAGTCTAACACCTTTACCGCTGAGCCACTGAGTAATCCAATATATATTTTTTAGAACTTATATATATATATATATATATATATATATATATATATATATATCTTAAACCTTTACGTGGTTGCGCATATTGCGCCGTAACTTCTTGCGCAGGTGTATTGCGCTTAAGCTTTTCGCGCACTATTGGAATTCATATGGGTTTCATTTCCACACTAGCTTGGCTTATTGGATTTTCTGCTAGTGCGATGTATGTATGATTTGAGTTTGCAAGCAGTTGTGTTCTCGTCTTTTGCCACTATCTGTATGTTGATGAAACCGCAGAACACCTTGCTTTGAATGACAAGAGCAAACCTTCATGGTTTAAGGTCTTTCGTCATTATTCAGGGTCAAAGATCCCTAAATTGTTTATTTATACACCAATTTTGATGTGGACTGGGCCAAACACATTTTCTAGATTGGATGGAAATATCCTTTATGGTTTTGGCGCGTTGTTTTCCATTGGGCGCGAAACATGCATACATGTTTGAATTATATATACCCAAATATGTTCCATAAACGCACAAGACGTAAATGTTTAGATTTTGCGGTTTATCATTTTCCAATGTTCTTGGAAACACGATCAAATGAAATGGCTTGATGGGCAAGAACTAATTATTACGGTTTTTAGTACCTTGTAATCTTAAAAAAATGCAATCTGTTGCATAATGATTTACCTGCGTAAAGTTTAAATTACAAAATGTATACTTGTACATATTTGCACAAATTCTATAACATTTAACTGCATTATTGTACGTGTAGTATTTGTTTCTACGTCCACCCACATGGTTCTTTGCCCCCGATTGTATCCATATTGTTTGTAACATTCATAAATTTATTTTATTTATTTATTTTTATTATAATTAATAATTACAATTGCCTGGTTCTCCCCCATCGATACACATTACTAAATTGCCATCAAAATATTTCCGGGGCATGATTTGATGCACAAGAAATTTGGAACAACATTTTCGTGTTCATAATCCTGATTATCCAATTTGCAAAACACAAATAATGTGCAAATAAATAAATCCGTAAATATAGGGTGTTTTCTAAGTACGGTACATAACTTCAGGAGCGTATTCTGCCATTAAAATAAAGGCAACTTTGCTTATAAACTATGTCTCAAACATGCTTCGTCACGGAAGTACAGGGTGTGAAAGTTTGATTGAAAAATTGTAATTTGTTTAATATTTCCATAACCACTTGAGACATTTCAATAAAATTTTGCAGTGTTTGAGAGTTAGCAACGATGCGTATTTACGCTAAAATCGGCGGATTTCTATAATCAGTGACGTGCAGGCAGGATAATCGTTGCACAATTTGAAAGAAAATAATGCGGTACACCACTGTTTCTAATCTTTCTCAATTATTTTTTGGATTGTCTGTTCGATTTGGACGAAAAAATGGCTTTCGTCTTTTTTTCCTAAGACTAGTCGTTTTCAAGTAAAAAAATAAAAAAACATTGTAGTGCTCCGTGATGTAATAACCAGTGTTCATGAATGAGTCTCGTTGCAAACTGATAATAAACCTATAAAGAAACTAAAGTTTTTTCACTGCTTTTAATTATTTTTAAACTGTCTTAACAATGTACAACAAAAAACTTATCTTAAATTGTAATGTATCGTAATTAAATGTTCATGAATGAATACAACGCCATTTTTATTTTTTTTTTATTATTTAATTACAAATAGCAGTCATAAAAATAATCACCACTGACACACAATTAAACTAAATGTTGAAAATAGCCACCTTCTGATAAAACGCGCGATTCCAATCGCCTCATCAAAGACTGTCTCACTCGTTCAAAAACTCCTGGAGTATTTCTTATGGCATTACAACAAATTATCCGATTTCTTAAATCATTTTCATCTAATACAGGTGTTGTATACACGAGTGAATTGAGGTGACTCCATAAATAAAAGTCCAAAAGATTCAAATAGGGACTGCGAGGTGGCCAAGCATGAGGACCTCCGCGACCAATCCAGCAATTAGGAAAAGTGTTGTCGAGGTATTGACGTGCAACAAGGCTAAAATGAGCAGGGGCACCGTCGTGCATAAACCATAAATTAGCTCTCACCTGCAAAGGCACCTCTTCTAATAGTTTAGTTCGTCGGCTAAAAACTGACTATACGAATTACCATTTAGTCGGGTGGGTAAAAATTGTGGTCCAATAAGATGGTCACCAATAATGCCTATCCATACATTTAGTGAAAATGTTTGCTGAAAGCGACCTTCTCTTAAGGCATGGAGATTTTCGTCCGTCCAAATATGTTCATTATGAAAATTAATAATAGCTTCTCGCGAAAAAGTTGCGTCATCAGAAAATAAAACTGTACTCAAGAAAAATGTTGTTATGAGCCATTGTATGGAGTACTAAAATTTAGCCTTGGTTGAAAATCGCGTGGCAACAGAGCTTGTACTCGTTGTATATGGTACGGAAATAGTAGAGAAATTTTCAAAACTTTCCAAACAGTCTTTAAACTTACTTGAAGCTATTGTACTATCTTTTTGGTACTAGTAGAAGGATTTTCTTCTATTTATCGTAGTGTAGTATCTTCTAGCACAGGCGTTGTTACTGTTCGAGGTCTACCAGGAACCTCCGACTTATGCTTAAAACTGCAGGTTTCACTCAATCTGGCGTGTACCTTTCTAAATGTTTTAGCACATGGCGTTACTCTATTCGGATAACGTTCATGATAAATTCGCCGAGCTTCTACTGAATTTCCATTTGCTAGGCCATAAATGAAATACATCTGAGCCAATTCAATGTTAGTAAAGTTATTCATTTTATGTTTTGAATGCTTTACACAAAGATAAATACGGTGACAAGTAAAATGTCAACAATTTCACTACCAAACAAGAAACTGGTTAATAAAATATATATTCATACCTTCATACGAATATTCCTTTTCTTTTAAGGCTGAAGCCTGTTAGACAACAAATTTTAAATAACTTTTTTGTTGTACATTGTTAAGACAGTTTAAAAATAATTAAAAGCAATGAAAAAACTTTAGTTGCTTTATAAGTTTATTATGAGTTTTCCACGAGACTCATTTATGAACACTGGTTATAACATCATGGAGCACTACAATGTTTCTTTATTTTTTACTCGAAAACGACTAGTCTTAGGAAAAAAAGACGAGAGCCATTTTTTCGTCCAAATGGAACAGGCAATCCAAAAAAAATTAAGAAAGATTAGAAACAGTGGTGTACCGCATTCTTTTCTTTCAAATTGTGCAACGATTATCCTAAGCGCGATACTGATTACAGTAACTCCGCCGGTTTTAGTGTAAAATACGCACCGTTGCTAACTCTCAAACACTGCAAAATATTAAATAAATTGTAATTTTTCAATAAAACTTTCACACCCTGTACTTCCGTAACGAAGCATTTTTGAAACATAGTTTATAAGCAAAGTTGCCTTTATTTGAGTGCCAGAATATGCTTCTGAAGTTATGTACCGTACTTAGGAAACACCCTGTATAATGGAAGGAAGTAGTTTGTAATAAAATGAAGTTTAATTTTATTTCTCATTTCCATTCGTGATCACAACTAAAGGAACTTGAATTACTTGTCGATTCATAAAATTGCAAAATGATTGTCTTGATTGATTGTTTCGATTAATTGTTAGCAAATATCGCCTTTTATAACATTGTAAACGTACCTTATTCTTGTTTATCGAGAATAATTATAAAGCGGCAAAGATGAAATAGTGCTTTGATAATAACAACGCTTTCTCATTTATGCTTGATGCACGATTTATAAAGCATATTGATAAGGAAATTCCAATGTTTTTTTTATGGATTGACTGTACTATTTACACGTTACATGTATTTTCGATACAACATCCAACCCCGTTTTCAACCAAAAATATGAAATAACAAATTATTGAGACTTAAACACTGAGCCCTTCAGATATTAAATTCCTTAAATCTAAGAATTCGTGAAGAGCAACTTTCACGAAGAGCGTCACGTCTTTATCCGTGAACCTTCCAGAACATTATTTGGTTTTATTGCATCCGTTTTCATATAATAACCGTTATACAGGGAGTCCTAAGTTATGTCTAAATTCATTTCATGTTGAAGAAACGCTCAGACACGTGGATTTTTATTTTTGACTGCGGTTTCTTTAGTGGTAAAATTTTACATATAGGGTGTCCCAAAAATTAGTTGCGACCACCAAGTTGATTTTGTCAAATAGAAACACCTGTTTTTTATTTCATTTTTTGAATCTGATTTGAATTCTGAGTAAATCTCCTGTACCATGTCCTATACTTATAGTCTTACTTTAATTATTTCCACACAACAGGTGCATTTTGTATCATTTTACCTCTAGCTAGCTCAACGGAACGTTGGGGTCGTTATGACTCTCATAGCTGTTATCGAAATGTACACAAAGAGGTTTGATACATATATTAAGATACATATAAATAAATAAATAAGTAAATATTAACATAAGAAGAATGCTGGAAAGTATATAAAATTATGTAAACTAAAATGAATTGAGTGCTAGTAAAAAAACGGTTAAATTCGCAATGATAAAAAATATAAACTAAAGAGTAATTCTGGTCGATGAGATCTTCACAGAGATGCCCGCCTGCTGTTAGGCCACCTTCCACATGTCACTCTGAGGGTCGTTGCGGTCCGTCCTCGTCTTGTCTGATCTGGGGATTTTGTGCCTGTTACTGTACATACAATCAGTACATTGTGATTAACGTAAATAACAAAATGGAGTGTTTAGTATTTATAATTCAAATGGTTGTTTTTAATTCGTAATTCGTAATTATTTTTAAGTAAACAAAATCGCTTGTTGATGTTAGATGTAAGACAGATTTTTTTTTTAAATTGCAAGTAATTAATCGAACGTTAATTACTATTTAATAATTAGGGAATGGGTACAAGTATAACGTAAATAAATGAAGGGAAATCTTTGTTCGATATACCGTCAATGACAGGTTCAAACGCAGATGTCCTTGCGCTTGAATAATGCCAATTTAATAGAAGGTTTATGTACACGCGGAAATTAATTAACTGAAACCGGGTAATTTGGGCCTTATACAGCAGAAAGAGTTATCGGGAGGTAAAGTACTGCTTAGATCTGTACAAAAGCCTATTTTACGAACAGCTGTTTTGCTAGCTGACATAAAATGGTCAGCAGATGATAGATTTGAAGATGCAGTCATTCCCAACGAAGTAATAGAGTCTAAAAACGTTAGACCTGAGCCATGCATACTTACAACAGGAAATTATCGATCTGTTTTGGCGGACACAAGGCAACACTGAGTTTTGTTAGCATTAAATTTAACTAGATTATTGCTTCCCCATTCGAGAATATATTGAATGTCTTTGTTGATTGAATTTGCCATTTCAGCTTTAACGTCTCGAGACATAGACGGTAGATTACCATTATTAGTACACTGAGATGAACTACAATGAAGAGTGCTGTCGGCAGCAAAGCAATGGATAATGTTATCGCTATAACTTATCCCTGTAGTACTCCAGTGTTAATACTAACTTCTTTTGAAAAAAGGCCATCAGCTACGACATGTATTCGTCTTTTATCCAGAAAACTAGACATCCAGTTGATGAGCGTATCATTTAGGTCAAACGAGGTGAGTTTGGCAAGTAAATAGTTATGCCAAACATGGTTAAATGCCTTTGAGATATCTAAAGCGACAACTGTTTCACCGAATTGTTCTAATATACTGTTCCAAACTTGGGTCACATAAGAAACAAGATCACCTGTTGAACGACTCTGCCTAAACCATATTGGTGATTGATGGCTTTCTCCATGGTTTTAGACAAAGTGGAAGTGATGGTAATTGGTCGGTAGTTCGAGGGATCGGTCTGATCGCCTCTTTTGGGTATAGGTTGAACATTTGCTAACTTTCATGATGAAGGAAATTCTCCAGAAAACATAAAGATCGAATAGAGCTTAGATAGGACTGGTACTAGTTCGGGGAACATTTATTTAAGACAATAGCTGTAGGCTTGATCTCAATAAGGCGACTTGTTGAGATCAATCCTACTGCTAATCGATTCTAGGAGCTTGTACCCAAAATGAATGGGTTTCACAGAGTATAAGGAAGAGTTGACTAGGGGCACATCCTTTCCAGAATCATTGACACACGAGGTTGACGCAAATAAGTCCACAAAAACATTGGCTTTGTCTACAGCATCACCCAGCACAGATCCGTCAAAAGATGTGAGGGAGGGATGAAGATGTACCAAAGTTTTTACTAATGGCTTTAGCTAAAGATCAAAATTTACAACCGTCCAAAGGAGATGTAGCTAGATCATTGCATTTTCGTTGTTCAAAGAATTTTCCACTCCATGTTCCATCATGATGACTTCAGATATTGAAAGAGCAATGTCCAAAGAAGAGGGAAACGAAAACAATATTCACGCCATTGAAAGGTTGCAAAGAAATCTCGTAAAATACTCCATCTAGTTGACTTAAAACACCACAAGGTTCTATCAATGTTGCAAACAACGGAGGAATTAGGGACACTAGAAGTTCTTTCTAATAGACAATGGTCATATAGACATGGTGGTGAAAGAAATGAAGTTTTATAAACAAGTGGGTTTGATGTAAGAAAGAGGTGTAGAAGATGTAGAGTATGATTAGGGTTATCAGGGATTCTTGTGAGTTCGGAAATCATTTGCGTGAGATCACATAAAATAGAAAATGTTTCTGCACTATGACCGGCAGGATTAGTAGTAGATTAAAATTGCCGCCAGTTAGAGTTATGAACACTGAAATCTCCCAGAATTGAGATATCGTATGGTGGGAAGTGAGACAGAAGACAGAAGTCTTGAAAGTTACTATCATTAGGAGACATGTAAATATAACATTGGAAATTTAGGACCAGAATATTTAAACCAAATCACGTCAAAATTTTTATTTTCCAAGGAAGAAATCCTCTTTTAACCAATGCTGTCCTTGATATAGGCACATGTGCCGCCTTTATATCGAAAGTTAGAGTGATGGTCGTATTGGGGATATTACAAGTCGAGTGAATCGAGCTTTCAGAAGAGACTTGTGTTTCAGATAGAAACAAAACGTCAGGTTGTAATTGTTCAAGATGTTGGTGAACAGCATTAAGATTAGCCCTGATACCGCGGATGTTACAATAGTGGATTAGAACGTTAGTACTTTAGATGACCGAGGTCGCTTTGGTCCTGTCCTCCCGGACATCCGAATGGTTGGATTTAATTTGGACTTTCAATCCGATGGGAAGACAGCGAGGGCAAGAAGGAAGAGTAAGGATAAGAATAGATTAAGGATAAAGAAAAAGGTGACCGGCAGCTCTTACCTAGCTCATAAAATCAGAGACCCAATGTTAAGGAGCCCATGGTTAAGATGGTGGTACCTCCACGTCTGGCATGAGATACACATTCCTCTCACCTATATTTATAATAAGATTAAATTTATCATATCTTCAATGTCACCTCTATATTCATTTTCATCATCTCGTTGCATCTGTATGCGCCGGTTACTCCGATTAATAAAACAATCCGAATAAATCATATTACATTCGGAGGGCACACAATTAAAATGATTTAAATTTGCCTTTATTTTTAAATATACTTCATCTGGTGCTTTCATTAAAAAACCTTTATTTGCCTATTTCAGAAAACATCGTAACTTTAAATATGGACTATTCCATGCTTAATAATTAATTCGGATTTGATCATGGTATAACCGCATTACATTGTTGAAGATTTCCATTTTTTATCTTTTTGCGTCTGGTTAAAATACGCAAGAAGTGCATTTTTCGAGTAAATGTTCACATCTCATTATACCATTGAAAAAATTGATACGCAAGTAGTAGGCACTTGCGCCGCCATCTTGATTTTGACGTCACAAGCCCGCCCACGTGGGCCGGTTTTCCACCTTATTTTACACGTTTACGTGTAGGACGTGTTTTTCACCCCTATTTTTCACATCCACGTGGAGACCGGATTTTCCACCCTTATTTTATATACTCGTGTGAGACCGGATTTTCCACCTTATTTTTACACGCTTACGTGTGAGACCGGATTTTCCACCATTATTTTTACTCGCTTACGTGTAGGACGTATTTTTCACCCTATTTTTGCACATCCACGTGTGAGACGGCATTTTCAACCCTAATTATTTTTATATACCCTCGTGTGAGACCGTATCCTTTCTTTTCGAAGGCCCTTTTCAACCTAATTATTTTTACTGCTTACGTATAGGACATGTATTTTCACCCTATTTTGCACATCCACGTGTGAGACCGTGTTTTCAACCCTAATTATTTTTACTCGCTTACATGAAGGACCGTATTACCCTTATTTTATGATTTCTTTTGGGGTTAAACCTTATGGTTGTATTAAGGACCTTTTGACAGCTAGGACTTTGCTAACGCGAGGACAGGGTGGAGGCTGGTCTTGGCTTAGAACTGTATTTAGGGTTGGAGCTTAGGTGGGGTTGGTCTAGGATTAATCTTAAGGTTATTTGATGGTATTAAGGTCCTTTGTAGCTGCTAACGTGAGAGCTGTATTTTAGGGTTAGCGTTGAGCTAAGGGCTTAGGTGGTGGCTGAACTGGGGTATGGCTTGCTTAGGCGGGGCTGGAGCTTAGGTGGTCTGGATAAGTCTTAGAGCTTGGCCTTGGTGGTGGAGCTAGGTTGAGTCAGGTCTTGGTGGTGGAGCTAGGGTTGGAGCTTGGGGCTGTATGTAGAGCTGAGGATTAGGCTTAGGGTTATTTCTGATGGTATTAAGGCCTTCTGGTTGTAACCCTGGAGGTTAGGCAGACACATACGCATACAATAATTACATAATTAATAAGATATTATTATTTAGGCTATTGCTTTTAAAAGGGTTAAATGCTATTGGAGAAAACGTTTCTAATAAGGAGATGAGATAGCATCTGTGTTAAGGATTGATCTTGCGTGGGAAATTTGAATGACAGTAAAATTTAATTATAGAACACTTATTTTTATTATCGTAATTAAAAACCCTCAGTGAGCTATAGAAAATTACTGCCATTCGGTGTAATGAAACAAAAAAACATTTTTATTAAGTTAATTACATAACAGTTTGTCTTTTCTTAAACGATTATTAAAAAACATAGTTTTACCTGCATTGAAAATAATATCCATACGTCCGTTAAAAATGTTGTACGCCTTAATATTTTTTAAAGAAACTTAATGCTTGTGTTTATAACTGTAATTAAAAATCTGTAAATAAATAAAAGGGTTAATACCACACTTACCATATCTGTACTTAAAGAACGTTTTCGAGGCACTGATTTACGCGTGATGGTCACCGCTTTTGTGTTATCTGTCAACTAAAACTTTCTAGTTGTGTAAAAGCCAGCTATAATTAGAGTGTAAAATATACAACCTCATTGTCTTTATTGCACTTACTGAAATCGTATTAACCTTTCTCTTAAAATAAAATTGTTTTGAAAATATTCGTATACGGATACACAAATTGTTTTATAAAACCATATTAAGTGTTTGGAATGTTTAAAATTCCATAACATTTTGTAGTAAGAAATCACTGTTCACGTTTACTTTTAACTAATTACCGTGTAATTATATAACTTTTGTTTAATTTAATAGTCTAAAACCAATATAAATGGTTAACATAATTTCTAAAAATATTATTAGAGTTGATACGCCGTTTTATTTCAAGTAATTGTTTTCAATATATATAAAATGTGTAAGTGGACCTGTATTATTTGTTTTAACCTTCTACTTACATAAATTCAACTTATACACGAATTAATAACGACCTCCACTAGTTTATAACACATTCGCTATGCGAATAGGGCCTCAACTTACAATCGCACGGCACGTACGGGCGTGCGAACGCTCGTACGTGTGAGCTTGCGTACGTGCGAGCGTGCGTACGTTCGTGCGTACGTGCGAGCGTGCGGGCGTACGTACGAGTGTTCGCACGTGCGTGACGTGAGAGCGTACGTGCGAGCTTGTGTGCGTGCGTGCGTGTTTTTTCGTTTGATCCCGTACTAAAGCAGTGCTAGTTGATTGTATGTAGTTGTAGGCCCTATTGTGTTGACTAAGAGCTATAATTGGAAGCGTTGCTTGCTATACCTGGCCGTGGAGTTAAGTTTAATCAGCTTTTTTGACAGATGTATTTATTTATGATAAGATCAGGCTTACATGTAAAGTAATATAGAGTTGAAACTAACTAGCTAATGTGTTTTGCTGCTACACGTATCACAGTATTGAAGATTCTGTTTATGTATTAGAAAACGTATTACAGCTTCGAAACAGAGTGCAGATAAAAATTGAAGAAAGTGAATACGGCACAACTTCGGCGAGCAGACTTAAAGGTTTTAATGTGTACAGCATTCCCAGAGCAGCGTTGAAACCATTTAATTTAGAGCTAACCTCGTGTCCATGTAATAATGTCTGATAAACTATTAGGGTTATTAGCTTGCTTTATAGGTTACAATATAATCGTTCAAGGTGAAGACGATGAGATGGTAGTATCTCAAAATTTCGATGATGGTGATGCTCTATGAAATTTCAAAATAAAATAGATTACGTCACTCTACCACGCCACTCAATGTGGAATAACCACGTTTTTGTAAAACGTCTTATGTAATAGCATTGTCTGCCCCTTACAGATAAATTCTTTGTGTTTAAAACTGTTTCCTTGTCTGGATGTAGATTTATAAACCTTCATGTTAATTATACTAGTACTTTTTGAAATATCATTCGTATATAAGAATAATACAAGGTTTGCTTCAAACGATCTTCATAATATACTTTAACAGTAAACCTTTTCAGATAGTTGATCACCCTATTAAAATGGAGCATTAATAGTTTATAGAAGTACGAGTGTAAATAAAAATACGCTACATAGCGAATGTGTTATAAACTAGTGGAGGTCGTTATTAATTCGTGTATAAGTTGAATTTATGTAAGTAGAAGGTTACAACAAATAATACAGGTCCACTTACACATTTTATATATATTGAAAACAATTACTTGAAATAAAACGGCGTATCAACTCTAATAATATTTTTTAGAAATTATATTAACCATTTATATTGGTTTTTAGACTATTAAATTTAACAAAGTTATATAATTACACGGTAATTAGTTAAAAGTAAACGTGAACAGTGATTTCTTACTACAAAATGTTATGGAATTTTAAACATTCCAAACACTTAATATGGTTTTTATAAAACAATTTGTGTATCCGTATACGAATATTTTCAAAACAATTTTATTTTAAGAGAAAGGTTAATACGATTTCCAGTAAGTGCAATAAAGACAATGAGGTTGTATATTTTACACTCTAATTATAGCTGGCTTTTACACAACTAGAAAGTTTTAGTTGACAGATAACACAAAAGCGGTGACCATCACGCGTAAATCAGTGCCTCGAAAACGTTCTTTAAGTACAGATATGGTAAGTGTGGTATTAACCCTTTTATTTATTTACAGATTTTTAATTACAGTTATAAACACAAGCATTAAGTTTCTTTAAAAAATATTAAGGCGTACAACATTTTTTAACGGACGTATGGATATTATTTTCAATGCAGGTAAAACTATGTTTTTTAATAATCGTTTAAGAAAAGACAAACTGTTATGTAATTAACTTAATAAAAATGTTTTTTTTTGTTTCATTACACCCGAATGGCAGTAATTTTTCTATAGCTCACTGAGGGTTTTTTAATTACGATAATAAAAATAAGTGTTCTATAATTAAATTTTACTGTCATTCAAATTTCCCCCACGCAAGATCAATCCTTAACACAGATGCTATCTCATCTCCTTATTAGAAACGTTTTCTCCAATAGCATTTAACCCTTTTAAAAGCAATAGACTAAATAATAATATCTTATTAATTATGTAATTATTGTATGCGTATGTGTCTGCTAACCTCCAGGGTTACAACCAGAAGGGCCTTAATACCATCAGAAATAACCCTAAGCCTAATCCTCAGCTCTACATACAGCCCCAAGCTCCAACCCTAGCTCCACCACCAAGACCTGACTCCAACCCTAGCTCCACCACCAAGGCCAAGCTCTAAGACTTATCCAGACCACCCCTAAGCTCCAGCCCCTAAGCCAAGCCATACCAGTTCAGCCACCACCTAAGCCCTTAGCTCAACGCTAACCCTAAAATACAGCTCTCACGTTAGCAGCTACAAAAGGACCTTAATACCACCAAATAACCTTAAGATTAATCCTAGACCAACCCCACCCTAAGCTCCAACCCTAAATACAGTTCTAAGCCAAGACCAGCCTCCACCCCTGTCCTCGCGTTAGCAAAAGTCCTAGCTGTCAAAAGGTCCTTAATGCAACCATAAGGTTTAACCCCAAAAGAAATAATAAAAATAAGGGTAATACGGTCCTTCATGTAAGCGAGTAAAAATAATTAGGGTTGAAAACACGGTCTCACACGTGGATGTGCAAAAATAGGGGTGAAAATACATGTCCTATACGTAAGCGAGTAAAAATAATTAGGGTTGGAAAGGGCCTTCGAAAAGAAAGGATACGGTCTCACACGAGGGTATATAAAAATAATTAGGGTTGAAAATGCCGTCTCACACGTGGATGTGCAAAATAGAGGTGAAAAATACGTCCTACACGTAAGCGAGTAAAAATAAGGGTGGAAAATCGGTCTCACACGTAACCGTGTAAAAATAAGGGTGGAAAATCTGGTCTCACACGAGGGTATATAAAAATAAGGGTGGAAAATCCGGTCTCCCACGTGGATGTGAAAAATAGGGTGAAAAACACGTCCTACACGTAAGCGTGTAAAAATAAGGGTGGAAAACCGGTCCCCACGTGGGCGGGCTTGTGACGTCAAAATCCAAGATGGCGGCGCAATGCCTACTACTTACGCAGCAAAATACTTTTTACCGGATTTCGATGATCCGAAGCACGATACTGCTTCATTCGTTTCAACATTGCATTCTAAAACCAATTAATTTATAACGACTATCTTTTTAGTGATTTAATTAGCTTACATCTTTCTTATTGAAAATTACAAACCGAGAAATAATTGCTTTACTCAATAATAAGGTTATTTACAGCGTTACCCAGGAAGCAGCACCTACATATTCATGAAGACAAACCTACCTACTTGGCAGTGGAGTTTAATTTAACGAAGGCTAACAATGTCCCTTAAAAAGCTATCATTAAAAATAAATGTTTTATGTAAATTTTCGGAAGTTGGAAGAAAACATAGCATATCTTATTTGGAGGAAAAATTACTTTTCATGGCTTGTGTCTTATTAGCCGCCGTACGAAGAGAGGCGACTAAACACAGGCACAGCATGAAAAGTAATACTTCTCCACATAAAATAATCTACTGTTCCTAGTGACTCGTTCGTTAATTACTATTTAATAATTAGGGGATGAGTACAAGTATAACGTAAATAAATGAAGGGAAATCTTTGTTCGATGTGCCGTTGGCAGGTTCAAACGCAGATGTCCTTGCGCTTGAATAATGCCAATTTAATAGAAGGTTTATGTACACGCGGAAATTATTTAACTCAAACCGGGTAATTTGGGCCTTATACAGCAGAAAGAGTTGTCGGGAGGTAAAATACTGCTTAGACCTGTACAAAAAGCCTATTTTACGAGCAGCTGTTTTGGTAGCTGACAGAAGATGGTTAACCCATGAGAGATTTGAAGATACAGTCATTCCCTACGAAGTAATAGGGTCTGAAAACTTTAGACCTGAGCCATGCATACTTACAACAGGAAATTATCGATCTTTTTGGCGGACACAAGGCAACACTGAGTTTTGTTAGTGTTAAATTTAAATAGATTATTGCTTTCCCATTCGGAAATACATTGAATGCCTTTGTTGATTGAATTTGCCATTTCAGCTTTAACGTCTCGAGACATAGACGGTAGATTACCATTATGAGTACACTGAGATGAACTACAATGAAGAGTGCTGTCGGCAGCAAAGCAATGGATCAGGTTAGCGCTATAACTTATCCCTGTAGCACTCCCGTGTTAATACTAACTTCTTTTGAAAAAAATACATCAACTACAACATGTATTCGTCTTTTATCAAGAAAACTAGACATTCAGTTGATGAGCGTATCATTTAGGTCAAACGAGGTGAGTTTAGCAAGTAAACACTTATGCCAAGCATGGTTAAATGCCTTTGAGATATCTAAAGCGACAACTGTTTCACCGGATTGTTCTAATGTATTGTTTCAAACTTGGGTCACATAAGCAAGAAGATCACCTGTTGAACGACTCTGCCTAAACCATATTGGTGATTGATGGCTTTCTATAGTTTTAGACAAAGTGGAAGTGATAGCAATTAGTCGGTAGTTTTAGGGATCGGTCTGATCGCTTTTGTTGGGTATAGGTTGAACATTTGCTAACTTTCATGATGAAGGAAATTCTACAGAAAACATAAAGTTCGAATAGAGCTTAGATAAGACTGGTACTAGTTCGGGGAACATTTATTTAAGACAATAGCTGGGATACCGTCGATTAGCAGTAGGCTTGATCTCAATAAGGCGACTTGTTGAGATCAAGCCTACTGCTAATCCAAAATGTATAGGTTTCACAGCGTATGAGGAAGAGTTGACTAGGGACACGTTCTTTCCAGAATCATTGAGACACGAGTTTGACGCAAATAAGTCCACAAAAACATTGGCTTTGTCTACAGCATCGCCCACTACAGATCCGTCAAAAGATGTGAGGGGGGGGTGTACCAAAGATTTACTAATGGCTTTAGCTAAAGATCAAACTTTACGACCGTCCAAAGGAGATGTAGCTAAATCATTGCATTTTCGTTGTTCAAAGAATTTTCCACTCTATGTTCCACGAGGATGACTTCAGATCTTGAAAGAGCAATATCCAAAGAAGAGGGAAACTGAAAACAATATTCACGCCATTGAAAGGTTGCAAAGAAGTCTCGTAAAACACTCCATCTGGTTGACTTAAAACACCACAAGGTCCTATCAATGTTGCAAACAACAGAGGAATTAGGGACACTAGAAGTTCTTTCTATTAGACAATGGTCATATAGACATGGTGGTGAAAGAAATAATTTATAATCAAGTGGGTTTGATGTAAGAAAGAATTGTAGAAGATGTGGAATATGGTTAGGGTTATCAGGGATTCTTGTGAGTTCAGAAATCATTTGCGTGAGATCACATAAAATAGCAAATGTTTCTGCACTATGACCAGCAGCATTAGTAGTAGATTAAAATTGCAGCCAGTTAGAGTTATGAACACTTAAATCTCCCAGAATTGAGATATCGTATGATGGGAACTGAGATAGATAACAGTCAACTTTCAAACTAAGGCAATCGAAGAAGTCTTGAAAGTTACTGTCATTAGGAGACCTATAAATGCAACAGTGGAAATTTAGGACCGGAATGTTTAAACCAAATTATGTCGAAATTTTTATTTTCCAAGGAAGAAATCCTCTTTTAACCAATGCTGTTCTTGATATAGGCACATACGCCGCCTTTATATCGAAAGTTAGAGTTATGGTCGTATTGGAGATATTACAGGTTGGGTGAATCGGAGCTTTCAGAAGAGACTTGTGTTTCAGATAGAAACAAAATGTCAGGTTGTAATTGTTCAAGGTGTTGGTGAACAGCATTAAGATTAGCCCTGATACCGCAGATGTTACAATAGTGGATTAGAACGTTAGTACTTTTTTCGATGGTCCGAGGCACTAAACTGCTTCATTCGCTTCAACGAGCGGCGTGCATTGCATTCTAAAACCAATTAATTTATAACAACTATCTTTTTAGTGATTTAATTAGCTTACATCTCTCTTATTGAAAATTACGAACCGAGAAATAATTGATTTACTCAATAATAAGGTTATTTACTGCGTTGCCCAGGAAGCAGCACCTACATATTCATGAAAACAATCCTACCTACTTGGCAGTGGCGTTTCATTTAACGAAGGTTAACAATGTCCCTTAAAAAGCTATCATTAAAAATAAATGTTTTATGTAAATTTGCGGAAGTTGGAAGAAAACATAGCATATTTTATTTGGAGGAAAAGTTACTTTTCATGGCTTGTGTCTTATTAGCCGCCGAACGAAGAGAGGCGGCTAAACACAGGCGCAGCATGAAAAGTAATACTTCTCCACATAAAATAAGCTACCCTACTGGAATTTTAATCTTTTTGTTACCAAATCGTTATTTTATTCTTTAAAAATAACAAATATCGTATATTTAGTCGCATATCAAGTCCCAATCTTGTTATCATTTCCCTAAGAAAATATGAACTTTTCATGCAGATGTGTTTCGCAAAAGCGTAAACAAACTTTTTGCCTTATTTCTTAAAATACTGTGCCATTTTGGTAAAAATATGAAATAAATAAATTTTTTTGTATCTTTTTACTGCAGAATTTGGGATTTCGCCCACAACCTTTCAATAAAAATAAAAAGCTGTAAAAATAACAAATAACATGTCATCAGTATTTGTTTCAAAATAAAACGCAAAATTATTTATCTTAGTGTATATTGCCAAAAGTACTTGATGTAGTCCACAATAATGATGCTCCAATAATTGAATCTTCCTGTGACAATCAGTATTGACTGATTAAATAATTTCATTTCTCTGTATTTATTGTTATGAAACACTATGGCAACGTAACTAACTTAATTATTTAAAACGGAGATTTGCCAATATTTTACAAAAACTAATAAATTTTATTGTTTTCAGTTTTTTCGCGGGAAGTCATTATGGAGCCCATTCACCAAGCGAGGCTAAATCTGGATATCCTTATTTCGGAACTATGGAAATGTGTGCAAGTCGTGTTCATTAATTTGTAAATATTTTAATATTTAATATTTAATAACTACAACAAAAAGAAGTATTATATAAAGATTTAAAATTAGATTATGTAACATTAAATATATTTATCTCTTGTATATAAAAAATAAACAATCAGCCTTATATATATTGTAATTTTAATTTAAAAATCATTAGTAAGCAGATAATGTTTTTTTATAAATATAAATTAAATGCAAGGTAAGCAGTGTTTAAAAAAAATGAAGCAATTACGCTGGGATTACCGTCAAAGTTAATATTAAACCGCTGTCTTTAATAAACACTTAATAACTGCTGTTTATCGACTTTTAACTTGGTAGTTAATCATTCGAGGTGGTCCACAAGAGCTTTAATATAAAAAAGGAGAAAAATTATTATAGATAGGTTTTTTTTATTTAAATTTAATGTAAGCAAATTTACAATTACCATCCGCGCATATTAATGAAAGTAAGTACTTTGAGGAATCCTATTTACAGCAAAGTAATAAATTTGTTTTAAGCGTAAACAGTCCTGCATGTCTTATTATTAAACGAAAAAAAGGAAGATTACATTCTTAAGACTAAATAATTGCTTATTTAAGAATACGAGTTATACGCAATTACGGCTATTTGTAGTTTTCCTAAATCGTCTTTTTCCACTACAATTGATTCTCAATTTCTTGGGGGCATCACATACGCGTGAATAGTTCATAAATACAAGACGTTGGACACATAACGTATACTTTTCTTTGAAATATAAACTTACCGTTACATTTTAATTTAAAACTTAAACTTTGTTTATAGTAGCTGTCTTAAATCCCATTTTGCAACTATTTCAATATCTAAAAGTATCAGGTAAAGTATTAGCAAGATTATTATACTGTCAACCAAACACAATATCACAGATTAATTTGTACTTAAAAATGTAGTTAAAAATAAAACCTTATGCATTTTTATGACATTAATTTAATAATGGTCATGTTTCGGTATACGTACAGAAGAATTTTGCGTATACCGGTCGTAGGTGAAAGAAACAGAACTGTACCAGGTGTCCCAATAAGAATGGCCCTCGGCCATATATCAGAAATCACTTATAATAGTTTCGAAAAAAAAATTATAACAAAAGTGGCCTCGAGAAAAACTGGAAATTATTTATAGAATTGTAGGAACACCGCTAGTGGGCGTAACTGAAAATTAAAAACTAAAAAATAAATATTTTACAAATTTCGCCTAATTAAGAGGCATTGAAAATACGATCATTATAAAATTCTGCATATATTTGATTTCACAAGTTTTAGTCCATCTTTTCAAATAAGAGGTGGTGAAGAGTGGGAACCTTATTATTAAAAAAAGCATGTAATTCCGACTCTGCTTAATCGATCTTTGGAAACAGCTCAGTCACGGCCAACTAACAACAAAACTTGAAAGCCGTATAGCCATTTTACAATAAAAAAATGTTAAATTGTCATTATTTCAAAAACTACAATTTTTTTGGAATATACACTCTTATACAAAGTCACCCTTATTTTTAATGCTAAATAAGATAGAATTAAAAAAATAGGGGGTTTTCATTTTAAAAAAATGACTTTATAGGTTTTTTTGAATCTACTTTTTATTGTCCATTTTTGATCACCCTGTATGAATGTATTACAAAATATCAATACAGCCCATTAGAGTAGTTCCCCATTTCCAAGGAAACCAACCATAACTAATTGATAAAGGCTTCATTTAGAAATTTCCCCCTATGTTTTGACTTGCAAACGTCATTTTTGACAAAAAATTTGAAATTTGTCAAAAACGGTTAGACTTAGGTATAGGACATTATACATAAAATGTGTCTAAAATTGTATGTTGAATCTAAATATGTAATAATATGTAGGGTTTTCTATTTAAAAAAAATTTAAAATTACTTCTAAGCTTTTATGATCCACCCTATATAATTAAAAATATTTTTGGAATATGCACCAGAACATATCTTACAACTTTTGTATTTAATTTTTTTTGTATCTCTTTAAATGAAGGAGATATGGGACTTTGTCACATTAATGCGCCACTCTGTGTATATATATATATATATATATATATATATATATATATATATATATATATATATATATATATATATATATATATATATATATATATTGGTGTGGTAATACACGATCATTGGACCTACATTCTAAAAATATTTAGATATATACAGGGTGATTGAAAAAAATATGCTAACCCAAACCTGTGTTTTTTTTTAACAGAACACCCTTTTTTTGCATTTTTGGATTCACTGTTACATTTAGAATAAAAGTATAGAAATTTGTATCTGTATCACAACCGTTCTGCAGAAATCGCCACTTTAGTACCAAAATACAGTTCACATTGGAACCACGATGCGAGCGTTGTCACAACGATTTTGTAAATCTGTTTATACCACCGAATATTATTAATATTAGTCTACTAACAAACAAACTGGGAAATTTTTCGAAAACATGTAAAACTATACAGAATGATTAACTTACGCGAAATGCAATTTTTCTCAATTTTTTTAAATGCAATATCCTGTATATTTTTTCACATTTCGATTCCCCGTGAAAAGTAGATACTAATTGATAATAGGTTTCATAGCCATAAGATGGGCCCTTCTTGAGATATTGATGCTTTATTTGAAAATATTGACATACAGAAGAACAAATAAAACAAAACCCAGCGCAAATAAGAAAATACGAATGGCAAACAAATTCTTTAACTGATAGGAAAACTTAATTAATAACTAAACAATAAAATAATTCTCTACACCTAAAAATAAGTTGAACAAGTAAAGATAAACGAATAAAACCATAAATTCAAATTAAGTGTTCAAAATGCTGACCACGCGAACGAAAGATCAACTCGCAACAACATTAGAGGCGAACTGGATTGAAACGCAGCTCTAATTCTATTTTCATATCTTCGCTTGTGGCGAGAGGATGTTGGTGAACTTTTTCTTTAACGTAGCCTCAAAGGAAGAAATCAAGGAGCGTAAGATCCTGTGATCTAGCTGGCAGTTTTGCATCCACCTCTTCGGATAATTTCTATCGAGATATTGCCTAACGTTCATTGCATAGTGTGGAGGAGCGCCATCCAGTTGGAACCACATCGTACGAATACTATCTACTTCGATGTTTTCCAATAGCCCAGGTAAATCATTTTCCGAAAACTGTCAATATCTTTCTCCAGTAAGGCTCCCGTAAAAAAAAGGACCAACCACATTAAAATTGATTATACCACCTCACTCATTCACTGGCCATCGATGCTGGTAATCAACAAGTCTTAAGATGTGTGGATTAGTATCTGAACAGCGATGATAGTTATCTGTATTAATATAGCCATTATTGTGAAAAGTTGCCTAATCCGTAAATAGAATGTTATTAACAAAATTGGGTTCTTCATTTATCTAGTAGTTACCCATTGGCAGAAAGATTCACGATTTTGAATATCTATTTCATTTAAAGCTTGATGTTGCTCGATATGATAAGGATGCAATTTGTTCTTTTTAATAAAGCTGCGAACTGTATTTCCATTTAGGTCTAGGTATGTACTTAGCTCACTGGTACTAATTTTCGGATTTTCAATATGAAATGCTACAACTTGAAACTCAATTTCTTCATTTGGGTTTGTTTTACGCGCTTGGGAAAACACACACTTCCAGAATTTATAAATCTCTCAGCTACATTCTCATAAACGATTCTTTCCGCGGCTGTCTTCTCTCTGAGTATCGTTCACGGTACAAACGGGTAGCCAGCAAACTATTTCCACTATTTCTTCTTTGGAAAAATTCATTTTATATAAAAATGGACAAAACGACAATCCAAAAGCACACAAACTAATGGAACAATATTTTAATGGTTATACAAACGTCAAAACAATAGATTATTCCTCTTTATTACGAGAGGCTAGCCTACCTGATTTGTTTTGTTGAAATCCATTGTCATAATAAATTTGCATTTTAGAATATTTTTACGTAAAAGCGTCAATATCTCAAGAAGGGTCCGTCTTATGGCTATGAAACGTATTATCAATTAGTATCGAAATATTGAAAAATATACAGAGTGTTGCATTTCAAAAAATTGAGAAAAATTACATTTTTAACCATTCTGTATAGTTTTACATGTTTTCGAAAAATCTCCCAGTTTGTTTGTTAGTAGACTATTATTAATAGGCGGTGGTATAAACAGATTTACAAAATCGTGGTGACAACGCTCGCATCGTGGTTCCAAAGTTAACTCTATTTTGGTACTAAAGCGAGGATATCTGCAGAACGTGATACATACAAATTTCTATACTTTTATTCTAAATGTAACAGTGAATCCAAAAATGCAAAAATATACAGGGTGTTAAATTTAAAAAGAACACAGGTTTGGGTTGGGATATTTTTATCAATCACCCTGTTTATACCTCTATATATATATATATATATATATATATATATACTAAATTGATCGACGATATCCATGATTATTTTAAAACAAATGATTTTAGTAAACATTTTGACATTTTAATGACATTAAGTGTTCATTATTATTTGATTATTAAGTTTATTTGATTTCAAAATATCCTCCGCCAAGACAGTTAACGTTAACGGAAAAAGCAGAATTAGTTTTAATATGTGGAGATAACTACAAATCAGTGCGTAAGCAGCAGACATTTTCAACCAAAGGCATCCTGATAATAATCCAATCCATTATTCCACAGTAAGCAGAATTTTATTGAAATTTAATTTAATTTATATATATATATATATATATATATATATATATATATATATATATATACATATATATATATATATATATATATATATATATATATATATATATATATGTAATGTTGAAACAAATATAAAACAAACAGCGTTTACTCTTTGAAGAGTAGATTGAACAGAAGTCTCAATTTTTGCTCTCAAAATACTCTGAATGGGATTTCGTATCGATCATGTTCTCTCGAGTTGTGGGCCTAGTTGCAAAAAGAAGGTCTTTAATTCGTCCCCAGAGATAGAAGTCCAAGACAATCAAGTCTGGTGACCTGGCTGGCCAAAAAAACGCTCCACGTCCTATCCATCTATGAGGGTATGCATCATCTAAAAATTCTCTAACTTCTCTGGAGAAATGCGCCGGACACCCATCGTGCTGGAACAACATGGACCTACGAATTGCTAGGGGTATATCTTCTAGAAGAATAGGCAATTCATCCCTTAAAAGATTTAGGTAGAGTTCCCCATTAATTAAAGGTCCAATTATCTGACCATCTAAGATACCACACCATACAATTACCGACCATCGACCCTGATGTTGAACCTCTTCCATCCAGCGTGGGTTATTCCGTGACCAGTGGGTTACCATACCATCACTTCCAAATGTAGCTTCCTGTCACCACAAAATACGTGTGCAATTGAAGGTCGTCACATATCATATCTAGCAACCAATTTCGATAACCCAATCTTCTATCGTAATCGCGATCATTCAATCTTTGATGCACTACTACATGATATGGACATAACCTAAATGGAATATAACGTCCTAATAAATTTTTTTCCAGAGTTTTAAAGTATCTAAATTAATATGTTACAATATAATCATGCCAACAAATAGTATTGTGTATAAAAGACATGCAGATGAAATGGTATTAATTTTACATATAATGAATTTACCTGTGTTTTGTCGAAATGCGGTGAACGGTGGTTCTGCTTATTCGCAAGTCTCTAGCTATTCCTCTGATACTTAAATGGGGGTTAAATTGCACGTTTGCCAAAACATTTATTGTTTGCCTCTGAGCGACTTCTGCCGCGATTTCTATAAAGAGGAAGATTTACATTTTCCGTCGTTCTTGCATGGTGTATGAGTCGACGTTCAAGCTCTTCTATCGGGATGACGTCTTTGGGGATAGTGTACTGCATACACCCTAGCCGCAACGTGCCCATCGTGTCAAATGCCTTTGGTTTGTAAGATTTAATTTTTAAAATAAATTTTATATCAAATTTAATACGAATAAATCACAATGAAACGTAAATGAACGAATTACTGTGTTTAATAATTTGACACGTGCCTTTTTGTTTTTTTTTTTCATTTCCCACTACTTTTTTTGATACATTTCCACTTTAACTTCCTTAACGGTGTTTCCGCGTGATAGTAACAGTAATATTAAAATTATACTTGGTATCATTTTTTATAGGACAAGGAAAGTAAATTTTAAGGAGTTCAAAATTGTTAAAATTCGTTCAGTAAAACCCGAGGAAAATGGTTAAAATTTACACATTTCTTAAGAAATCTCGGGATAGGAAAAGGATATCGACATGCGGTTTTCACCATTCTGTTGCTAATTTCGTCTACTTTTGTAATCCATGATTAAAACTGCATACTCCTGTTTAATATTTTCCAAAGAAAACTAGACTAAGAAAAATTAATAAATACCGCCCTCTAGCGTGCGTGTTGCTTACTAGGTTGTGTCAAAATTATTACGCTTATATTAGTGGAAAAGAGCTATTTTCAATAAGACTAAGTTTGGATAGATCGATTAAGCAGAACCGGAGTTACAGGCGTTTTTTCATAAAAAAGTTCCCACTCTCCCCCACCTCTTATTTGAAAAGATGGACTAAAACTTGTGAAATCAAATATACGCAGAATTTTTAGGAGAATAGAATGATATAATTTTTAGTAGCGGTGCTTCTACAATTCTATAAATAATTTCGAGGTTTTTCTCGACACCACTTTTGTTGTAAATTTTTTTTTTCGAAGCTGTACTATAAGCGGTTTCTGATATATTACCGAGAGCCATTTTTATTGGGACACCCGGTCCTTTATAAGACCTTTACAAATCATTTTATCTGAATAATTTACATGCTTTTTAGAAGTCTCCATTATATTATGCAATTGCAGTACTCTTGTATGATTCATTTTAGCAACTCACGGTAGGGTAAAATTACTGTAATAATCGAAACAGTGTAAGATACAATCAATAGTAAAAAGTTACAATGGGTGATTAATAATTAAAATAAAAATAACGTAGAGCTTATATTTATGCGTAAAAATAAAAGAATACGCTGTTCAATGCTGTAATTTTACGAGATGGGATCCAAACCTTTTCCAAACTTTACGTAGTAGGCAAAAAGGATATAACTTGTTGTAGAGCCTATATTATATGCGTGTAACATCAAATCAATATTAATATAAAATATCAGTTTTCTAATTCAAAGATTAGACCTAAGTGAAAGTAATTTTTGTTTCGCGCACTATACTCACACGCACACATTTTTCATGCACTAAACTGATAAATAGATTTGAATCATTGATGAATAAAGCTGATTTCCCGTGGAGCAACTTTGGCTAATTTAATTACTTAATGGTAAGTAATTTAGATTCGGTCCAATCAAATTTGTGTGCGCTACCTGATACGATCCAAGTCTCGATTTTCCTAAGATATGCTTATAAAATCTCCACCGTTAAAAGAATATAATGTTGAAACAAGGAAATCTGTAAACCTACTTGAATAGTAAAACTTTCCATTATTATATTTATGGTAGCGTTTTGCAGTAATCGTACTTCTTTGGGTGTATAAAAATGTAAAAATGTGGTTCCTATGGTCATAATTAATAAGGAAGTCTGAAATTTACTGATATTTTGGTACATTTCGCTTAAGTTTTTATGAATACTTTTTTTCTTTCTACATCAATTTTATAACTTACCTTAATTATAGTTTAAAATAAGTGGTAAAATTACAAAACCATGCAAATTAAGCTCAAATAAATAATTTATTCGAACCATGATAGCAAATCACAGCAAACAGCGTAAAATAAGAGCAAACCGCACGTAACACAAGGCCGAATAAAGCAGAGTAATTCATAGTAAATCAGACTAAGGTACAATCAAAGCAATGATAGGCGAATTAATCAAAGCAAAACACACATACATATAAGAAGTAGCTGAAAAGAGAGTACCATAATACAACGCAGAGTAAACCGAAACTAGGCAATCAAATTACAGTAGAGCAGAATCTACCAGTAGAGACCGGCTCTCTTGAATAATGCGATTTTTGCGCCGTTGCCCAAACAGGAAATAATAAACACGGCTAAATTCAAAGAGCCCCAAACTTCTAGATAAATTATTATTTTCCTATGCAGTATTTAGGTTCCACTTTGCGCCGTTAAAATAAATTTTCGAAACCATACAGGAAAGTGATTATTATAAAATTACACTGACACGGCTAATTTCACAATCATGAAATTTTGGACGAATCCATTTTTTCTTATGCAGTAATTAGATGCCAAATATGCGCCGCTAGCGGAAATAAAATTTGCGCCTCCACTGGAAATGAGATATTCGAAAAAATTAACCAGGTTAACCCCATAACCTTACGAATAAATTAATCTTTTCTTACGCTGTAATTAGACACCCATTATGTGGTTTTGCGCCCTTAAAATAAAATTTTGCGGCCTTACAGGAAAGAAATGTTTTCCTATGCAGTAGTTAGGCGCCCTTTATGTGCCATTAAAATTCAATTGTGTGCCCCTGCAGGAAATTAGGTACTGTAAAAATGATGTCAACACGGGTAACTTGACACAGCCGTTACCTGTTGCGTAAATAATATTTTTTATGCAGTAATTAGGCGCTAATTATACGCCGTTAAAATAAAACTGAGCTCCCGTTATTGCAATGATTACTTCGATCAGACTACTGCACAGTCGTGAACTTATGAATAAATGAATCCCTTCTTGCACGATAATTAGGTGCTCATTACGTTCCGTTCAAATTAAATTTTGCTCCCCTATAAGAACCAAATTATTGTAAAAATGACATCAACACGGCTAACTTACAGACATTACCTTCAGCATAAATACATTTTCTCTTATGCAGTAATTAGGTGCCCTTTATGCGCTATTTATGCCGTTAAAATTAAATGTTGTGCCCCTGAAGGAACTTAGGTATTGTAAAAATTACATCAACACGGCTAACTTACACAACCGTTACTTGCTGCGCAAATCATTTTTTTTATGCAGTAGTTAGGCTAATTATCCGCCGTTTAAATAAAACTGATCTACGGCAAAAAATAAATTATTGCAATGACTACATCGACCAGAGTACTTCACACTCGTGAACTTATGAATAAGTGAATCCCTTCTTGCACGACAATTAGGTACCCATTACGTTCCGTTCAAATGTAAAATGTTAAAATGACATGTTAACTTGCAGCCGTTACCTTCCGCATAAATACATTTTTTCTTATGCAATAATTCGGCGCCCACAATGCGCTGTTCTTTCGTTAAAATTAAATTTTGCACCCCTAAAGGAAACTAATTATTGTAATAATTATGTGCTAACTACACACAGCTGTTACCCTTTGCTTACATAATTTTTTTCTTTGCAGTAATTAGGCGCCTACTATGCCTTCTACATAAATAAATATTTTCTTACGCAGTGATTAGACGCCGATTATGCGCCTTAGAATAAAACTACATCGATCAGGCTACTTCACAACCATGAACTTATGAATAAATTCTTGTATGATAATTATGTCTCCATTACGCCAAGCTCATTTTAAACTTTGCGCCACTGTAAGAACCAAGTTATTGTAAAAATGACATCAACACGGCTAACTTACAGCCGTTACCTTTCGCAAAAATACATTTTTTCCTACGCAGCAATTCGGCGCCCACAATGCGTTGTTCTTACGTTAAAATTATTGCACCCCTAAAGGAAACTAGTTACTGTAAAAATTATATTGACACGGCTAACTACCTTTTGCATCAATAAATTTTTCCTTATGCAGTAATTAGGCGCCCACTATGCGCTGTTTGTGCCGTCAAAATTAAATTTTACACCCCTAATGGAAACTAGTTATTGTAAAAATTACATTGATACGACTAACTTCACACAGCCCTTACCTTCTGCATAAATAAATATTTTCTTACACATTAATTAGGCGCCGATTATACGCCTTTAAACTAAAACTACATTGACCAGGCTACTGCACAACCGTGAACTTATTAATAAATTCATCCTTTCTTGTACGATAATGACGTGCCTGTTATGCTAGGTTCATTTTAAATTTTATGCCGCTTTAAGAACCAAGTTATTGTAAAAATGACATCAATACGGCTAACTTACAGCCGTTAGCTCTCGCTTAAACACATTTTTTCTTACGCAATAATTCGGCGCCCACAATGCGTTGTTCTTACGTTAAAATTAAGTTTTGCACCCCTGAAGGAAACTAGTTACTGTAAAAATTATATTGGCACGGCTAACTACACACAGCTGTTACCTTTTGCATAAATAATTTTTTTCTTATGCAGTAATTAGGCGCCCTCTATACGAGGTTCGTATCGTTAAAATTAAATTTTGCACCCCTAATGGAAACTAGTTATTGTAAAAATTACATTGGTACGACTAACTTCACACAGCCGTTACCTTCTGCACAAATAAATATTTTCTTACGCAGTAATTAGGCGCCGTTTATGCGCCTTTAAAATAAAACTACATTGACCAAGCTACTTCATAACCGTGAACTTATCAATAAATTCATCCTTTCGTATACGATAATTATGTGTCCTTATGCAACGTTCATTTTAAATTTTACGCTACTATGAGAACCAAGTTATTCTAAAAAAAATTACATCGACACGGCTACTTTACCGAGCAGTGAACTCCAATTCTTCCATTATAGATATTTTTAATTATATTTAACCCATTTTCTCACATTACGGCTATACTAAATTTTTTGTAATATAAACTTAATTGGCTCTTACATTATTCTTACTAATCTTCATCCTAAATAAACTCCAACTCGTGTGTTCTCCTTTAATTATACTTTTCGATATAAATTACTTCAAAAAAACATTCTAATTCACAAATTCCTATGTAATTTTAATGCTACCTACCTACGCTTTAAATTCATAAGGATGCTTATTCACTACAATGTAGTGGTAGAAATGTAGTAGTAAGACAACAATTATGCGTTGTTTTACGCAAAACGGCCAATACTAATTAACGCGCAATGAAAGACTCATTTTCTACACAAGGTCATTACTTCTAAGCGTGCAAAATTAAACTTTAACGGTGCATAATAGGTGTCTAATTTACACACAATGGGATTGTTTAGTTATAAGACTACGAAATTAGCCTCGACAATGTAATTTTACAATAACTTGTTTCGTATATGAGCGCAAAATTAAATTTTAACGGCACGTAATTTTCGCCTAATTACTGCATTAAAGAAGTTGATTGATTCTGAAGTTGACGGTTGTAAAGTTAGCAATGTCAGTGAAATTTTCGAATAACTTCTTTCTTATAAAGGCGCTAAATTCTGTTTTAACGGCGCAAAATGCCGCCTAATTACTGCAAAAAAAATTATTTATCTAGAAGTTCGCGATCCTGCGAGGTAACCGTGTTTAAACATTTTTTACATACAACTTGTTTCCTATTGAGGTGCAAAATTTAATTTTAACGGCGAAAACTGGTTCATGATCAGCGCCTAATTATACTTAAGTTTAAATAACATTATTCAAACAAGACCCGGTTATATTCAAACAACTAACATCAGTACAAAAAAGGAGGAATCGATCCAAACTAAAGGAAAGAAAAGCAAAGGACCGAAATAGAGCAAAAAATGCAGCATTGCAAGAAAAAATTAAACGTATCACTAATATTTTGAGAAACGCTAACGAAAAATAAGAAAAGAAAAAAAATTGAATAGAGACAAGGACCGAAATACAATAAACATGTATCTCGAAAGGGTACCCTAAGAAAGGCGCTAAAGGATACAGGAAGTGTAGTGAAACAATGTATCACTTCCAAGACAATGAAAGTGAAGCATAGCAAAAGGAAGTGGAGCAGAGAGAATCCAAACAAAACTAAGTTGAAAAAAAACAGTCCAAACGAGGCGAGAAATACAGCTAGTGAGATAAAATCAAAGTACAGTAGAACAACTTAGGTAAACATAACAAAGAATCGGCACAAGACAGGGTACGAACAAATTAGAGTAAGTTAAAACAAATAGAAGAGGAACAAGTGGGAAGTAGATCATAAACTGGAAGGGGTCATAGCATGGCAAAACAAATTAGCCTACAGTAACACAACGGTATAAGCAACCAAGCCAAACAAATGAAACCAAGATCAAATCCTGCCAAACTAGAACGTGTTGGAGTAAGGTAAGACAAACTACGAGTAACAAGCTCCTAATATAGTATCGCATTAACAAAAAAGAGATGGGGTTAGAACAAAGCAGAGTGTTGTATAACAAAGTAAAGTGAGGCAAACCAATTTAAAAAAAATGAGAGCAAAACATAATAAATCAGATTAAAGGGCAAAACAAGGCCAAGAAATCTATAAAAAATTAATAAGTATAAATTTAAGGCGCCGAAAGAGGTTCATTTGAGTAATTGTTTTGCCAAGTCAAATGAAGGTTCAGCAGAATAGACCCAACCTAGGAAAATACAATATAAACAATTAAAATAAAGTGTTATAGTCATCAAAGCATGATTACGTAAACTAAAAAATTAGCAGAATATTTCAAAATACTGCAAATGATAAGCAATAAATAAATAAAGAAAATAAAGGTAAACTAAAGCATATTTTACAAAATTTGAAAAACCCCTGACACAAAAAACCACTTTCGGTTAGGCCAGCTTTCAAACAACCAAGAATTAAATTAATATCGGTTCATCCGTTTGGGAGCTACATTGCAACAGATAGACACAGATGCACACGTTATGACAACCCTCTTTTTCGTCAAGGGTTAAAATAAAACTCTGCAGAGTAAAAACAAATCTTGTTAGTCAATTGCAAACAAGGTGAACAAAAAAAAACAAAAATTTTAACAAGAAAGGCAAGTAAGCATAAAAGATCACAGTAATACAGAAAAAAAGAGTGAAAGTTATATAAAGTGGAGAAAACTAGAGCAATATCTAAGATAAGAGCAAGAAAAACCAAAAAGGTCCTGAAGAGGTCAATGCAGAATAAGGCAAAACAAGCAATATCAATACAACAAACCCGAGCTAAATGGGGCACAATATAATAAGAACAACCTATAGCTTACGAAGGGTAAATCAAAGGAAAGCAAAATAAAGGCGAAATACAGCAGGAAAGTTTATACAACATGATACATTATAACAAAGCAGAATAGAGTAAAGTATGCTAATCGGAACAACGTAAATTAAGTAGAACCAAATAAAAAAACAAAAAACAAACCAAGAACAATCTACAGCAGATGAAAGGTAAGTAAAAATGCGAAATAAACCTAATACAAACAAAAGAGACCAAATTTGAATCAAACTAGGTGGAGTAATGCAGATCTCCTTAACAACGCGTCAATGCGATACACAATAAAATACAAATATATGGTGCACTTTTGATCAATTGTAATTAAAAGGCAAAGCAAAGGATGATACAGAAAAAAAACAAAGAAATAAAGAGACAAAGAGACCTAAGTGAAATAAAGCGGTGTTTTCGAGGCAATGCGATGTAAAACGAGGCGTCACGGGCACAATTGGGTAAAGGGAGCTAACCAAAACAAGACATGGTAAGCAAAGTTGCGCGACAGAGTGACTGAAAGTGTGGCAAGTGAGGAAAATTAAGTCAGAATGAAGTGATGCCGACAAAACGCTAAGGAGGAAATAGATGAAGAAAGCGAGGCAGAGCAAAGCGAGGTAAAACCAAGAAATGCAAGACAATGTGACAGAGAAATGTGATACAAAACCTTGTAAAGCGAGGCTGGTGAAATAAACTGAAACAAAGTTAAGCCGCACGATAAAAATTGAGACAACGCAAAGAAAAGCAAAATAAAACGAAACATCATAAATCTGATAAGCAAGGCTATTATACGAATGAGACCCATGTGGATACTAATAATGCGCAACACACCTGCACAATAGGTTACGGTATATAAATATTATCCAAAACCTAAATCTAGGTCAAGACTGATGAGGAAAATTTTAGATGCTTGGAAAATTTGAAGATTTCTAAATAAATTCAGGTTTACCCATCTAGATCAAAGTGTTCATAGCCTTATTACGATGTGGCAGCCTACTACCTACAGATTAGTTCAAAAAGCCATCATGAATATACTTTACAATGTCTATATTTCAGCAAAACCTAATTATTATTGTTTTACGGTGTTGGTCAGCAAAGACTATTTATTTTCGCGATTTCGTTAGGAAAATAGCCAATCACATTGTTTAAATGGGCAAGAAAATTTTATATTTTTAGGGCATTGCTCATTGTACGGAGCCAAAGCTGTCCAAAGCTTTCCAATTTGCTTGGTTAAACGCATTGGTGTCAGCTATACGCGTAATACTTATTCATGAATAATTTTGTTGTAATTACCATGAGCATTTGTTTTAGGCAACAATTATGTTTTAACTAGTTTGGCTGACTCCTAGTATTATTTGAAATTTTACAGCGGTCTTAAGTGTATTTTTGTAGCAAGCTCTGCGAACGTCTGAGATGTCAATTTCGAACAGATATGGAACTTTACATTGAACAATATTTTTAAAAAAGGTAACTTTATTTATTAAAACGGTGTAAAGCCGTATCAATACATTGGATTATTAGCATTCACATTAATCCCGGGTCAAACGCCTTTGAGTATGACATACATACGTCACTGGTGTAGTGTATCAGGTGAATTACTACTATGAATGTGTTTTCCAAACTGGCGAAAGTCATAATTCCTTCAAAAGATACGTACCAAAGAACATTACTATGTAAAGTTGTTAAGGTAAATACGAATCGTATGAAAACCTTTTGCCCAATAATTGAAATCTTACGAACAAACCGACCTACGGATTGCAGGGCCGGGAAGCCGAGGCTTTTCCAAAAATACTAATATTATTAAAATCAAACAGTAAATAACTGATATAAATGGATGAGCATAGCATAGCAGTCTTATCATAAGTAAATCAAGGCCACTGAGTTGGTTTACATAAACAACAACTGAATTGTTGCATAAATAACCATTTTGCCATCGTTTAGAAAAAAAAAACAACGTAAACCATAAAGCTAACTTTGGTGGTTTTCGCAGGAAATACCTAGTTTTCCATTTTTTGGCCAAAAACCTATCTTAGGCCAATTAACATCTTTACAGTCTGAATATCATATGTTACAACGTTTCAAAGAAGAATTATAGAAGCAATCGTAAAATTTGTCCACTACCGAAAGCTTCTGTTCGACATGTGGTTGTTCAATAAGTTTTATCGTTCGATAAAAAAACACGATTTTATGGTTTAAAATACTTTTTTTATTCAATATAATCATCTTAAACTTTAATACACTGTTCCAGTGGTCTAATTTATGTATTCCATTCCTAAAGTAAGAATCCGGAATACTTCCACGGCTGATATTATTTCTTGATTGAGAAATCATTGCGCCTGAATTTTAATAGAACAATCGTAAGTCCTAAGGAGATAAATAAGGAGATACACCGACAGAAGAATATCTTCAGTGCCTCTAATACCAAAAACCAAAATTAACTTGGAGAAGTAAGGAGTCTGCACCATCCCTTGTGGAACATGTGGCAAACAAATAGGTAGATTAACGTTCGACGTGGAGAATACAATACAATAAGGCTGTGGAGAGGTATACATGGAAGTTAATTCTAAAAATCATGCAAACTTAAAATCATACACATAGCGCCACAACATGAAGAACACACAAGCAACACGGAGAAAACGGAAAAGTGAAAGTGTACAACGCTAGAATAAACAGGAGCAGCAAGTAGTTGAACGTACCTGAAGATGGCGAATGACTTTAAAACGTCATTTTGTACTGACAGGAGTATAGACAACAGCAGCTGACAAGAGAGAACACCCGGAGAAACAACGGTATGGCTATATATATATATATATATATATATATATATATATATATATATATATATATATATATATATATATATATATATATATATATATATATATATATATATATATATATATATACGATGAGTGGTCGACACATGTTAGAATAAGAATTGAGGGAGCGGTCGGTACTTAAATGATGCAGAAGGAATACACTATGTTGTCAGTAGCTATAGCCGGACAATATACCGGTGAATTATATATATATATATATATATATATATATATATATATATATATATATACATATTCCATACCGTTGTTCTTCCGGTGTTCTCTCTTGTCAGCTGCTGTTGTATATACTTCTGTCAGTACAAAAATGACGTTTTGGCAAAGTCCCATTCGCCATCTTCAGGTACGCTTCAACTGCTTGGCTCGGCTCCTGTTTATATCTAGCGTTGTATACTTTCATCCCTTTTCCGTTTTCTCCGTGTTGCTTGCTGTTCTTCGTGTTGTGGCGCTATTGGTGTAGGTAATTTTTGCGAGGGCTTCCCTGCATGGCGATGTTTTGCGAGTATTAACTTCCATGTATTCCGCTCCGCAGTCTTATTGTATTCCTCACGTCGAACGTTAATCGACCTATTTGTTTGTCACATGTATACGTTGTCACATGTTCCAAGTTAATTTTGGTTTTTGGTATTGGAGGCACTGACGATATTCTTCTGTCGGTGCTTATCTCCTTTATTTATCCCCTTCGGACTTACGATTGTTCTCACATCTCAAAAAATTCATGCGTGGGGAATGATTTTCATTAATCGAAGAAATAATATCAGTCGTGGAAGTTTTCCGGATTCTTACTTTTGGAATGGAATACATAAATTAGATCACTGGAACACGTGTATTGAAGTTTAAGAAGGTTATGTTGAATAAAAAAAGTATTTTAAATCATAAAATCGTGTTTTTTTTATCAAACGACAAAACTTATTGAACAACCACATGTCGAACAGAAGCTTTCGGTAGTGGACAAATTTTACGATTGCTTCTGTATTTCCTCTTTGAAACTTCGTAATATGTGATATTCAGACTGTAAAGATGTTAATTGGCCTAAGATAGGTTTTTGGCCAAAAAATGGAAAACTAGGTATTTCTCAGCGAAAACCACCAAACTTAGCTTTAAGGTTTACGTTGTTAAGTTTTTGTCTAAACGATGGCGAAATGGTTATTTATTTATTTTTTTTTTTATGATTGTGGACCTGAACAGGCTAAATAAGGCCTATCGTGCTAAAGCACTCAGGAACACTTAGGAGGATGGATAGAGGGATAATGAATTGCCAATAGATGCCTATGAACAGCTACCTTAAATTTTCTCATATCATAAGTGAGAGGAAAACAGGAACTAGGGAGATCATTCCAGAGTTTAGAAGCCGTGTAGAAAAATGTGGATTGCGCCCGTTTGGTACGACAAGTGGAGATTTGTACTACATACTGATGAGCGAACCGAGTGTTTCTCGCAAAGATAGCCGGAGATGGTATCAAAGAATGTAATTCACCAGCACAATACCCGTTGTAATAACGATAATATAAAGAAAGAACTGAAACCATCCTTCTATGCTCAAGGGACTGTATGTGAGAGGTTAAAGACGGGTCATTTATAAGCCTAATCGCTCTCTTTTGAATACGATCAACGATATCGAGAGCGTATTGGGGAGCACTAACCCAAAGGTGAGAATTATATTCCAGATGAGGCCGAATTTGGGCCTTATACAGCAAAAGGAGTTGTCGAGAGGTAAAGTACTGCTTAGATCTGTACAAAAAGCCTATTTTACGAGCAGCTGTTTTGGTAGCTGACAGAAGATGGTCAACCCATGAGAGATTTGAAGATACAGTCATACCCAACAGAGTAATAGAGTCTGAAAACTTAAGAACTGAGCCATTCATACTTACAACAGGAAATGATCGATCTTTTTGGCGGACATAAGGCAACACTGAGTTTTGTTAGCATTAAATTTAACTAGATTATTGCTTCCCATTCGAGAATACGTTGAATGTCTTTGTTGATTGAATTTGCCATTTCAGCTTTAATTTCTTGATTTGACATAGAAGGTGGATTATCACTATGAGTAGACTGAGATGAACTACAGTGAAGAGTGCTATCGTCAGCAAAGCAATGGATGGGGTTAGTTGTTGAAGAAATAAGGTCGTTTATGTACAGCAGAAAAGTGTAGGCGCTATAACGGATCCCTGTGGTACGCCCGCGTTAATGCTAACTTCTTTTGAAAAAAGCCATCAACTACGACACGTATTCGTCTTTTATCAAGGAAACTAGAAACCCAGTTGATGAGCGTATCATTTAACCCAAACGAGGTGAGTTTGGCAAGTAAACACTTATGCCAAACTTGGTCAAATGCCTTTGAGATATCTAAAGCGACTACAACTGTTTCACCGGACTGCTCTACTGTATTGTTCCAAACTTGGGTCACATATGAAAGAAGATCGCCTGTTGAACGACTTTGCCTAAACCCATATTGGTGGTCACTAAGGAGTTTGTTAGTTTCAAGGAACGTGAGCAGTTGCTGATTGATGGCTTTTCCATGATTTTAGACAAAATGGAAGTGATGGCAATTGGTCTGTAATTTGAGGGATCGGTCTTATCACCTTTTTGGGAATAGGTTGAACATTTGCTAACTTCCATGATGAAGGAATTCCCAGAAGATATAGAGATCGTATAGAGCTTAGATAGGACTGGTACTAGTTCGGGGAACATTTCTTTAAGACAATAGCTGGGATACCGTCTGGGCCAGTCGCCTTATTGAGATCAAGCCTACTGATGATCGATTCCAAGAGCTTGTACCGAAAATGAATTGGTTTCATAACGTATGAAGAAGAGTTGACTAGGGGCACATCTTTTCCAGAATCATTGAGACACGAGTTTGATGCAAACAAATCCACAAAAACGTTGGCTTTGTCTACAGAATCAGCAACTACCGATCCGTCAATAGATGTCAGGGGGGGAAATGAAGATGTTCGAAAGTTTTTACTAATGGCTTTTGCTAAAGACCAAAATTTACGACTGCCTAAAGGAGATGTAGCTAGTTCATTGCATTTTCGTTGTTCGAACAACTTTTTAGTTTTAGTGATGACACTTTTGCAGATATTTCTAGCACCAACGTATTCTACATGACTGTCAACCGATTTATTAGATTTCCATTTAATGTAACATTTATTTTTAAAGATATTGCATCAGAACAAGCCTTATTGAACCAGGGTTGGGAACGTGAATGACCTACACGGTACTGTTTTTCGGAATGTATAACTCCATTCCCATGAGGATGACTTCAGATACTGAAAGAGCGATGTCCGAAGAAGAGGACGACTTAAAACAATATTCACGCCATGGAAAGGTTGCAAAGAAATCCCGTAAATCACTCCATCGAGCTGACTTAAAACACCACAAGGTTCTATCGGTTTTGCGAACAACAGTGGAATTAGGTACAGTAGAAATGATTTTATTAGACAATGGTCGGAAAGACCTAAAGGCGAAAGAACGGAAGTTTTATAAACAAGAGGGTTTGATGTAAGAAAGAGATCTAGAAGATGTGGAGTATGGTTAGGGTTATCAGGGATTCTTGTGGGTTCAGAAATCATTTGTGTGAGATCACATGAAATAGCAAATGTTTCTGCACTATGACCAGCGGATTTGTAGTAGATGAAAATTGAAGCCAATTAGAGTTATGAACATTGAAATCGCCTACAAATGAGATATCGCAAGATGGAAACTGAGACAGGAGATAGTCAACTTTCATACTAAGGTAATCGAAGAAATCTTGAAAGTTGCTGTCATTAGGAGACCTATAAATGCAACAGTAGAATTTCACAAAATTTGGACCAGAATGTTTAAACCAAATCACGTCAAAATTTTTATTTTCTAAGGAAGAAACCCTCTTGCAAGCAATTCTGTCCTTGATGTAGGCACATACGCCTCCTTTATATCGAAAGTTAGAGTGAAGATGGTATTGAGGAAATTGAAAGTTGATACTTTCGATGACCGGGGTCGCTTGGGCCCTGCCCTCCCGGACATCCGAATGGGGCAGGATTTTACGTCCGGAATTTATAACCCTAGAAACCACAGCCATCTTATTTTTTAATTTGGGACTTTTAATCCGATAGGAAGACAGTGAGGGCGAGAAGGAAGAATAAGGATGATAATAGATTAAGGATGATGGAAAAGGTAACCGGCAGCCCTTACCGAGCTCAGAAAATCGGAGACCCAATATTAAGGAGCCCATGGTAAGGGTGGTGGTACCTCCCCGGCTGGCATGGAGTATACATGCCTACCACCTATAAAATCAATTCAGTTGTTGTTTGTGTAAACCAACTCAGTGGCCTTGATTTACTTATGATAAAACTGCTATGCTATGCTCATCCCTTTATATCAGTTATTTACTGTTTGGTTTTAATAATATTAGTATTTTTGGAAAAGCCTCGGCTTCCCGGCTCTGCAATCCGTAGGTCAGGTTTTTCGTAAAATTTCGATTATTGGGTAAAAGGTTTTCATACGATTCGTATTTACCCTAACAACTTTACATAGTAATGTGCTTTGGTACGTATCTTTTGAAGGAATTATGACTTTCGCTAGTTTGGAAAACAAGTTCATAGTGGTCATTCACCTGGTACACTAGACCAGTGACGTATGTGCCTCATACTCAAAGGCGTTTGGCCCGGGGTTAATGTGAATGCTAATAATCCAATGTATTGATACGGCTTTATACTGTTTTAAAAAATAAAGTTACCTTTTTTAAAAATATTGTTCAATGTAAAGTTCCCTATCTGTTCGAAATTGATATCATTTACAAAAATCTTAGTGGAAAACGAATTACTATTAAAAAATTTCGAGATGAGCGTATAACAGAACCACTGGCAACAGAAACCACGCCCAAACGATTTTTGCAACCGAGGGAAGCGCACATTCTATAATTAATTACAGAAGTGGATAAGCGAAACAGGAAACAAAGACGACGTTGCACACCTTGCTATACTGAAATCGCCCAAAAGACACGGTCGCACAGAGGGTCAAAAACAATTAATGAAAGTAAACACGGTTTGTCGCGTGTGTAAGATATTCATGTTTTCTGAATGCTACTGTAAACTAGTACCTTGTAATAATTTATATTATTTGATCATTTTTATAAAGAAAAATTGTTTTTATAGAAATACATTTTCTTGTCATATTTAATGTATAAGTTTATGACTATTATTTCCTGAATTCAACTTGGCGGCTAGTAAGTAAGTATAAAACATTGTTTCACAAAGATATTTCTCAATTTGCAAGAGAAAGTGCTATTATTGTCGCTGAGACCGCCGGCGGCCTCATGGCACCTAACGGCAACAGTTTCCTCAACAAGCCATGAGGTCGCCAGCGGTTTCACATACTCCGACCCTGAAAATCACATTGGCATACGGTGGTTACGATATTCCTCTAAACCGCGGCAGGGAACGTGTTAAATTCGGGAGGTAATGGATGAGGTCTTTTCAGGGGGTTTTCCTCATACACATACAGCGGCACGGTTACTGCGTATATGCACACCATGTGCTGCTACTTAGGCGAATTCTGGGGTAGTATTTTCCCACTCAGATCCTATCCTGACCACACCCATTCTTAATCCCACCATGCATATATACGTAATGTATGTATGTATGCTGGGAATCCATGATTGTGACTGAAGTCCGCAGTCTCCCTTGAGGAGGGAATGAAATACGTGGCCCTTTCCTTTTCCTAAGCTAATGGGAACTTTTTTTATATTTTTCTCTATAGAATCACCTATTTCATTTTATAGGGGTTGTTCCGGGACATCCTGTATATTATAAATTAAAACATTTTCAAATTCATCGTCGTAAAAAACAGCACAACATAGTTGTTGTAATATAATATACTCCCCTTAATTTTTGTTAATGATTATTAGAAAATAAAAACGATTTATAAAAGGAAGTGCGTAAAAACAGCTCAGTTTCTACAGTAACAAAAAACGTTAATCACCATTTAAACTTCCGTTTCGTATTGTTATACAAAATGAGTCAGAAAGTATTTTACTTTTCAGAATTATACCTGTATTATTGCACCTCCGTGTTTAAGATAAGATAGTAAAGTAGCCCTCCCATAGAGGTGTCCCCTGGAGACCTACAGCATTTATTGTCGTTTACAGGAACGTCACTTTACAGGTCCAACCTCTTTGTACCTTTTATGTTGTCACCATTGTTACAGTTTGTCAACTATACCACTGTCTGAGCTTGTATATTTGCTTGTTGAAAAGTTAAGATATATTTCTTTTTAAACAATATATATACAATTTTTATTCTAAAAGGCACAAGACATGTTGAAAAAATGCTTGAAATATGCATTTATAGTTATTTCAAGCATTATTATATTCTGTTATGCTTTTTCACAACAAAGCTTCTTTAATTAAACTCGGCATGTAGAGAAAAATGTGTAGGATGGAAAACGGGAATTATTTTTATTCCTGGTAAATGTAATACATTTACTCTAAACACTAAATAACAAAGAAGCAATTAATTAAAAGCAAAATGCACACATTCACACTAAACTAAACTCGAAAGCCCAACTTCGTTTTCCTCATTTCAGACGTGTCACGCGCTTCACAAAAGTTTTGAATAGAGAAATAAAAGTGATATAGGGTTATAATGCCAATTTTTAAGGAATTGAAAAAGCAATGAATGTGATATTTCATTTTATTTCTATTTGTCTAGAATTTTTTTGTGTTGACAATAATTGACTTAGAAAAACAATTTTACCACAAAGATTATCCAATTTTATGGAGTTTTACTTTATTTATGAACATTTTAGTACACTCGCATGTTTCAGTAATTTAGTGTCAGAAATTAATTATGGCAAGCTAGACCCAAAATTAGAAGTTAAAAAATTAGCTTTGTAGACTGGAAAATACTGTTTTCACAAAAGATTGAGCAGTGAAACCTTGTCAAGAATTTGTGAACGAATTAGTATCAAAAGCAAGGAATGTGAGTAATAGCCCAAAAACTTGAGATTACAGAATTATTGACAGCAAATAAATCTACTAATTGGTTTATTCGTAACTAACACAGTAATTAATATTTTTATTGTGGTTATTCAAAGATTAATTGCGTATCTGATACGATTATTAAGTGCTTAAGTATCCAAAGGAAACATATGGTTGAATCAATAAATATGTGTTAATTTTAAAAAATCAAACAAAAAATTTAGAACTTCTGCATTAGTACTGTGCAGCGCCCGCTCTAGCCTTCATGTCACCCCAGACAAACAGACAATTCACCAGTTTTTTTAAATAAATAAAAATTATGTTAAAATCATTTATTTAAAAAATATACTAGTACATTACATAATAAACATTTAAAAGGGCAAAACTTAAAGTTGGTACATATAAGCATTTTATTGCTATACTTATATACTATTAAGAAAGTACAAAATATTGCATAACCAAACAGAGAAATTTTACATTCTATAAAAATATAACTATAAATAAAGTAACCTAAAGAAATTTTTCTTTCTAACTTTGATTTCCGCATCTTTAAGTTAACTTGATCAGCAATTTCATGCTCAATCGCTAAAATGGCCAACCCATTAAGACGATTTTGTGAGTTGAACGTAAAAATTCTTAATCAATTTTAATTTGGAAAACTTTTCTCCACTTGCTTGTTCCACGTGCTTGAGCTTTTTTTTGCCCATAAACCCAGATACTGCACAAATTTCTTCTGCTAATTCACCATTAATATCAACAGAATCACGTGAGTTAAAATACTTTAGATCGTTGGTGACTAAGTTGTTTAAATCTAGTATCTATTGCATTTAGTGCCTGGTCAATTGTAAAATAAAAAAACTTTATAATTTTCTTTAGGATTCTCGATCGGTTCATCTCGAGCTTCGTATGAGAAATTCCTTTTTTCTTCTTACGTGGTGTCGTGGTATTGTTGATTCAAAATTGGCTTCAACGTCAATTTCGTCAGCCAGTTCTGTCGCATCAACAATAGTTTCATTAAAAGATTTATCCGATCGAAGATCCTGAAAAACTTTTGCAATTTGCAAAGATCAAGTACACATGCAGATCATAATTTTTTGTCTGCAACAATTTGCTTATTGGATTGATACAGTTTAAAATTTTATACCAAAGAACTATTGAACACAAAATTTTAAATTGTTTAATACAACTTAATAACCGAGGCTCGTCCCTTATTAAATGATCAATTTCTTCATTCTCTTAAATCTTAGCAAGGCGTCGTATACGCCTCCGATATAAGTCTTAAAGGCTTTAAAGTCTACTACTCTCCCATCTAGTATCACTTAATGGTTTTAAAGTCAAACCCTGGACATGTTTTAGAAGAATTGCCCAGCGAAAAGTAGATGCTGAAAAAATACATATATCTTTTGAATCATATTAAAGAAATTAGCACCTTCCAAAGATGCTTTTACCATATCGTTAACTACTAGATGAGAGTGACTACTACATGGAACGTAGAATGCTCGGATTTAGGTTCTTAATCCTAGATTGCACTCCTGATTTATCGCCCGCATATTATACCGTTGTCATATCCCTGTCCTCTTATATCCTGTAAATTTAAACCCAAATTATTAAGTTCTGCAATTATAATTTCAAACATTTGCTTCCCTGTAGACCTTTCAACTGGAAGAAAACCCAAAAGCTTTCCTTAATTTAATTTCAACCTCATCCTGATTGGAATCAGTTTTATTGATTGAAACATACCTGATTACAAGAGTCATTTGCTCCACCTTAGAAATATCAGGAGTGCAATCTAAAATTATCGAATAATATTTGGCTTTTTATTTCATTAATAATATAAGATTTCACACTTTGATGCAACAGGTCTATTATCTCGTTTTGAATATTTTTCCCAAGATAGTGAGCTTTCGTTTCTTCTTTTTTAAGCACTATTTTAAGAAGTTACCGTTATTATGCTCAAACAGCTTGTCGCTTGTACCTTGAAAGCCAGACAACTTTTACCAAGCATTTTAGTAATTGCTACGATTCTTAAAAGCACTTCTTGCCAATAGTTTATTTCAGCGTTAACAAGTCTTTGGGAATCCGTATCTATAGTTTTACAACACTTTAACCTTAGGTTCAGTTCTAGAAAAGATTTTTGGGACTGAATATGATTTTAGAAATTTCGTGGTCTTTTAGAGTTTGATTCAGATGCTTCCAACTTTTAAACCCCTCCTTTGAAAGGGAACTAAGTACACAGCCAAAATTTTGCAGCAAAAGCAATATACGCAATTTTTGAGACAGAGTACACTAGCCAGTCTCTTAAAATGTGTTCTCCATTACTTAAAATTCTTTTATAATAATTAGGGCTAAATTTTCTACCAGTCTCATCGTATGGAAATCTATAATTGTACAATGGTTTAGATGGACCTTTCCTTACCAAAAGATTCTTTCGGCGTCTGGTAGTATCATTGGCCAGAGTGCTGGATCTGTACTTAAAAGTTGTTGAGCGCTTTCTGTAGGTGCCACGTTGGTATCAATAGTGCTCTCATTTGGCGTCGGAGGACTGGCACTATCAGTTGCAAGTATTAGTTCAGGTATATCGTTCATTTGTTGATCCTCATTTTTCTTAGGTGAGTCTCTGTTGTCACTGTTGTCAGTGTCTTTCAATGCTGTCATTTGTTTTGGTACTGCCCGGCGTACTCTGTAAATAATTTAGTGAAGTGCCAGCTTGTCTTTGCCTTTGCATTTCCTTTTCCACCCTTCGTTTTTTATATTCGCAACCAGATAGTTTTTTGCGTCCCTCGGACATTCTGGAAGATACACAAAATATCTGAAATAAAACAAATCAAATTATAAGGAAATTGTCTTGCAATAGACTTAGCTAAATTAGACAACTACTGCACCTTTTTATGCTCATTTAAGATCTAGGGGAACGATTAAGCAGTTTTATATGTTTTTTATATTTATAAATTATGTAATAGTAGTAAAACAGTAACGAACCTACCACACCTGATACCTTTCAAATTTGAAAAAGTATAATCACTTGCATTTTACACAATTTTGCTTCAAAATCTAAAATGGTACAAAATAGGGCAATTTTTCTTGTCCAATTTAGTCAGATCATGCATAGATTTATTCTAGAATACTCAATGTTTAAATAAATACTTTATTTTAATTTTATAAAATATCTAACAAACTTTTGCTATTTTTAAGAAAATTTTATTTATAAAACTAGGTAAAAATATTCGTAGCTTTACTTAAAAGGGATCGCATCCAGTAGTTGATAATAAAAAAAGAATCTGGGTCTATTGGTCAGTAAAACGCAGGAATTATTCAAAAAAAATAAAGCTTTAAGGTATTCCGTATATTTCATAACCTTTTTTAAGGTATTTGAAAAAGCTCCTTCGCAGATGAAAATTAAATTTCAAAGACGATTTTTTAACGAAACATAAACAAATTTCAGTCCTTTTAAAATTATCAAAACAAGTTTTTTAACTTTTTAATTAATTTATCTGTTTTGTTCAGAAATCGTTTTCAAAATTTAATTTTCATCTGAGAAGGAGCTTCTTCAAATACTTACCTTGAAAAAGATTATGAAATTTAAATGAAAGTTTGTTTTTAACACACTTATATTAGCTTTACTTATATGTTTGTTTGCTTCTCTGTTTGTTTGTAACCGACTTCTTTGAACAAGCATACGCGCGGTGGCGATACATATGATACAAGATACGGCGCATTTGGGATCCGATGCCTATCCTCCAGATCCTTTCCAATTTTAGCTCCAAATAAACTGCCATGTTATTTTTGCAAGGAAAACCATCTCATTTTTGATTGTGACGAATTCAAGGCATTAGATATTTCAAGTATAACAAGTCAATTATTTGAAGCTATGTAATAACTTACTATTTCGATCCTACCTATTCTACAGCTCAATCTAAATAAATATAGTTTTAAAAAACTAAAAAACACGCTTTAATGATCAATCGAACTAAAAAACGAAAAATAATTCTTAATATAGGCAGAAAATATAAATAAACGAAAAAAGCGTGGGGTGCTTTGTGCCATATTTTTCATTCATCGAGCACCCCACGCTTTTTTTTACAATAATACTAATCTCTTTCGTTTATTTCTGCCTATATTAAGAATTATTTTTCGTTTTTTAGTTAGATCGATCATTAAAGCGTGTTTTTTAGTTTTTTTAAACTATATTTATTTTTTAATAATTTTTGCCTTTTACTGATCAAAATACCCTAATTTCGTAGATTCGCTAAGTTAACGGTTAACTACCTTAAAAAATTACAAATCACACTGATTATTGAACCAGAACAGTATATACAATTGAGAGTTGCACACAAGTGCGGTGGTGATAACAATATCACCACCGACGAATGAGCAAAAATAATGCTATGCTGTAATAAGACAGCCCTTTTATAATTGAAGACAATAAACAAGTCATTTCTTGTCTATTCCTAATTCAGACAAGTTCATGCAGCACCCTGCTTGCTAATTTATATGGTATATATGCGATGCGCGGTTATATTAGGTATTGTATACAAATAACACCCGTGTTCCTTATTTAATAATTATTATTTTTTCTGAATTATACCTATTTTCTTTACAACTACGTATATAGATGAAAAACAAGTATTTTAACTTTCTTGTAAAAACACTGATAAGAAATGTTTTTACAAATGAAAGGCGGCATGCTATTATTATTAATATTTTAATTTTAGTATTTTCTCATATTCTGAGAGTAAAAATGTCGCCCCTAAGATTTGCCGCCCCGGACAAATGTCCGGGTTGTCCGGTCTTGGAGCGGGCCCTGTACTGTGATAATGTAGTTTGATAGCGACGATTAGTTTGTATACCTTCTGAGAAAGTACTGTACAAAAAGGTCATGGATTGATTCAAATATAACAATAATGATGAAAGCACCAGCCTTTCTTTTAACATGATTGTATGAGATCCAAGTAAACACAGTAAACAGCGGTAACCAAGTCGCCAAGTACGTTACCTGGCTTCACGTAATAAGGTAACATGATAGAAATTAGTATCAGTTACTGCTTTATATTTAAACTAGATCATCAAACACTTATTTAACCCTTAAATGCCTGAATTTTTATTTTTAATAAATAAAATTTTAAATCAACCGGGAAATGGGTGTAGTTAATGGGAAAAATACAAAAAAAAACCACATAAGGATTTTTTTTAATTTTCAAAAAAACACTGATCTATTTCTACATCATCACGAACAATCTACTACGTACAATAGTATAATATTACAAACATAAATAATACCTCTCATTACATTACAAATTACTGAAATTCATGGATCAATTATTTTTAGCATTTAAACCTAAAGGAACATTTCATTTACTACATGTCCACTGTGTAGTAACCTTACATAGTGGAATTTTACAACTCAATATGTTTGAAAATGTAGGCCAGTGACCAACGCCGTCTTTTCGTGGTCCATAGACGGTAAAGAATAGGATCACCCTCTAGTTTTTTCGCCTGTAAATCTTGCTCTAATAAGCCATTATTAGGCCGACCTCTTTTATTGCCGATTATTGCGAAACTGACCAAGATTTGGTAGGTGTTTGTTTGGGATGTCCTTTGCAATGGAGTATTCACGAATTTATTACGGCAAGATCAGTAGAGCGCCGGCACTTGCGCCGTCATCTTGAATTTTGTGGGGCACTTTAACTTTCACTTTTTTACACGCTCACGTGGGAAGCGTATTTATTGTCGGTCGTTTTTTTTCGGCTTTTTTGTCCCCGCCTACTTGAGGGGCGTATTTAGGCCTTGAGATTGAGCTTGAGTTTGGTCTTGGCGTTAGTCTTGGACTTGGTCTTGGGGCAGGGGCTAGGGGTGACGGTTATTTTTGGTAATTATAGACCATTTTCTTTTCTTGACCCTGTGCCCTGATTTGATGGCTTGCATTCTGGTTGGTTAAGCAGGTTATTTTTCAATGACTTAGTTTGCTATCTTTATAATAAGGCCTTCGTCGCTGCCATAAAAATTGTATTCTAATAAAGAAGAATTAATAGATAGGATGATGACAAGTGTTTTTTCTCAATTAAAAAATTTTATTTTATAAGTGTAGCGGTCGGCCTTGGAATTTTTTTTTATGTTAACATGTATCAAGGTTATTGGTGCGGCTACATAATTGTTATTATTACATTTTCTTTCAATCCCATCTACAGACTGTGACCTAATTTATTTATGTATTCTATTTAGGGACCGTAGTCCTGTAAGACGGGGATCTGTTCGCGGGCTTCTTAATATGTGTTTATTATTATTAAACGGTTATACAACTTCATTATGAATGGAAAGTAGCAATTAGCTGTCGACATGTGTTAATTAATGTGTTTCCAACATTTTAAATATTTGTTGCTGCAAACAGATTAATGTCTAAATATTAGGTGAAATAATAATCATTTTCTACCCTACCGCTTTTTATACAGACAGATTCTAAGCGGTCAGAACCTTTACATTCGAAAATTATACCTGATTTATTTGTATGTTCAATTACTCACACACACACACACACACACACACACACACACACACACACACACACACACACACACACACACACACACACACACACACACACACACACACACACACACACACACACACACACACACATATATATATATATATATATATATATATATATATATATATATATATATTACTTATATAAATAAATGGGAAGCCATTAAGTAACCAGGTAATTAGGCATTATAATTAGATATACATCAAGACTACTATTGTTGGTTTTAGTAAATATTTAAAACAAGAAACTAGGGTTATCTTGATGTTAAAAGATAAGTACGATAAAAGAGAGTAGAATATACTTGTGATTGCTGATTTTTTTTCACCGAAAATTGTTCTGCAATAGAGGTTGATCACGCACGCCTCTCTCTTCTTACGGAATTAAAACAACTAAACAACTAAAATTTCTTTTTTATTCATCAGAGAAGAATGGTTGAAAAACAAGTATTATACAGTAACAGTATATTTTGCTACAGTTGTTTTTAAAGCTTTAGCGTGTGCAATTAGAATGGTGGGGTTGATTCGCATACATCTCACCAGTAAACTAGCATCCATAATTCGTGTCTTGTGAGTTGAAGCGTGCGCCGCGATTAGACTAAATCGTAAAAATTTAGCCTTTAATTCAACACCGCTTATGAAAAACTTTTCCTGATTAAACAAATCCGAGTGCACGTGACCAATCATCTCGATTTGTTTGCTGGTCGCTGCAAGTACTTGACGTTTCTAGAAACCGTTATTTGCGTTTCCCAGTATATTCATCTGCCCAGCTGTATCATTGTGCATAAGGTACAACCTAGATGTTAACTCTTAGCCTCCTTTCCATAATTTAGCAACGTTTCGATATATGAGCGGAAGGCATAGGTATTGTTTGGTTGTAACACCATCTTCTGATTTAAGCAAACCTACACTTGTGAGAAAAGTGAATGCATCCAATTTGTTACCGATGATACACCATCCGCATAAGTAAGTGCTGTATCATCTTGCTTTAGAACTTTAACTGTGATGTACAACATGGTCTGACTTAAATCTATGTAATCGTTTCCATTTCCGGGGACTACAAATTTTATTGAAGCGTCATCACTAAGCGCTGATAAGGATTTATAAAATATCTATTCACCACCCTCAATACTTGTCTGCGTCGACGGTCAAGCCAACAAATCCAATTCGGACTTGAAGCATTCACATGATTGAGCATGTAGAAAACCCATTATGTTGAAAATGTATCGTCATAAGTAGGTTTATTCTTCTTAGCGGCAACAACTCTCTGTAGAAACTGATTATTATCCCTCAGACGTAATCTTTTATAGCCCGAACCCTCCATCATTTTATCGACTTTCTCATCGGCTTTACGTTTAAGATTTCTACCTACCTCGTGAAATCTTTCTTGAAACGATTCCTTAACAGGTCGATCCTCTATGACGTCACCAAGAATATTAGCGCCCGTTTTCTGAGAGCATCTTTTCCAATGGCCTTTGCACCAGACTTAAATAACGGTATTATACTTCTAAATATACGGCCTAGCCAGCTTCCTATTCCGTAACCACGCTGATATGGTGCGCTTCTGTAGATGGATCCAAAGCCGTTACCGGCCTGATTCATATAATATTGTTGATAAGAACAAACCGTTATTGCATTTTATTAAAGTGTAGCTTCAGTCGCGACGTCCTAAACTCGAATGGCATTGCTGCAACCATATCTGTTATAATAAATACTATTACGAAAAATCACATTGTAAAAGCAGTTATCTATATCAGAATTGCATTTAAACTTCATGTTAGATAGAAATTAATTAATACATGTTAACCTCGGATATTTAAAATTAGAGCTAACGCTTAAATTCAAACTGCATAGAACATAATCGGTATGTTTTAAGGTCGGAGTTTTTTTTATATCCATGATGAAAGATATCAATAACCTTGATGTTAGCTTAAAAAAAATTCCAAGGCCGATTGCTACACAGATTAAATAAAATCTTTTAATTGCTTGTAATTGTGAAAAAACGCTTGTATCATCCTATCTATTAATTCTTTTTTATTAGAATACAATTTTTATGGCAGCGACGAAGGCCTTCTTATAAAGCTAGCAAATTAAGTCATTGAAAAATAACCAAGGCTGCTTAATCAATCAGAATGCTAGCCCTCAAATCAGAGCACATGGTCAAGAAAACCAAATGGTCTATAATTACCAAGAATAACCGTCACGTCAAGCAGCTGTCCATTAAGTCCACTCCTCCCATATGCATATTACACTCTTGCACTATTTTTGGACAACAGATATCGATCTTTCGCTTTAGTCGCTTATCATATCGACTGATATTGCCTACGGGTTGCGAGCCAATATAAGTAGACAACCAAGTAACAAACTTGTTGTCTTTCCACACCGTCGCTGAAAAGTCAACACCATCATGGTGAGAAATTCTTTCCTCATAAATTCCAGTAGGAATCGTCCTCCTCCTTAGATGCTTCTTGTCCGGGAGTCTACAGTTAGGCAATCTGTTCTGTTATACAGTTCAACAACTACTCCATTCCCTTAATCTAACAAACTCCATAGTGATCACTAGTATGGTTTTAGGTAGAATCGCTCGAAAGGTGATTTTCGTTCATGTGTGACTCAAGCTTGCAACCCTGCATTAGAACAATCCGATGAAACAGTTGTAGTCGCTTTAGATATCTCAAAAGTATTGCTTGACGACAGACTCTTTATTGCAGTTCATCTCAGTCTACTAATAATAGTAATCCACTTTTTATTTTAAATCAAGAGATTAAAATTGAAATGGCATTTTCAGTCCACTAAAACATTCAACGCACCCTTGAAGAGGAAAGCGCTGATCTAGTTAGGTTAATAAAACTCAGTGTTGCTCTGTGTCCGCCAAAATTATCGATCATTTCCTTTTGTAAGTATGAATGGCTGCGATCTTAACTTTCAGACACTGTTACTAGATTGGGAATTACTGAATCTCCAAATCTATTATTAGTTAACCATCTTCTGCTACTTACTAAAGCAGCTGCTCGTAAAATAGGTTTCTTGAACAGATCTATGCAGTAATTTAACTCCTGACCCTTTGTGCTATATAAGGCCCAAAATTCGACCTCGAGGATAGAATTATCCAACCTCTGGGTCCTTTTAATTCCTTTTTGTACATTCTATATTACAATGGCTATGTCTGTAAATTATATTCTTCGATACTATCTCGAGCTAGCTTTTCTAAGAATACTCAAGTTGCTCATTCGCATCACCAATATGCAGTACAAATCTCCATTGTCGTACCAAACGTGGCAATCCACATTCTTCTACACGGATTCTAATGTTTGGAATGATCTTCCTAGTTTCTGGTTTCCTCCCATTTATGATATGAAAAAATTTAAGGTAACCGTTCATAGGTATTTCTTGGAAATTCAATATTCTCCTATCCATCCTCCTTAGTGTTCCTTAGTGGTTTAACACGTTAGCTTAAACTTAGTCGAATGTTCAGGACCACAATTATTAAAGCAAAATGTTAGACACTATCAGCACTATTCAAAAACATTATTTATTCAAAGCTAGACACGTCTTTTTATTTCGAACTACTTAATATTTAAAATGAATTAAGAAATACAAGTGTGTAAGGTACAATAACTAACTGATAACAAAGTGTTGCTTAGTAACCAAAGCTACAAGTGAAATTTAGGAATTGTTACAGAAATGAAACAAAGTCAGTTTTAATTGTTGCAGAGGTTCTTGCAATGGTGGAACTATTTGTTGGATAAAATAATACTAAATATAGGGTGTTACAAAAGTGAGAAAAATTTAAGGGTAGATTATTCATCCAAAAACATGAAAAGAGTCCGGAAATGTTCCATTTCAATGTTATGGCGTGCCCGTATTTAATAGTTTATTTTAGTCTATCGAAAACCGGTTGAGATATTAAGATTATTATAAATCACATATACATGTATGAAATTGTTTTCTAAAGCAAAGAAAAAACCATACGCCAATGGTTTTTGTAAAAATTAATGTCTCATATTCTTATATCCAGATTAATTTTGCTTAAAATAAGAATTTTTTTATTATTCAGCACACTAATAAGCCATCCTCGGGATGATTTATTTTAATTTTGTTATTTTATTTGTAATAATTGTTCAGGAAACAGTGTATTAAATTTGCGATTTAAATGAAATGCCGGAAATGACTTCCCTGTTCTCCTTCGCATGCTCTAAATCGCCTTCGCATATTTCTTCCGACTCTTTGGAATATTTGAAGCCTTTGGCATATTGTTTCGCAAGCATTGATAATGTATTCCACTAAAGTGAGTTTATTCGCTACGAGAGTGGAATACACTAGTTGCTTTAGATGCCCCCTGAGGTAAAATTCGAAGGGACTGAAGTCAGGTGATCGGGGTGTCCAAGAAATAGGCCCACTCCGAATAATACAACTTTCTTGGAATGTAACGCTTAAATCATGTCTTACATTGTGACTAAAACGAGTAGGCGCTCCGTCGTGCATAAACAATGAATATTACCTAATATTATGATTTAGTGGGTTTAGTAAATTCTCCTGTAAAAAATGGAGGTGTGTTTGGTAGTCTAGTCTTCTCGGTAAAATCCGCCCAGTAACACTCATTGTGGAAATTTAAAATTCCACTTCTGTTAAACGAAGCTTAGCCCGTGACCAAAACAAACGGAATGAATTGCTGATCTTCTGCATTTCGTTGTCTTAACCAGTGGAAACACTGCGCCTGGCTTGAAAGCCCGCTTCAGAAAGCGCATTTACCCTCTGTAAATGGTAAGGATACAGGTGCTGATCGTGGAGTATTCGCAGAATATGGATATGGTTTGTATTCCTCAATTAATTTACTAAACGCCCTGAGTAGGTGAGATTGGAGACTTTTGGAACACACCACATTTCCAACGTCCCACATTTCCAAGGTTACCACAATCTCAAGGTCCCACCCGCCCAAGGTTACGCAATAAGCAGGTCATGTTTACATAGAACTATCCCAAGGCCGCACATTTCTAAGAATACCACACTGTAAGGTGTAAAAAAATACGAAGGTCACTAACACTCAACACATTCACAAGGCTATTTGCGCACCCTACCTACTCAGATAGACATTGCTTGCTCATGTAATTTTTGACACTTCTCTGATACCACACTTAGAACCAAATTAAAAAAAAATAATGACATGCTGATATATTTATTTGTTGTATGTACAAATGTAATCAGTGTATTATTCAGATATGTGATTTTTTCTAGGAATAAAACATTTTAATTTAGTACAAGTGCAAAAGGTCCTTTCCACTTCTGTATCATTACACCTGCGAAGACGTGGTGCAAGTAATTGAGCGTACGTGCAGTGTGGTGCTCATCGGAGATGCTTCTGTAGCGGAGTGTCAGATGACCGCCATTGGTTTATTCGAACTCCACACATCAAGCATTCAACTGTATCGTCTGAAGATGCTCCTCTAGAGGACTAGCAGATGTTCATCAGCGGTACATGATGGTATACCATCACAGTATGATTGATATATTTGAGCATATACACCGTGTGGTGTGTATCATTCTGTCTGTCCGTCTCTCTGTCTGTATGTCTATCTGTCTGTATCTCTACCTGTCTGTTTGTCTGCCTGTATAGTAGTCGCCGCGCTCAGTCAGTTAGTGTCGGTCTGTATGGTCTGGGGTCGCACTATTGGGAGCGACGTTTTTCTGGAAATATATCATAAGTCAAAGGAGAGCTCTATCAGTTATACTTACTATGCCTGCCTCGATCACTTGCTAAGACCACTTGTCGAAGAGCTGCATTACGAACTCGGATGAGTTCGTAAAGTCCACCAATCTCTTCGCCAATTTCCATTATCATCTCCAGATGTACAATGGCGTGATCATACCCACTTAGTATAGCTATGCTTATAACACTACGCCAGTCAAGGTGTAATGTTACAAGCCTAGTGTGGACCCGGTCGAGCTGCTCTCCTAGAGAGCTCTCCGTAATCACGACATCATAATTCCGGACGAATGGCACTATGGTTGTCAGCTGTAATGAAAGAAAGAATTATAAATATAAATAAAGTAGTATTTAGACAATACATACCGTGAACGTGAGACGGTCCCATATGATCATGCGATGTGCGTAGAATAGCCAGTACCACCTGGCAATAATTAGAAACGCAGAATTTCATTGAGTGGTACTGTCTCCCGACGCCATCGCACACATAACGTTGTATAGGGATGGAAGCATAGTGCGTCCAATGGTCATAGGGATATGTGTAGCCCAAATCCAGTCATCGTCAAGTTCCTCGTCGTCATTGTCTTGCACGACGTCAGCGTTTTCGTTATTTTCGTGACCCTGGACCTGCGGAGCGACGTCTGGAGCACTGCCATTGTCATTATTCTCGTCCTGTATGCTGTTATGCGACTGTTCCTGTGCACTTAGTTGTTGTAGTACATCTGACAGTTCATGAGCGCTACGTTCCAGTTGTTGCATGTTGAGTGTTCATAAAGTTCTCCTCATGGCTACACTCTTCAACGATGATTTCGTTACAAAAGTTAGTATGTGTTTCGCGAAGTAGTCGCTGTTGTCGTAATGCGTCATTGTGATAGTCGTCAGAATCATAGCTGTAGGCAGGGTCCATGTCTATGTCGGAGTCGTAGTTACCAGTGTTGAGGTAATCGTTCCAGTACAGGAAGGAAATACTCCCTCAACACTGGATGATATGCTGACAAAGTCATTACTATCATCGTTATGTTCGTCTGTGTCAATAGGTAGTGGTGTGTCCTCGTCACTGATAGTAATGCTTTCAGCATTGGTCATGTCAAGTAGTACTGTGTCCGCATCAGGACTGTAATTTTGTAGAGAGTCCAGGACTACGGTCGTCAGATCATAAATTTCGTCGTCGCTGGATTGGGCGTCCACGATAACAGGAGAGGATGCAGATGGCGGGATATACAGAACCTCAGGGGCAGAGAGGGGGAATCTTGTGTGTGGGCGCTGAAGGGAGGTCAACGTTAATTGGATAGGAAACCTGAGGAGTAGGAGTTGGCAGGACATCGGGGAGAGGAGTTGAGGACTCTAGCGGGATAAAGTTGAATGGACACAGGGGTTCCCCAGGCGATGGAGAACGGGGGGTAACATAAACCTGTAAAAAAAGGAATAAAACGTTAGAAATGTACCAACCATGAAAAGAAAAAATTAAAAACATAAAATTTGGTTGTTTTTACCTGGGAAGGTGATGGGAAACTTGCTCTTGAAGTCATTGTATGTTCGATATGTCAACTATAGAATCAGTTGTACGAATAATTTGTACTATTTTCGTTTTGCTAAAAACAACGTTTTTCATGCATTTTAGAGGACATTTTTCAAGGTCCTGCAAAAATATAGTGGAAAATGCAGTATCTTCTCCCCAGAGTGTATTGAGCCCTGCATGTGCTGCGGAGTTTCGGGAAAACAGGTGGGGGTAATAGCTTGCGTCCATCCCAAAACACATGGCAAGGTGAGATACAATGCTGGGTAGAATATGTGTGCTCAGCAACACTTTATCCAGACTACCATTATTATTGTTTCCTTCCCGTACACTACTCTACCCCTCAACCTGATATGTCCATCATAGATATTATCCTATTCCTGGCCTCCTCGTTCGCATCACTGGATATAGTTTCTTTTCTTAACAGTTGTAATACATGATAGTAATGCTGCAAACTAATAAAGAGCAATAAACAGTTAAAAATATTATAACAAAACACGTAACTCTACCCGTTCACTTGTACATTGCTTATACATTCTCTCTGTTACAGATCGCAATAAAACGTTTCAATGTGAATGTCTGAAGAAATTTTCAAGAAAAGACTCTCTACTGCGATATCAAAAAACTGCGTGTTGGATAAATATTCCAACTACACCACCTACGAGACGCCGCAGGCTGTACCGCAAAATCGTACCGCACTTAGGAATGTGGTGCAACCAAGTACTTCCGATGCGAAGAGAACGGAACACAGCCATACTGCTGAACGTCTTGCACAACCTGGACTATCAGGGTTAAACACTTCTCGATGAAATGTAATGTTGAGTTGTTTGGGTTGTACTTTCTGAACAGTAGAGAAAGTACCGAATTAAAGTCCTTTCAAACGAAATGTGATATATTGAGTGTCGGGATGGTGTTGGAAGCGTATTTTCAAAGAATAGTGGAAATCTTGGATGCTAAGCAATCAGAATTTTAGCATAAAGATTCTGGTAAGTGCGAGTTATGAGTAGTAGGGTAGTACATTATTTCGTAAGGTGGTAGCTGGTGAATTTCGTATATTTAGAGGTAAACATGTTGAAATCTTCTCCCACTACGGGTTCATCCTGAAATTTCGCATAAACATGCCATAGTGAATGTGAAGAATATTGATAATTGCTGCTTTGCATGGGCTATTGTATCAGCATTAGTGACACCGACGGGGTTACCACAACGGACGACTTCTTACCCTGATTTCAGGACGTTATTCAACTGGAACGGTGTAGAATTTTCTCTTAAGCTGACTAACATCTCCACGTTTGAATCCAACAATAATATCTCCATCAATGTTTAGGACTGGTGATGGTCATCGTATTCCTGAGGTAATGGGTCCTCTCTACTGTACAAGATCTAAACAACCTATTCATGTTAATTTGTTGCTATTAGTCAGTAACCGAATGGATAATCAGCATTATGTATGGATCAAAAATTCTTCTAGTTTACTTAACAACCAAATAAGTCGACGTAATAAGGCAAAACATTTTTGTGATTCATGTATCCATTACTTTAGAACGCAGGAGCAATTAACTCGACACGTGTACCATGACTGTAATTTCGTATACACTAAATTACCTGGCGTGATGCAAAGAAAAGATAGAACCGGGGAGTTTTATGCGGAAAATATACTTGCGTTTCGAAACTATAAAAACAGATGTACCGGTAAATACAGCTGAACCCGATCCCGAACAACCGTTCACGATTAAAACGTGTAAACATGAACCATAGTCATTCAGTTACTATATTAAGTGCGGTGTAAACTATGCTTGGTCCAAATTAGAACTTTATAGGGGAGTTAATGCCGCGGAGGTATTTATAACACGCCTCGAGAGTGATGGGAAACAGATATATAATGGGCATTTTAAAACTGTTGTTCCAATGTTACCACTAACTGATGAACAACTGGTGATACATGAGCAAAGTCGTAATTGTTGTATATGCGATAAGCTTTTTACAGATGATCTTACAAATTCTAAAGTACGAGATCACTGCCATGTCACTGGTAAATATCATGGTACGGCACATTCAAATTGCAATTTAAGCTATCAATTACCTACATTTATCCCAGTTTTTACCATAATCTCAGTGGTTATGATGTCCACCTGTTCATCAAACAGTTAGCGGGTGAAACTGAAGAAATTACCGTATTCCCTGTTAATAGAGAGAAACATATAACGTTCAGTAAGCATATTGATGTAGACGAATTCATTAATGGTCGCGGCTATACGAAAAAGAAGTACATACATTTGCGATTCTTCGACAGTTGTAGGTTCATGGCGGCATCCTTAGATACTCCATCTCATAATTTATCAGATGAATAATGTAGAGAGGTAAGGAAATATTTTGTTGATGATAATGACTTTAACTTAGTTAGAAATTTGCCCTACACGTACTTGGACAATTTTAATAAATTAGACGATGTCACAGTACTTTCCTATAACAAATTCTACGATAAAATGCGTGATGAAAATTTATCCGATGAAGAATACTGTCGCGTCCTACTGGTGTGGGATCACTTTAAGTGTAACACACTCGGGGATTATGCTGACGTATATTTAAAATCAGACGTGTTGCTGTTGGCTGACGTGTTCGAAAACTTTAGCCGGTTATGTATAGACATGTATGGATTAGAGCCAGCGCAGTATGTTACAATACCTGGATTGGCGTGGGATGCCATGTTGAAATGTACTAAAGTAGAGTTAGAATTATTGACTGATATGAATATGTACCACTTTTTAAGAAAAGTATTCGTGACGGAGTGAGTACTGGTGTTGAGCGAAGAAGTATTGGTAACAATTATGACCCTAATCGTCCAAAAGTCTTTTTACAGTATTTAAATGCCACGAATTTATACGGATGGGGTATGCGGCAACACCTACCTCATAATGGGTTTATGTGGTTAACTGAAGAGGAAATTCAAAACTTTGATGTACTGAAGATTAATGATGATGCTGATATTGGGTATGTGCTAGTGGTAGATATACACTATCCGCACCACCTGCATGATGAACACAATGATTATCCTTTTTGTTCTGAAATAATCTGCGCACCACATTCCAAGGAGGAAAAATTAATTGCTAATTTATGTGATAAAGCCAACTATGTTATACATTACCGATATTTAAAACAATGTGTGCAGAATGGGTTAATTGTTACTCATAGTCATAGAGTTTTACGGTTTCGTGAAAGTCCTTGGCTAGTACCATACATAAACCTTAATTCAACTCTTCGAAATCAAGCCAAGAACAAATTCGAAAAGGATTTCTTTAAATGCATGAACAACAGTGTATTTGGTAAAACAATGGAAAATGTCAACAAAAGAAGAGTAACAAAGTTATTAACACATTGGGAAAATAACGAACGTCGCTTGAGTCTAGCACGGTACGTCGCAAAACCGCAATTTAAGAATTTTATTTAATTTACTGATAAATTATTTGCAGTGGAACTGTCCAAACAGGTCGTTACTTATGACAAACCCGTATATGTTGGATTGAGTATTTTAGATCTTTCCAAAATTATAATGTATAGATTTTTTTACGATATCTTGCGCAGTCATTACGATAATAATGTAACGTTGCTCTATACAGGCACAGATTCTTTAATTGTCGAGATAACAACTGATGATGTGTATGCCGATATGTGGAATAATGTTGTTGAATATGAGACATCCAACTATCAAAACGGTCTGCATGATATTACAACGAATACATCCGTCGTCGGGAGAATGAAAGATGAGTATGCAGGGAAAGCTATTCAATATTGTAATGGAGCACGATCAAAATCTTATTGTCTAAAGCTTGCTGATGATCAAGTGGTTAAGAAAGCGAAAGATGTTACGAAAATCGTCATTCAAATCTGTCGCGGAGGCGTCTGATAAAACAGTAATGTGTAAAATGTTCGTGTTTAGATCAACTTTGCATGATATGTACACTGAGATGTTAAACAAAATCGCCTTTCGGTCCCAGAATGACAAATGGTATCGATTGCGTGGCACGTGTACAAAATTGGTGTGGGAGTATTAGCGAATTCCGGAGTTGGAGAACGTCGATCCTTTGAGTAGTCTACTAGAGGTTGCTAGGCAAATGAATTTGTATAATCCAGTTAGTAGCTAATAGTTTGGGTACTGATGCTTGTTAGTTTTAGGAGTGTATATATTATTTCCATAATGAAGCTATGAATATGTATAACCATACATGCTAATATGTATAATATCGATACACCATTACAGGTCGGCTACTTAATGTAGTAACTTTTTGTGGAATACATACTATTATTATGACATAATTCATTATCGAGGGAATATTTATACAGAATGTACTCATATTGTGTGATATATAAAAGAAATAAACAATAAATATATATTTACAATTTTTATTTAAAAAAAAAGTATACAAGCTTTAATGCATTACATAAGTATCGTACAGATGGTAAACATTAGACAGAGCGCAGTGACATAATGATTTACAATGATAATAACAAACTGGTTGCAAAGTCAAGTTCTATAACGGGTTGTGTAACAAATTTTCTGATGTAATCCGCTTTCTCTCTATCCTTGACGTAGACAGAATCTGTAGGTTGAATCTAGCGACTGAGAATTCTGCGGTGGTGTATGCCCCTCTTCCCATTTTATACAGTGTTGATTATGAATTAACCAAGTTGCTTGACGGCGACTCTCCGCAACTAACGTATGTCATGGATACGGTGATTTAAACATGTAGTGGGCCACTTGTTTCATTAAGAATTGCGAGTTCTTTCGGTATAAAAACTTTTGAAAGTTTAAAGCCTTGTACGTCGACTATGACGGGCATCTTATTACAGCTGTCTTACTGCTTTGGTTAACGCGTTATACGTAACTAAGCGATAGTGGTGTATAACACAGTGTGCTGTCGTATTCGCGGGTATGTTCACTACTGTTTCGAATTAAACACGAAGTACTACTGCTTTAGAGTGTAATGTCTCTTTTTGATTCGAACAGTCTACCACTACCAATGGTGCGAGTGTCGTAAATTGATTAGGTGTGAGTAATGATTGACCATCTCTTTGATAATAGGACACTTGGAATTTAGCAAACATTTCATACAATGTAGTAAAGTAATTATTATCGTAATTCACGTTTAAATTGTCATACGAATAAAGATCCGTGTTAAGGAATACCCTAATATTCTTTAGTGTACATTTATGGAATCTGCTCATATCTTGAGAAACATTATTTTCTCGCCCCGTTTGAAATCCAATAATAATGTATCTAGGTGTTTCTATACTAGTCGATGTTTTGATTGCCCATGTATGTTTATCTGTTGTGGGAACTGCTGGATATATGTGTGTTTCCCAACTTCTAAATGCTACTGGAGTATTCACATTTTTATCAATGTACTCGTTAACGCCAATTCCTCCGCTAATACTGGAATGATGTGCGGAACTTTCCAATATATTTTATCTATATTAACTTTTAGTGCTTCATCTGCAACAATTGAAATTGCCGCGTCGGTATCAATGTTACTGCGAATTAATACCAATTCTTGTCTGATGTTCAAAATCACTTTATTGTAGTCTTCCGCAAAGCCAAGTAGCATTCGCAAAGGGACACAAACATTAAAATACCCTAACGCATTTGTTAGTATGCTATTTGAGGTAGGAAACCAACCTACGTTTTCATGACGAGCGCGGTCGTTGGGTGTCAATGATACCAATCCTTTCACTGTAGACGTTAATCCAACCTTTGTCACGGAATCTACTACTATTCCATTCATTTCGTATCTAATTTCACTGAATAAAAATGCAATGGCATTATTAACTTCCTCAAGGTTTACACGCCCTCAAGGTTGTCACAACCTCAAGGTTCCCACACATACAATGTTCTCCACCTCTCACATTTACCACTTTTCCAAGTTTACGCAATGCCGATATCAATCATGTCATTCTGCAAGGTTAACTATACATATGTTTTTACAAGGTTTTTCCTGTCTTTAAAAGTAGGGATAACTACCCATATAGTATCGTGTTATTTCCACCAGTGCCATTATGTCTGCTAGCCCAATACAGAACAATTGGGATGATAGGGAGTGCCATTATCACTTTTTAATCTAAGTGTGCGGCAAGCATGTGAACTAATTCCCAACTGGGTGCAATTTGAAAAAAAGGGCTACTGCCTTCTACGACATTAGAAGTATTAAAGAGTACATATGAAGGTGTGCATTGTAATACTGAATGGTTTGCCAACCTAGATAAAAGAATTCGCTACTTCCACCATCATGCCTTGATGGGTAATTTGGGATATTCACACACATTTACTCTTCATACTCGTTATCATCATGCTGGTCATATGCATTTATGCTGCGACTGCTACAAAGCATTGAAACCAAGTGAATACCGAGTTATTGACCAACATACACATATGGATAGATGGGTCGGAATTTACCACATGTCACACCAAGAATACTGGTGCTCATCGTGTAGAGCGCCCCTAACAATGCTGCACGAGGTATATGAAGACGATTCATGCATACTCTGCGGAGAAGTGTATTATTTGGACAATTAGTTTTTTTTTATAATGTATATATTGTATATAATAAATTATTATTTCCTGTTGGTATCTTACTGGGTTCTACGGTGAGAATATGTGTGACGTGGAACCAACCTTTTATTATCCTCAGTATTACGATTGTTTCGATAAACGTTTACTTACGTATCGAACATGGTCTGGAGTTCACTCACCTACATCGTTTGCAGCAGCAGGGTTCATTTCCATATCTTCAGACAATACGATTGAATACTTCATGTGTGGAATTCGAATAAACCAATGGCGGTCATCTGACACTCCGCTACAGGAGCATCTCCGATGGGCACCACACTGCACGTACGCTCAATTACCTGCACCACGTCCTCGCAGGTGTAATGACACAAAAGTGGAAACGACCTTTTGCACTTGTACTAAATCAAAATGTTTTATTCTTAGAGAAAATCATATATTCGTATAATAATACACTGATTACATTTGTACATACAAGAAATAAATATATTAGCATATCATTGTCTTTTTTTAATTTGTTTCTAAGTGTGGTATCAGAGAAGTGTAAAAAATTACATGAGCAAGCCTTGCAAAATTGAAATGTCTATCTGAGTAGGTAGGGTGCGCAAATAGCCTTGTGAATGTGTTCGGTGTTAGTGACCTTCGTATTTTTTTACACCTTACAGTGTGGTATTCTTAGAAAAATGTGTGACCTTGGGATAGTTCTATGCAACCATGACCTGCTTATTGCGTAACCTTGGGCGGGTGGGACCTTGAGATTATGGTAATCCTGGAAATGTGGGACCTTGGAAATGTGGTGTGTTCCAAAAGTCTCCAATCTTACCTACTGCCCTATACTTCTTTGAGGATTTTATTCAACCGCTCTTAAACCATTTTCCCCTTTTTCCGCTGTTTGGGCAGTTCTTGGCGCTACACAATCAACAAAACTACTTATTAGCCTTCCTATTACCCTCAAATGTCTATGGACGCTTACAAAGCGTTTGCACAAGGTAACTGACGGCCAGGAAATGCATCTCTGAAGAGACGCCTTGCTTCGTACAAATTTCCATTCGCTTTTCCATACATAAAATGAACGTCTGTTAATTCCTCAACCGAATAATTCACAACAGTAAGTACCTTTTTGTTTTTTACTTATAGTATACCCGAACAGGCTAAGATTTGCCTAATATGCTAAAGCATTCAGGAACACAGGGAGGGTTTACGGATATTGTTAGGCTTGCAAGAAATGTTTATTAATGGCTACCTTAAATTGACTTAAGTCCAAATTTGGAGGAATACAGGAACTGGGTAGTGCATTCCACAATTTGGTCGCCGTGTGGAAAAAGTGTAGATTGCGCCAGTTTAGTGTGATGGAATTTCGAGTGCGTAATTATGGTGTGAATGGGCAAACCAAGTGTTCCTAGCGAAGATGGCCTGCGAAGGAATTAAGGAGTATATTTCGGAGGCACACTTGCCATGGTAATAGCGATAGAATGAAGAAAGAACCGAAACTATTCTTCTATGCTCAAGAGACTCTAGGTCAGAAGTCAGAGACGGGTCATTTATAAGCCTTATAGCTCTTTTTTAGATGCGGTTTACCATATCAAGGGCGTATTGGAGAGCACTGACCCAGAGTTGGGAATTGTATTCCAGATGAGGTCGAATTTGAGCCTTATACAGTAAAAGGAGTTGTTGCGATGTGAAGTACTGTTTAAATCTGTTTAGGAGGCCTAGTTTACGGGCAAATGTTTTGCTGGCTCACAAAAGGTGGTCAACCCATGAAAGGTTCGATGATACGGACATCCCTAACATATAAATAGGGTTTGAAAGCTTGAGTTCTAAGCCATTCATATTTACAGCAGGAAATGATCGGTCTTTCTTGGCGCACACAAGGCAACACTGCGTTTTGTCGGCGTTGGACGTGAGTAGATTATTCCTTCCCCATTCAAGGACACGTTCTAAATTACTGTTGATTGAGGTGCCCATTTTCACCTTAACGTCCTGACTAGACGTATTGTTGTGGGAAAACTGAGAAGAACTACAATGTAAAGTGTTGTCGTCTGCAAAGCAATGGATCGGGTTAGTTGTTGAGTGAGGTCATCCATGTATAGCAGGAAAAGTGTGGGATCTATCACTGATACTTGGATTTCTTTCGAAAAGAAGCCATCGACGACAACGCGTATGCGTCTTTTTTCAAGAAAGCTGGATATCCAATTGATGAGCGTATCTGATAAGCCGAACAAAGTGAGCTTGGAAAGTAGGCACTTGTGCCAAACCTGGTCAAAAGTCTTTGAAATATCTAAAGCTACTACGACTGTTTCACCGGATTTCTCTAATGTGTAATTATAGAGTTCGGTGACATATAAAAGAAGATCACCCGTTGAACAACTCTGTCTGAACCCATAGTGCTGATCCTTTACGAGTTTATTGGAATCGAGGAACGAAAGTAGTTGGTGGTTGAAGGGTTTCTCCATGATTTTCGACAGAATGGAAGAGATAGCTACTGGTCGATAGTTTGAGGGATCGGTTTTATCGCCCTTTTTAGGAATAGGTTGGATATTTGCCAACTTCCACGATGAGGGAGACTCACCAGATGTCATGTAGATCAAAAAGGGTTTGGGCAATACAGGTACTAGCTCGGGGTAGCGTTTTTTAAGAACGATAGCTGGAATACCGTCACGGCCAGTCGCCTTGTTTAAGTCAAGTTTATTGATAATTGATTCTTGGGGCTTGTAACGAAAGTGGATTGGTTTAATAGCGTACGGAGTAGATTTGGGCGACGGCACTGTTTTACCAGAATCATTGAGACATGAGTTTGATGCAAAGTAATCGACAGAGAGGTTGGCTTTTTCAGCAAGATCAGCTACTACAGTTCCGTTGCGAGACGTCATGGGAGGAAAGGAAGATGTACTAAAGTTTGCACTGATGGCTTTAAAAATTTACGACCATCCAAAGGACGTGAGACTAATTCTTTGCATTTACGTTCTTCAAACATCTTTTTGGCCTTGGTGATGATGCTTTGGCAACTATTCCTTGCGGTAATATAGTCGGTGTGATTTTCGATAGATTTATTTGTCTTCCATTTGGTATAGAGTTTATAATTTTGTGATAACGCCTCGGTGCAAACTAGGGTTGGGAACGGGCATGACCTACACAATTCTGTTTTTTGGGAATGTATAACTCCATACGCATCAAGATAACATCAGTTATTGAAAGAGCAATTCTTGAAGAGGGGGACTATTTAAAGCAATACTCACGCCAGGGGAAGGTTGCAAAGAAATCTCGCAGTTCGCTCCAGTTAGCTGATTTAAAACACCACATAGTTCTATCTGTTTTTTGAGTAACAGTGGGTAGGGCACAGAGGAAGTGAATTTCGATTAGGCAGTGGTCTGATTGACCAAGTGAGGGTGGCTTTATAGACAAGTGGGTTAGTTGTAAGGAATAGGTCCAGATGTGAAGTATGGTTAGGCTTGTCAGGGTTCTGGTTGGTTCGGAAATGATTTGTGGGAGATCACAGGATACAGCAAATGTTTCTGCACTGTGACCTGCGGGATTAGTGGTAGATGAAAATTGAAGCCAATTGGACTTGTGGGCATTAAAATCTCCCAAAATTGAAATATCGCAAGATGGAAACTGTGATAAGAGGTAGTCTATTTTCAGACTAACGTAATCAAAAATATTTTGGAAGTTATTATCATTTGAAGACTTACGCAAACAGTATAATTTCACAAATTGGGGCCCAGAATGTTTGAACCAAATCGCGTCAAATTTGTTGTATTCCAAAGTGGACATCCTCTTACAACCTACGTTGTCCTTGGTGCACGCACATACTCCGCCTTTAAGGCAAAAGCTAGAGTGGAGGTTGTATCTGGGTAATTGCAGGTCAGGCGAATCAGTGGTTCCGGAGGAGACTTGTGTTTCTGATAGAAACGGAATGTCCGGTTGCATTTGTTCAAGATGCTGGTGAACAGCGTTAAAATTTGACCTGATACCACGTATGTTGCAGTAATGAACTCGAATGTTGGTACATTCGATGACCGAGGCCGCTTTAGTCCTGCCCTCCCGGGATCCGAATGGGGCAGAATTTTATTCCTGGCAGATATTGCTCTTCTTAGTCTTGATTTTGGCATCGACGAATTTCTGTCCCCCTCAGAATCCTTGGAACGGATCGACGAATCGATTTGAGAGTGTGGGTGTCTCGCCCTACTCACCTGGGGTATAGGCATCTGTTTTAAAACTCGTCATTTTAAGGGTTTAGCCGTTTAGCCACGCTTGGCTAGTGCGTGTTGGCGAGTACATAAGGAATAAAGGAGAAAGTGACCGGCAGCCCTTACCGAGCTCAGAAAATTGGAGCACCAATATTAAGGAGTCCATAGTAAAGGTGGTGGTATTGCACCGGGCGGCAGGGGATATACAACATATTCAAATCGCTGTTAGTCCTTTTGGAAAAACATACGACGTTAGAAATACTGTTAACTAGACTACTATTTCGTAATTATGATTCCGAAAACAGTTAATTGTACTAATTAATAAAATAATTTTTACTTCGAAAACGGTGAGTCAGAACGAAACAGTCCGAGAGGCACTTTCTAAGCAGGATTAACCTGGCTTTAAGAAAGCGGTACTAATTTTTCCAAAACCAGTGACGTACAGTTTTTTCGCTAAACATAGACTTACCGGCAGGATGTTCCGGACCTATATTTATATTAATTTTTTTTATATTTTTAGATGTAAAATCTGTCCTTAAATTTTCTTCACTATATTGTGTAACACCCTGTATACTACAATAGCAAATTTTAATGTTCAAATTTTTATTAGATTCGAACGTTAACAAACACGTTACGATTGATATCTGACTCGGTAACACTAAATTTTGTTAAACTTTATTAAAAATAAGGAATTTATGTTCGATGTGACAAAAAAAAATAGCAATTTCTTATCTTTGAGTAACAGTTGGTCGCAAGAAAACACTGCAATTCTTTTAAACAGATCGATTGGATTTTACGTCCTTACGTCAAAATGAAATATATCACTGTATTTATTTTTAATATTTATGCTTGAACTAAAGTGTAATAAAGTTTTATTAGTGTAGCGTGCACTAATATAATTCAATCAATAAAACAATTTCTTAAATTCATTCTTATAACACTACCTACGATGCCATTGTTAACTTGAGAAATTGAAAATATAAATTAATTTAATACAATATCGCTTGATTATAGTTTTCAAGTTAAGTACATGTACAAGTATTTCCGCCATCTTGTACTTTATAGAACATCATTTGGACAATAGAAGCTTAAACGACCCGATTTTAATTCCGAAATCCTATTGGTAAGTGGAATTTTGCAGGGATATTATTCTGACACCATTGTAACTGATTTCACAACAGCAGCTGCGATTTTCCCTTTCCGTTTCGATCTTTATAGGCTTTGGTCGTTGATTTTAAACGGGCTAAGAATAAATGTAAATTTGGCGTAACGTAAGGAAGTGATTTCGTTTTTATGTTCTTTTACATTTGCCGCGCAGGACGATAGGACATGTGCTCTTTTTTTTTCGGAAAGGTGAATTTCGTTGAAAATTTACCGTAACTAAAGATAAGTTTTGTAGTTTAAGGAAAATATCCCGCTTTTTAATTGTTACGGTTATATACTTTGAGTTTAATATAAAACTTTTGGTTGTTTACAAAAATTTTCTTGAGCTCTTGTTAACATTTACTACTACAAGAGGTAAAGCGGAGGCCTAACTAACTAAAGCGGCTTTGTGTTCTCAAAAGTCTGTAACTCGTTACGCTAAATTAAATTCTTTACATCCCATTCATAGATTGCTATTTTTAGTACAGTCCTTTAAATTATAATATAAGGGCCACCAAAGCTGAATTGTGTTACAGAAAGTCTTTGCGTGCGATTACCTGCACATTATAAAAATTATAGTGCACTTTGGGAAATGTTACCAAGATAATGTATCAAATAATTAGTCGAGTGTACGTTATTTATTAGTTGCCAAACTTTTTGGATTCTCCATATATTTTTAAAAAACTCTTACACCTCTAAGCGCGTCTTTAAATAGGGGCGTCCGGTTCGAAAATGTGACATACCCCGAGAATGAAAAATTTCAACAATTTTTATACTAGAAAGAAAGTATATTTTTGTTTACATTAAACACGAACAGTAATAATAGTAATATAAGATAATAGTAGTACAATAAGTGAGTAATATACAGGGTGTGGCATTAGTACGACAAAGCGGCTAAACAAAAAAATGTTTTATACAAAAGTTGCTTGAATTCAAGCACGCTATAACCTAAAAATATGTTTGTGTTGCGTAACAGCGGTAGATAACCTATCTTTCTTATTTTAAATGGAATTGTGTAGTTTTTATTATGTATTTCGTTTCTACTCTGAAAAGCAACAACTTTTTATTAAGCATGTCACATATCTAAACCTAAACGTTTTCTAAATATTTGTACTTTTAGATAAAAAATTATCATTCTTCGTCGTAGTTTATTTTGAGTTTACTACCGAACCTATCAATTTGTAACTCGGCATGTAATTAGTGCAGACATTGATCTAATAAGAAATATTACGACTTATTTAATTTTTATACAGAGTGTACTAGAAATATTAATTTATAATTTTTTTGTTTTAATGTAAATAACTATCTTATCTTAACTACAGCACCCTGTATATTATTATATTATTATATTAGTCGAAAGAAAATTGAAAGACCTACACTTTTTCTAATAAGCAAATCTTGTCAACCGCAACGGTTTTTGAAATATTTACAATTTTTTTATTTGGTGAGGTAATTATCGTACCAATTTTTGTAAAAAGTTGTATTAGTCTAGAACAGTGTTTTCCAAAGTGTGGACGTGACCCCCTGGGGGGCGTAATGAAGTGCTAGGTGGGTCGACGGAAATTTCCAAAATAGACAAAAACACCAGTTTGTTAAGTCATGATTGGAGGACTAAGTCTCTGTATTCTGATTGGTTATGGCTGGGAAGTTTGAATTTGTATTCTAGGCTTAGCAAATTGTTCTCGGGGCTTCGACCCACTTGTCGTGATCGAAATTTGTTCGGGGGGGGCCTTCGGCCATTGTCGTAACCCCATTGGCGAGAAATTTGAATTTGTATTCTAATAAGTGGCCGTAATGCTAACTTGCAAGACAGGTGTAGGGCTTCGCAACTTGCTCTCGGACTTTGTCCCTCTTGTTAACGCCCCATTGGGGGAAAATTTGAATTTCTATTTAAGTCTTTGCAGGTTATGGCGGGAAATATGAATTTATATTCTAATAATCGTGCGTAATGCTAACTTATAATGTTTTTTTTTTATGATTGTGGACCTGAACAGGCTAAATTTGGCCTATCGTGCTAAAGCACTCAGGAACACTTAGGAGGATGGATAGAGGGATAATAAATTGCCAATAGATGCCTATGAACAGCTACCTTAAATTTTCTCATATCATAAGTGAGAGGAAAGCAGGAACTAGGGAGATCATTCCAGAGTTTAGAAGCCGTGTAGAAAAATGTGGATTGCGCCCGTTTGGTACGACAAATGGAGATTTGTACTGCATACTGATGATGTGAATGAGCGAACCGAGTGTTTCTGGCAAAAATAGCCCGAGATGGTATTAAAGAACATAATTCAGCGCCGTGGTAATAACGATAATACAAAGAAAGAACTGAAACCATCCTTCTATGCTCAAGGGACTGAATGTGAGAAGTTAAGGACGGGTCATTTATAAGCCTAATCGCTCTCTTTTGAATACGATCAACGATATTGAGAGCGTATTGGGACTAACAGAGCTAATTATATTCAAGAGGCCGAATTTGGGCCTTATACAGCAGAAGGAGTTGTCGAGAGGTAAAGTACTGCTTAAATCTGTACAAAAAGCCTATTTTAAGAGCAGCTGTTTTGGTAGCTGACAGAAGATGGCCAACCCATGAGAGATTTGAAGATACAGACATGCACAACAGAGTAATAGAGTTTGAAAACTTAGCCATTCATACTTACAACAGGAAATGATCGATCTTTTTTGGCGGACACAAGGCAACACTGAGTTTTGTTAGCATTACATTTAACTAGATTATTGCTTCCCCATTCGAGAATACGTTGAATGTCTTTGTTGATTGAATTTGCCATTTCAGCTTTAATTCCTTGATTTGACGTAGAAGGTGGATTATCACTATGAGTAGACTGAGATGAACTACAGTGAAGAGTGCTATAGTCAGCAAAGCAATGGATGGAGTTTGTTGTTGAAGAAATAAGGTCATCTATGTACAGCAGAAACAGTGTAGGCGCTATAACGGATCCTGTGTACGCCCGCGTTAATGCTAACTTCTTTTGAAAAAGCCATCAACTACGACACGTATTCGTCTTTTATCAAGGAAACTAGAAACTCAGTTGATGAGCGTATCATTTAACCTAAACGGGGTGAGTTTGGCAAGTAAACGCTTTTGCCAAACTTGGTCAAATGCCTTTGAGATATCTAAAGCGACTACAACTGTTTCACCGGACTGCTTTACTGTATTGTTCCAAACTTGGGTCACATATGAAAGAAGATCGCCTGTTGGATCACTTTGCCTAAACCCATATTGGTGGTCACTAAGGAGTTTGTTAGTTTCAAGGAACATGAGCAGTTGCTGATTGATGGCTTTTTCCATGATTTTAGACAAAATGGAAGTGATGGCAATTGGTCGGTAGTTTGAGGGATCGGTCTTATCGCCTTTTTTGGGAATAGGTTGAACATTTGCTAACTTCCATGATGAAGAGAATTTCCCAGAAGATATAGAGATCGTATAGAGCTTAGATAGGACTGGTACTAGTTCGGGGGAACATTTCTTTAAGACAATAGCTAGGATAACGTCTGGGCCAGTCGCCTTATTGAGATCAAGCCTACTGATGATCTATTCCAAGAGCTTGTACCGAAAATGAATTTGTTTCATAGCGTATGAAGAAGAGTTGACTAGGGGCACATCTTTTCCAGAATCATTGAGACACGAGTTTGATGCAAACAAATCCACAAAAACATTGGCTCTGTCTACAGAATCAGCAACTACCGATCCGTCAATAGATGTCAGGGGGGAAAATGAAGATGTTCCAAAGTTTTTACTAATGGTTTTAGCTAAAGACCAAAATTTACGACTGCCTAAAGGAGATGTAGCTAGTTCATTGCATTTTCGTTGTTCGAACAACTTTTTAGTTTTAGTGATGACACTTTTGCAGATATTTCTAGCACCAACGTATTCTACATGACTGTCGACCGATTTATTAGATTTCCATTTAATGTAATATTTATTTTTTAAAGATATTGCATCAGCACAAGCCTTATTGAACCAGGGTTGGGAACGTGAATGACCTATACGGTACTGTTCTTTGGGAATGTATAACTCCATTCCCATGAGGATGACTTCAGATACTGAAAGAGCGATGTCCGAAGAGGAGGGCGGCTTAAAACAATATTCACGCTATGGAGAGGTTGCAAAGAAATACCGTAAATTACTCCATCGAGCTGACTTAAAGCACCACAAGGTTCTATCGGTTTTGCGAACAGCAGTGGAATTAGGCACAGTAGAAATGATTTCTATTAGACAATGGTCGGAAAGACCTAAAGGCGAAAGAACAGAAGTTTTATAAACAAGAGGGTTTGATGTAAGAAAGAGATCTAGAAGATGTGGAGTATGGTTAGGGTTATCAGGGATTCTTGTGGGTTCAGAAATCATTTGTGTGAGATCACATGAAATAGCAAATGTTTCTGCACTATGACCATCGGGATTTGTAGTAGATGAAAACTGAAGCCAATTAGAGTTATGAACATTGAGATCGCCTGCAATTGAGATATCGCAAGATGGAAACGAGACAATCGAAGGTAATCGAAGAAGTCTTGAAAGTTACTGTCATTAGGAGGCCTATAAATGCAACAGTTGAATTTCACAAATTTAGGAGCAGAATGTTTAAACCAAATCACGTCAAAATTTGTGTTTTCTAAGGAAGAAACCCTCTTGCAACCAATTCTGTCCTTGATGTAGGCACATTATATCGAAAGTTAGAGTGAAGGTGGTGTTGAGGAAATTGCAAGTTGGGTGACTCGGAGCTTTTAGAGGGGACTTGTGTTTCCGATAGAAACAAAGTATCAGGTTGTAATTGTTCAAGATGTTGGTGAATAGCATTAAGATTAGACCTGCTACCGCGGATGTTGCAGTAGTGAATCAGAAAGTTGATACTTTCGATCACCGTGGTCACTTAGGCCCTGCCCTCCCGGACATCCGAATGGGGTAGGATTTTATTTCCGGAATCTATTACCCTAGAAACAACAGCCATCTTATTTTTTAATTTGGGACTTTTAATCCGATAGGAAGACAGCGAGGACGAGAAGGAAGAATAAGGGTGAGAATAGATTAAGGATGAAGGAAATGGTAACCGGTAGCCCTTACCGAGCTCAGAAGATCGGAAACCCAGTATTAAGGAGCCCATGGTAAGGGTGGTGGTACCTCCCCGGCTGGTATGGAGTATACATGCCTACCACCTCTTGTAGGTATAGGACTCTCAACTTTCTGCCGGAGCTTCGCCCCTTGACCAAAAAATTTTATTTGTTTGTGGCGCCACGTGGTTGTGTATTTTAAAAGAACATAAAGACCCCTGTAATGGTTAGGCGGGAAATTTGAAGTAAGGAGTCTAATATTAAGTTTTAAGGTACGACGTATGCATCAGGGTTTCGACCCCCTGTTACGTATGATATATTTTGGTTTTAATAAGCCTAATGCTAACTTGTAAGACAGGTGTAGGGCTTCGCAACTTGCTTTTGGGCCTTCGCCCCACTTGTCGTGATCGGAACTTGTTCGGGGGCATTTTCTCACTGTCGCAATCTCCTTGGAGGAAAATTTGAATCTGCATTCTAATAAGGGAGCCTAATGCTAACTTGTAAGGCAGGTATAGGTTAAAAATACACCACTAGATGACGTCACAAACAATCAAGTCTGCTTTAAAAAAGATAAGTGTAATCTAATTGGAGGGCTTCTTTGTCTGATTTGAAATCAGCTTCTATCAGCCTTATTTGATTTAATGCAAAAACAAAAACAAGCTGTGCGTCTAAGCATAAGGGCGAAATCAATTACATCCATTTAACACTTATGACTCATAATTAAATTGTCTAATGATTTGATTGATTAATCTATTTGCTCGACAGTGTCTTATGAGTTAGTATGCATTAGCGATTACGGTTAGTATTGTCAGAAGACAGTATTTTTTGAGTTGAGCTTGTTTTTGAAGTGAGAGTTGTTTTCTCAAGCTGTAATTTAAACCAAGGCAGCGTTTTGAAATGACGGTTGTTTTTTGTATAAGTCGTTATTCAAATGTATGGGGATAGATAAACAAATGGTCAAATGCCTGGGGTCAAATTCAAATTCCCCGCAGTTTCACAAAAGCCAAGGTCTACTCGTTTACCTTTAATCAAAAAAATCTACTTTTAAAAATAAGTGTAATCTAATTAGTCATGAACTAAGAACATGTACACCACAACTGCATTTTTCAAGGTCTATTTGCATTTCTCGTCATTAAGTAATTGGGGGTTTCTCCCAGGTACGGTTGAAGAAATTGAATAGCGAAAGTTATTAACTGCTTTATATTAATAATTGTTGGAAAGCATTAAATGATATTTTTGACGGTGATATTTCCGATAAAACAGATGTTGTGTTATAACATAACATTGAGGACTGCTTTCAAGTATGGTTATATTCGTTGTTGTATAGACATTTTTACTAATTTAACTGTTTTTATCACTGTATGCAAAACTAGCCAATATGGTTATACGTTAATTTACTTAGTGTTACAACTGGCTTGTGTGTGTGTGTGTGTGTGTCTGTGTGTGCGCGAGCGCTTGCGCGCGTGCGTGCGTTCGTGTGTATGTGTGTGTAGCATTAGAAACACTGCTTTGTATGATTTTTTACTAGGTATTTTAGCAATGAAGGTTGATTTTTACAGACTGTAAGGTATTTTTAGAGACCACATACCAAGATGTCACTTCAGATCCACATGGATCTTTATTGTTCGATTTAAAACAGAATACGCCAGACATGTTACGATATCGAAGAAATATAATCGGGCCTCAAGGCACTTGTCAGGTATATATAGTTAGAAAAGGGTTTAAACCGCATAGTCATAAAGATTACATCATAACCAAAAACTCCGATATCCTGCACGCATTACCCAGATATAGTAAAAGCCAACGTGACGCTTTACGGAAAGGCCTTGATAGTAAGCAGCTCAAATGTATCTGCGAGTGTGCATACAATACTTTAATAGGTGGTATGCCTCTGTCAGCTGATCAGAAGCATCGACTCTCTCAACATAAGCACACTTTAAGACGGTTAGCACAGAGAGGTGAATCTATAAAAAGGAATAAACAGTTTTTTGTACAGAAGGATGGTGTATTTATGCCACTCTTGCTAGGCCCATTACTAGGAGGTATTCTGGGTAATCTGTTTCAATAACAACCATGGACCACAATCTGAAGAAGATGGTTATGCAGGCTCCAGGAATCGCACAAAACAACATTTTAACGCAGCTGGGCAACGATATGGATAAAGTTTTAAAAACCAAAATGACTAACCACGACAAATGGCAGCAGTACAACCAAGTCATTCAAAGATATCTACACTTTTCCACAACTACGTCAACCTGCTAGCATAACCATCAGCGGTAATGTTGATAATTTACCGAAACGCAAGGGCTTTACAGACGACCGAAATAGTATCAACACTGCCGACCTCATATAACAAAAAGGTGAGGCCTTCTTACGTATACTGAATACGAATAGTGACGTACTTTGGGATAAAAGGGGTACTGTCACAATAAAAGACGAAATCATCCCTCATTCCAACATTATCGATCTGGTTCACGAAACGCTAAGACAACGAAAAACTACAAACCAACACGGTTAGCGACAGTTTGCGACGTACATTAAAGAAATAAATATACCACAAGAGTTTATCGGAAATACGCGAAGAAGGAATGCTGCTGTAACACCTAACCATGAGCGCACCCTTACGACTATAGGTGAGAATTACGATGCTGTCGTGAATCGCCGGGAATATCCTATCGAAGAAGAAGAAGACTTTCACTAGATTGGGATAGTTGGCGAACATAGCATGGATGCTGTGTATTATCTTCCCACGCATCCGGCAGGGTGTGCTGGTATAACACCTTTAACTAACGTTGTAAAGGTAAAAATGGCGAAGTGCAAAATTGGCTGCAATCACAGGAAGCATATACGATACATAAAACAGTCAGGGAGAAGTTTCAGCACAATAGGTAAATTGTGAACAACTTTAAGTAAATACAATGGTGACTACAACTACATCCTAACGGTTATTGATGTGTTTAGCAAGAAGGCTTGGGCGCAAGCTCTTAAAACGAAGACAGCGGCATCTGTAATTGAAGAATTGGCCGGAATTTTTAAGGAGTGTGACAATACACCGGCAAATCTGCAGACGGATAAAGGTAAAGAGTTTGTGGCGGGCAGTGTACAAAACTTTTTCAAGAAACAAAATATCAAACGATGAAAACATTTTGGAAGTGTGGAATAACATGTATGCGAAAGGCTTAGGACCCACATGTCAGCCTAAATATAAAGTCGGATAGCATGTCAGAATCGCCATAACCAACTATACCTTTGAGAGGGGATATGAAACGAATTGGAGAGAAGTTTTTACAATTAGTGCAGTGATAAGAAGAAAACCACCAGTTTACCGCATAATCGATCTTAATCAAGATCCTTTTGTGGGTACCTTTTACGAGGAGGAATTGCAAGTTGTTACGGTTGATAGAGACGCCCTATTTTAAGTCGTTAAGGTTTTGGTCGAGAAGGGCCGTGAAAGACATAAATACCTAGTCAAGTGGCGCCGATACACTGACAAATTTAATAGTTGAATGTTAGCTTCACAGCTGAGCGATATATAAAATGGAGTTTTATCTTACCTTATTGAGTAATAGTTGTATGACGTATTTTCCTGATAATATGACCTCAAATTTTATTACACAGTTGCCCAAGCGAGTAAGATTAACAGTCTCTTGCATGGGCGTAGCCAGCGAAGGGCAGGGAGGGGCAACTGCCCCCCCCCCTGAAAGAACAAAAATAAATGAAATAATTTTTAAATTTTAATAAACAACAAATTAAGTCTAAAATATACATATTTTTCTGTTCTGCATACTTTTTTGTTATCTGTTTTATATATTTTGTTTGTTGTTGTGGTCGTATGGTTGCTTTTATAAACATTTTAAAATTAATTAATAAGCTCTAATAAATAAAATTATTCGCGTGTCCTTTGTCACTAAGATATATTTCATCAGCAAAAAACAAAGCCGTTTGAAAAACTGACATAGTCCTAAATATATATTAATAGCGTTTTCGATCTATGCATTTAATGCATTGGTGCACACCAGAATTGTTCCACACCAGAATTTGACAAAAAGAGTGTTCGATTTACTCTCAGGATACGTCAATTTTAGTGTTCGATTCAACCACTTAACAGTCGGACATTTTGAGAAAAATGGTAAAAAATTGTCACTTTTTTATTTTCATTTAACTACATTTTTAATCCTATTAATTAATTAAAATAAATTTACTCAATAAGTAGTTTTAGTATGAAATATTTTGAAACATTCAATACACAATCCTACATCAGAATCCGAAATAAATACTCTTATAACGTACGTAAGACCTGCACCAACAAGTTAAAACAAAAGTTGCCTGAACGAGACTCGGGATCGTCAGTGTACGGAAAAATGTCACGCCCGAGTGCAGTTCGCGCAAAACTATCAAGCAGTTAAAACACAACTTGCTCCAAATCCTAACATAGGACAATATTTTTGCAACAACTACTGAGTTGGTGTCTAGCGACAGTGTCCTATTTAATAGTGTAACGAAACGCCACTGGTTTTCTTCGAGAAAAATCGAGATACAAGTGAAGAATACACGGGAACCGGCGATGCGAATGTTCTGGCAATTTCTAGGCTCAAAAGGGTATATAAAATTGCCTATCCGGTGCGAAAACAGACAGTACAGTACAGCACATAGTGCAGGATACGAAGTTGCATACGGCGAATAGAAAGCGATGCGCGAGATTTAAAAGCGGAATAGTTAAAAAGTGTTGAGGAAGTGAATATTTGTGTTGTTTTGTAAACTTTATTGGTTTTAACCCTTGTTGCCTAATCTATTAAAAATTCAAGTATTTCAATAATGTTTTTGATTGTGGGCATTAAAATAGGTAAAACAGCACCTATCATTTTTATAATTTTTACTGCAGTTTTTCAACAAAAAAATACGGTGGTACTTAAAAGTAGCATCAGGCATTTTGAAATGATGTTAGTGCTTACAACTTGAACTTTTTTTTACTTCGTTCCATGTTGTATCTTGTATAAATAACTAACTAAATATGAAATACGTTTATTCTTTAATAATTAGCAAAATACAAAATAACAAATGTTGTATAACATACTGCAAAAATTATCTCTAAAAAGATACCTGATGGAATTCTGCGAAACAGTTTTTGGTAGCGTTACAACATAGAGATACATGACATGTAGAGCATTTGGACAGTGGTTTGGATTGGATACCTTTTTTGCTGCAGACTTCACATCTACCACGATTGTTATCGAAAATAATCCAATGTGCCCCTCGATTTGAAAGACGAACATCTGGAGAAATAGAATATCCATGGCCACGTTTATTTCTGATTTCCGAATAAATTATATAGTAATTTACGAAAGCCATATCAATTAGACCCCAAAACAAACAGTGCCACCATTTTTTAGATCGTCTATTAACACCATACACAGCCCTCAGTCTGTCCGCATGATCCACACCTCCCATGTATTTGTTATAGTCTTTAACGACCATCGGAGCTGGGATCGGCAACTTTGATCCATCTTTTTGAGTACGTTGCACAGTGGTCTCTTCACTGCCGTGGAAGTTACTAGCCAAATAAACTGTTTTGTTATCTTGCCACTTCCAAACTCCTACGTCCATTGAAGAAAAGCGATAGTCATATTCTCCACGTTTCAGGGTTTTACTATCGACCATGTTCTTGGGGAGTCCTGTCCTATCAGATCTGATGGTTCCACATGCTAGTGTTTGTTCAGCTTTTAGTTTTTCCAGTAAAGTTAGCGACGTAAAATAATTATCAAAATATAACATTCTGTTTTTTCCCCACTCAGGTTCACTCAAACTTAAAACTACCCTTTCACCAAGCCCGAATGCTGAGTAGTTGGCGTTGACTATTTCATTTTTTCCTTCGTATATTTGAAAGTTCTTTATATAACCTTTTTGATCGGATAAACACCAAATTTTACATCCCCGTTTTATTGGCGTTATGGGATTGCATTGTTTTAGTGAACTGCGACCGGTAAATATTATCATAGACTCATCAACACTTAGCATTCTTGTACCATTATAGAGAGAGGTAAATGATTCATTCAAAGAGTCTATCATTGGCCGTATTTTGTAGAGTTTGTCTTTGTTATTATTCGGTATTTGCGTGTTATCATTAACATGAAGATTACTTAGAATCGCATCAAATCTGTCTCTAGACATAGTAGAAGATACCAGAGGTACACCTAAGTCCGTAGATGTTGACCAGTAGTGCCTCCAATTAGGAAGTTTATGATATACCCATTAGCATATTCACACCTAAAAAGACCAACAACTCATCTCTATTAGTATTTAGAATTTTTTTCCTTTGTACCGAATACAGATTTGTCTGCTCAACCAAATTATCCAAAATTGGGTTTATAACAGTTACAAAAATATCAGTGGCTGTTTCACAACCAACAAATTTATCTTCTATGCAACCTTCCGGATACTGATAATTTGGAATGGAAGTCACTACCTCTCTTTTCTTCCATTTTCTGTCTGGAGTTTGACTTCTTTTAGATTTTGGCTTGTTTTTTACGGGATTCTTTTCTTTCTCCGCTTCCAATTGGACCACTTTCTCAGGATTTTCAATCCCCACTTCCTTCTCAACATTTTCTTGAAGGTCATCCACTGCTTCTCCAACAACTGCATAGCCCTGATCGCCCCTATTCTCTGTGTTATAATCAATTTCCGCTAGATTGTCATTAACAAAATCATCGTTGTTTTCACAATAACTTTCTATATCCGTTTCCATTTGTAAATCGTCTGGTATATCTTCAAAAGCATAACTTTCTATAATCTCCAAAAGTTCTGCATCTGTTAGAGGTCTTTTGTTTATGTTATATCGTTTATATGGTGTTTTAGATGTCGACTGAAATATTATAAATGAAAATCAAAATTACTGTAAATAAAAAAGATAAATAATCTTACCGGTTGTTCTTCATCCATTTCAATGGTTCGTAGCCTGACGGTACTTCTAAGTCCTTTATAGAAAATTGTCAAAATAAAATCAGGTGCACGTGTATTTTACGTAATACTTGATTTTATCAGTTCACGAAAGTCAACTGAAAGCATACTACGATATTTTTTGACAACGCGCTGTTTTGTGGTGGCAATATGTTACACAACTGAAAAAGAGTATACTTTAACGTACCGACCGACTAGTAGAAGGTTTTGTGCGATTATAAACATTTTGTAGTGTATTTAAAAATGGTACTTCAGAGTACCGTCCGTCAACAAAGGGTTAAATAAAGTTGGTGTGAATAGTTATCAGTGTTAAATTATTGCCTGAGAAACAAGAGGGAAAATCCGTAACAATAGTTTTACCACAGATTAAAGAGACAGAAATCACAGAAAAGACAATATGGATATAAGAAATTGGTTACAAAAGGTAAGTTAAATAATTTTAGTAGAAAATTAAATTTTTAATTAAAACTTTACAGTCATTCCATTAGAAATGGTTCAAAATTTGAAAATTGGTTGCTCGACCAGCACCAAATAAAACAAAACTACCATGTAATGATAGCTTATAATGTAGATATGTTATATCCGATGTTAATTTTTGTTCAAAATTATTTGTATCGCAATGTTTGAAAAAATTCAATTGCAGCCCTTTACAAAATTACCAATTGCTGTTTACTGTTTGCTTGTATCTTTGTGAAACAATTTTTATTAGCTTTTGCAAAAGATTCTGTGCATTATTAATATAATTTTATATATTTTTCATTATTATGATGCCGACTTTTTTGCCTTCTAATTATAACAAAAATTACAATAATGCACCGATTTTGACAGCTGATATCTCAAATGGGACTAAATATAAAAACTTGAAATTTTCACATATTAAAGATCAAACAGCACTTTATACGTGCTATTAATTTCATTTTGTGTTTTTAATCTAGAGAAAAAATATTAACATCGGATATAGTATATCCACATTATAAGCTATCATTACATGGTAGTTTTGTTTTATACTAATTTTTATACTAGGGACTAAGAACAAGAATGATATTAGGTTATTATTTTTAGGTCAAAAATCTCTAAAACAGAAAAAAGTTCATGATGACAGTAGTGGAAGTGGAAGCAATGATTGTGATGAAGATGAAAATGAAATGGTCGCAACATCAAAATCGGAATCTATTTTGAAGAAGGCTCAAGTAGTTCTTCAAATCTACATGAAGCTGTCTCTGGAACTGAGACCTCTAAACAAACTGAAGAACGCGATGGCTACCATGAAAATGACATTGGTCGTTATGTTAGTTGTGCCAATAACTTGCCTTCTGAAAAAAAGAAGGAATTGTTGACAAACCCTTGGGTTCCATCATCCAATTACGATATTGCTTCTGATGCCATTCACTTGAAAAGAAAATTATACCATCGCTGGTTAGATCAATATACTCCATGGTTGGTGTACGTTTGAAAGGTGCTCTATGTTTGTATCGTGTTTTATTTCCGCCAAGAATTGCTACAGTTAAAGGAGTTTTGGGGTCATTTATGGTAAGGCCTTACATGAAGTTTAAGGATATACATGAAGATTGTAGAAAGCACGTTGGCAGCCATTACCACAAATCTTCAAGAGCTGCTGCAAAAGCATTTCTTGAAAATGCTCCTGTTGATCTCCAGTTGGAAATAGGGCACCATAAGACGATTGAAGAGAATAAACAAATGTTGTCAGCAATCATTTCATGCATAATATTTAGTGGAATTCATGATTTGCCGCTTAGAGGAAAACAAGGAAATGAGGAAGTTTTCTTTGACCTTTTAAATTTGAGGATTGACTCTGGTGATGAGAAGCTAAAGAGCCACTTGGATAAATGTCAAAAAAACGCAGTCTATACCTCACCAACAGATCAAAATGAGATCATACAATTATGCGGTGAAGTTATCAAAGAAAAAATAATCGAAGACTGTAAACGGGCAAAAGCTGATGCTGTAATGGCTGATGAAACAGCAGATATCGCTGGAAAAGAGCAGCTTTCTATTGGATTAAGGTTCTATGATGAAAGCCAAAAATAATCAGGGAGGAATTTGTAGGCTACATTGAGTTAAAATGTCAAGATGCTTCTACAATCGCTAACGCAATTCAAAATTTTTAGAAGATAATAATTTTTCCGCCGATAATTGTGTGGGATTCGGATTTGACGGGTGTTCCACGATGGCCGGCAAAGAAGGTGATGTAGAGGCCATTCTTAAAAAAGTACGCTAAATCTTTATTTTTCCATTGCTCCAGCCACAGACTAAATCTTGTGGTCAATGATACTAGCAAGCTACCAGAAATAAGAAACACAATTTCAACGGTTAAAGACACAATAACCTTCTTTCATGAATCGCCAGCCCGTAGGAAATCGGTTCCAGCTCTTTCAAGGCTCTGTAAGACCAGATGGTCGGAAAGATATAAGAGCATAAAAAAATTTTCAGGAAGCTTCACTGACATTGTTAAAGCACTAGAACATCTATCTGTCGAAGGAAACTTTGCAACAAGAAAATCTGCCTACCAATTGCACTGTGCAGTTACTAAACCAATATTCATCTTAGGCTTAAACATAATTGCAAGATACTCTGCAATTTTGGAACCCGTTGTAAACGTTTTACAAGGTAAAAGTATGGATTTGGTTATGGTGAAGAAACATATTGATGATATTCTAGATGTAATCAAAGAAGATCGACAAGATGTCAAAAATGTTTCTTATGAATTATTTAAAAAATCACTTGATATCGCAGAGAAAGTAGGGCTTGAGTTGTCAGTACCACGAGTCACTCAAAAGCAAATACACAGAAGTAATCCACCATCTGAGTCTGAAGTTGAATACTGGAAACGGTCTATAATCATCCCATATCTTGATTCTTTAACTTCGTCTTTGGATGCTAGATTTTCCAACGAAAATACGCTTGCTTTTGCTTTAACTTATCTTCATCCTTCACGCATGCTCAAAATGGCTTCAAAAGATTTCAAAAATAATGCAGAATCTTTCATGGAATTTTATAAGTTGGGTGATGTCTCTGCAGAATTAGATTTGTGGTACAATATGTGGAAGAAAAAGAATTTAGCAGAAGACAAATTAAAGGACATTGAAGTGGCTGCACTTTTGGAGGAAGCTAATGTTTTTTTCCCTGCAACCAGGCACGCCCTCCTAATATTAAGTGCTTTCCCATCCACTACTGCTACCATGGAAAGATCGTTCAGTACCCTGTGAAGGGTAAAAACCTGGCTCAGGAGTAAAATGGGTGATAACAGACTCACTGGGTTGTGTTTCATGAGTGTGAATCGAAAATTTTTGAAGGAAAATCAGGACTGCATAGTGAAGAAAGCTTTGGATAAATTTAGTTTAAACCCAAGAAAAATGTTATTAGTTTAATTTAAGTATAATTAAAATCTCAAAGTTCTGTTTTCATTTTCCTTTTCTTTTTATCCTAAAATTTTACATTTTGAACGCTCATGGACCATGGTTTGCCCCACCCTGTTATAAATCCTGGCTACGCCCTTGGCTCTTGGGTTGTAGACATTTCGGAAATTCAGTGCCCTTGCGCTTTTGCCGCCGTAAGTGCGACAGACAATTTAATTTATTATAGAACCGAGCTACCTACAAGGGAAGAGGATGTGCTAGAATCTATATTAAAAAAGGCTGTATCGCATTTGCAACACGACAGCGAGACAATCAGTTATATTGAGGACGGTTGGTATGTGCTACGTTCAAGGGGTTAAAAATGATTGCCGTTGAGAAGCCATAGGTGTGAACCGGCAAAAAAAGTTCTTAACACAACCAAAAGGGCTCTAATTAGGGTGAAAATTCCATCAAGGGTATAAATGGTCTCCGAAAAGAAACCATATAATAAGGCCGACAAAAATTGTTGTTAAAAAGACCTTAAGTAGGGATGAAAATTCCATCAAGAGGTTGAAAAAGGAAAAAGGGAAATTCCCAAGGTCAAATGACGTCAAAAAAGTGAAAGTTGAAGTGCCTCACATCTACTAATAAAACTTGTTTGATTTGGGATGGATATTAATTGCACTGAAATAATTTTAAAATATGCATCTCACAGCTCTTTATAATTTTTGTATTCACATTTTCTTTCTATCGCTTATAACAGAGAAGCTATTTAAGAATTGCCCGCTAAACGGACACCCGGTATATGTACAATTTGTCTAAATCACGGTACAAAAATTTGCGAAGAATGTCTTTATAAGGAATATTAAGTTATTTTTGTAAAATTGAATTTTTTTACATAGTTTTGTCATATTTCTGTTGTTTGATTTCGGACCTTAGTTATTACTAGACATAAGTAAGCAATAATCTTTAATTTTAAAAAGTCCTGAAAATAATAGAGGGGCCGGGTAATGTACCTAAATGAGTAAGTCAGGTTAAGGGTTAATATAGGTATTATTTAAATTTAATGCAGGGGCAATTATAGTTATAACAGCTATCAACACTGGCAGCATTATAGGTATAAACTAAAAGAAATTATAAAATTTTTAGTAAAATAACGAATGATTATGGAAATAAAAGTTTATTCGAAATACATACATAAACACATGAAATATGTAATTGAAAATAAATTTCTGGAATAAGCATTGCTGGTTACATGACAAAGTTAAATATCGTCACTCGCATATACTACTAAAAACGATTGTAAGATAGTAAAAGGGAGAGAAGATAATATAATTGAAAAAGGTCATGGTATATTTAAGCAAAATATACCCTTGTTAAACCGTGCCTCTACTACTTCCAAATTTTACAACCCAGTATCCCTGTAAATAAGTGATCATTTTACTACTGGGTAATAATTTCGTCAGGATGTCTCATAAATGCCTTATATTTTAGAAGATTTAGGGTAACATAAAAACATCATACGAAAAGATAGATTTACAACACTCAGTATGAAAAGTTCTCTTAATTGTTTTACAACTTTCACAATTTTTTTTTGCTACTATGCATTTTTAATTTTTAAGTATAAGGTATAAGTAACTACTATTGTATATTTACAATTTGAAACTTTGTGAAATACCGACACGTGTTATTTAAACCAGAAATTATAGTATATAAAGTTATGGTTAAGCGATACGATTCAATAAAAGACACCTGTACAAAAGCATAACATTCTTTAATAATTATTTGCGTTCCCAAATTCGATAAGGTTGGTCGGAAAATCGTATAAGTAGAGTGTAACTCTATTTTTAGTAATAAACTGAGCAGTACTTTGAACGTGTTCGGTAAACTCAGTGACAACACTTTTTCTTATTGAAGCTTTATTATACAATTGAATCGTCTTCATTTTCTGGCTAAAGCAGCATTAACAATTTGTACAAGAAATTGTAGAGTAGCTTAAACAAGTAGAAATATAGTACCATTGACTATATTCTGTTTATAGTCAATGATAGTAGGAGATCAATATGTAAAGCTCTCGGTGTAGTAGGTACAAATCCGGTGATTTAATTATTATATACAGTGTATTCCGCTTAAAACGAGCCACGCTGCACCAATCATTTGCTACTGGGACTATCAAAAGTCGTGACATTAACAATAAGCAATATCATAAATAAGTAAACTGCGTTTTTAATTTTTTATTTAAGTCCAAAAAAAAAGTAAAATTATACAGAAACATTTACTTTATCAAATATTCCAATTGATAACCATTGAATGATACTAAACGGAGTAAAAGAAATAAAAATTTAAGGTAGATAGTTTTTTTTTATTGCTAAAAAAATGATTTTGATGTTTCTTTCAAAATTATACTCAAATATTGATTGTGCTGCTTTTTTTTATTAAAGTGTTACCTTTCGCCATGTTTGAACTCGAACCATTAGCTTTTCCCATTTGTTGCACTAAAAATGGTTGATACATTTCAAGAGCGGACTAAAATAGTTGGTTTGTATTACGAACATGGAAAATCAGCTTGAGCCGCTGCTAGTGTTTCCAAGGAGAATCATCCAGGCAGAAATGTAAATGTAAAGCTGAGAGTGTAATTGGTTCTCCTGCATACAGTCTTGCAAAACATGTTAAATTTCTACCTCATGTAGGTGAAACACGCCATTATAATAAAAATTCTGCCTACTTGATTGATGTTGTTTCATTTCTTATAAAAGTTCTAAAATAAACTATTGAAAAGATTGATAATATTATAAAAAATATAATAAATCTTTTCAGCACCGTCTTGCTACGACTTCCTTTCAGAGGAACAATAAATTCTATGAACAGGGTGATGGTGTGGCAATGGGTAGCCCTCTACATCCGATTACAGCTAATCCTTACCTGGATAATCTTGAAACATTAGCGTTACAAAATGCACCTAAACAGCTATCAGTTTACTATGGATATATAGATGAGACCTTTATTATTTGGAGACATGGAAAAGAAGCACTACATTAATTTTTAATTTATATAAATTATATACATTCTAGTATCCAGTTTTGCCATGGAAAGGGAAACTAATGGAGGTTTACGATATCTTGAATCTAATTATTCACTATCTTTTAAGGTACAGAAATCCGACACACACTATTAGATACCGTAAACCAGGTCTACTTTACTCCTTGTGGTGTTACTTTACTCATCATGCTTACTGAGCATCGCGATCAACCCAGCATTTGACCTATTGCTCTACGCGAGGTTTCTGTCCTCGCTGAGCTGGCCTTGGGACACCTGCGTTATTCTTTGACAGATGTACCGCCCCAGTCAAACTCCCCGCCTGGCGGTGTCCTCGAATCGGATCGCGACCGAGTATGTTTGCGACTTTCGGCAGTCGAGCGGACGAGGACGCGAGGCTGAGACGGGAGCGAACGCGGACGCTCGCGTTACCGTTTGCCGCGACGACGATCGACGCGCGTCGACCGGCTACTCGTCGCGCGAGGTGCGCTTGATGCGAGAACGTCGTGGCCGCCGCTCATCGCGCCGATTGCGGACGGCGGGGCACACGCACCGCGCGATCGGGTAAGTAACCTATGCTGCACCTCTCGTGTCTCCTTACAGTGCCAAACTAGAGTCAAGCTCAACAGTGTCTTCTTTCCCCGCTAATTTTTCCAAGCCGGTTCCCTTGGCTGTGGTTTCGCTAGATAGTAGGTAGGGACAGATGAGAATCTCGTTAATCCATTCATGCGCTTCACTAATTAGATGACGAGGCATTTGGCTATATGTAATTTATTTTGGTAATAAACATTTTGCCCATAGATCTTTAGGACAGAAGTCTGTACAAATACAATATATGAATAATCAAATAGCACCACGCTAACAGTTTGCTCGTGGTGTTTGTTAATAAATACCCTTAAAAGTAAACAGATAAATTGTGGATACATTATTCCCGCACTCTCACGGTATCACCTCACAGGCGTTCATTTCCCGCACTAATTATCGGGCCCAAACCGAGGCCCCAAACGCTCGATGGATTTACCCCCCCCCCATTTCATCGCCGACTGCACGCAGCTTCTTTTCAGAGCCGGGGGTATCTTCAGTTGCTGCTCAGTAGGGTCGTTGACTCGGGGCCGTATCCCTCGCGCTCCGATGATCAGTGGGGTAAACACAAATTCCTTCCCTGACCACCTTTTCCTCGCAGCCTCTGCGAAGTGTTCATTTTCATACACCTTCTTTTTCCTCTTCCACACCTCGCTTAGACCCAAATTGCCCTCCCATGACACTTGTACGTCACACACAGTTGTTATGTTGGACCCATGATGGTGAATGATTAAGTCAGGTTTATATAGTTTTTGGTCCGGGTGTCGTACATGTGGTTCATTTTCTACTTCGGCGAAACTCTTAGCATGATCTTCGATTTTGTGGACTATTTCGTTGTGCCTTCGGATCCGTACGTTGTGTGTAGGCGGGCAGGATTTCAGTGTCTCTCTTCCTGCTTTATGTAGGTTAGTCCTTTGACGGGTAGGTTATTGGTCCTCAGCTGGACTGCTTTAACATAATCCCTACCCGTCCAAACTTCCGGTTTTGTGTATATCCATGCCCGGCTTGAAGAGTCCTCCGTACATGCCTTTGGCCCTGCGCTAGTCGGCTCATTTACTATCGCCTCCTTTCATGTTTGCGTAGGATGCTTGTCCGAGGAAATTTTCCTTATCCTCTCCTTCATCGTCAGGTAATATTCGGTGCTGGTAACTCCTTGTAATACTGGGTCTGTCGAATCGCTAGTTTTATTCAGCTTGTGGAGCAGTAGGTAGGGAATTGTTCTTCGTAGTTCGGTCACACCAAGTCCTCCATTCCTTATTCTGGCGTATAGATATTGATCTGGGGTCGTCTTGGCTAGATGTAGTGCCTTTTTGATTGTTCGTTTAAATCACAATTCTTGAGGCTATTCGCTGTGACCTTTGCAATTTGCGAACCATGTAGTAATTTCGGGATGGCGAACTGTGTGATATGTACCAATTTTTGATCAGGTTTAAGGGGGCTCCGAAAAATGTTTTGTAACCAGATTTGTAGATTCGCAATGTTCCGTCGGCCGATACCATGGCATCCGATGTTTTGGCCTAGATATTTGAATGTGTTTAGTCCGTTGACTGATGCTATTGGGGTGTTCCCGATTTGGTGATGGGATTTTGGTCTTACGGCGCTGACGCCCTTTGTTCTTTGGGCCACAAGGCAACAGGACTCTTGTGGGTTTAGGCTTAGTCCTCGTTTTGCCATAAATTCTTGCGTCCTTTTAAGTGAGATCGTCATGTATCTGTCGTCGTCCTCCAATAGTATAACGTCGTCGGCAAACGCCATCGCAGCGCATTTTGTGTATGGTGCCACTGTACCGCCAGGTTGTGTATTATTTCACATTTCTAGGAGTTCATCCAATACCATATTAAACAGTAGCGGACTCAGTGGCCCCCCTTCTTAGCTCCACTTGCTTCCTGCACTCATTCCCGATCTTTGTGGTTGTTTTAACGCCATCCAGTGTTTCATGGATGTATTCCCGCGTGTTTGGGTCTAGTCCATATCTCTTCAAAGCTCTCATTAACGAGTGGTGGTATACATGCTTTTCTTACATCAAGGCTGGCGACTGAGTAAGACTTGCCTTCCACGGTCCGTATTTTGATGTACGCGTCTAATATATTGACGTTTGCGAACGCCCCATTCAGTCCCGTGATGAAGCCCCGTTGGTTAGAATTAGAGGTAACCGCTCGGTCATAGTTACTCCCGCCGTTTACCCGCACTTGCTTGAATCTCTTCACGTTGACATTCAGAGCACTGGGCAGAAATCACATTGCGTCAACACCCTTTGGGGCCATCGCATTTGAAAAAAGGTCATTACGTCTAACACGTGCTGAATATGCAAGCGAATGTGATTAAAATATATTTAACAGTAAAAGTTGGCAACACTGGTATTTATGGTGGTTTTCCGCCATTTCCGTTATGAGATGTTTTATTTGACTTAGTTCACAAGGTTGATGTAACACGTGAAAAGTGTAGTCTGTAAAAAGTTAACGGTATCCTATTACGAAAAAGTTTTTTTGCAAGAGGTGAGTTAATAATTTTGTTATATATATATATATATATATAGCAGTTTGGAAATGTGCAAAAGAACTTTCAGATAATCACCTTTTTGTAGTGCTACAAATTATTTTGTTTTTTTCTGCCATTCCTGAATAGTATTCGGGGTTACTTTGCACCATGTTAATGTGGCGTAAAGTAATCCCCCCAGCCCATTGTGTTGTAAATTTTATTTTATTTTATTCTTGCACGACGATATAAAAGAATTCTGGGAAGTCGAAACTACGCAGACTACACAGGCCATCCGCTTGTATTTACAAAGGAAGAAGAAGATTCATTTGTTTCTTGTATCGTTATTGTGAGCGATCATGGATTTCCCCTAAGTTCTGAGGATTTAAGAAATGTAATAGCATGTTACTTGCAAAAAATTGGAATAAGAGTGCAAGCATTTACAAACCATAACAATTAGCCTGGAAGGGATTGGGTTACTAATTTTTTAGAAAGGCATCCCATTCTTACCTCAAGATTTGCAGCTAATAAAAAAAAAGTAGGGCCGCTGTGGATGTTGATACAATTACTTCATGTATACAATACCTATCCAAAGAAATGAGTGAGGTACCTCCCGAAAACATTTATAATTTTGATGAGACCCGGCATAAACTAGTCGAAAACTTTTTAATGTTAAGGCCAATAACTTCCAAAAAATAGTTTCAGAAAGAGACATTCAATAGTAATTTTTTTTTTGTTACTATTTAATTGATGATCTATTAAAGTTTAGTCATAAACAAATAAAATCTGAGGGATCGGGCACTGCATTTTAAAACAAATGTAATCTAACAGTGTGGTATTCTAAGAAATAAATGACGATAAAGGCAATTTTTTATGATATTTATTAGTGATAAGTATGTACTTTGTTAGATCTACAGTAAATGCTCAATGTGACCACTATCTTCCTGGACGCAAAAAATTGAACTGTACTCGTAACATTTTCTGCATCATTCTTAATGGACTGTGAAGCATTCTGTATTCTGGCCCAAAGTTCGTCCTGTGTGTTTATAGGACGAGAATACACATTGCTGTTTAGAGCTCCTTCACACAAAAGAACCGCAAATATTTAAATCTGGAGAACGAGGTGTCCATTTTGCAGGAGCATTAGCTCCTCTGCCTATCCATTTGTTAGGAAACTGTACATGAAGATGATTCCGAACATGCAATATAAAATGAGGTTGGCGCTCCATCGTCTAGAAACCAAATGTCAGATCTAACGACAAGTATTCCAATAAATCTGGTAAGGTATTTATAAGGAAGTCTAAATAATTCTCTCCATTTAAACGATTTGGTAAAATGACCGGGCCTATGACGAAACTGCCAACTATCCCTATCCATACATTCATTCTAAACTCATGTTGAAAGTGGCGCTGCTTGATGACATGTGGATTTTCATTTGCATACACATATTCGTGAGCACATTTGACATACCCCTCCTTGTGAAGCACGCCTCATCAGTGAAGAGAATTTTGCTATGAGGATTGACTTCTTCAGCTCCTTTTTCTTGAATGAACCTGCAAAACTCAAAACGCGCGATGGTATCAGCTGTAAACATCTCTTGGACGTTTTTTACATGGTAAGGATACGGCAATTAGTCTTTAAGAACTCTATGAGCAACATTCTTTGAAACGCCTGCTTGCGATGCTAAGCATCGACTACTTACTTCTGGATTTTCTTCCACTATTTCCAGAATTTCTTCCTCTACCCTGAGGGTGCAATTTGTACAAGCACGTCCATGACCAGCTGTGATCGGTGCAAATTTTCCCGTTTCGCGAAGGCGTCTTTCAATGTTTGCAAAAGTTTCATAACTGAGCACGAGATGATTAGGAAATCTTTAGTTGAATACTCTAGCACTTCTGCGACAATTTCCTTCGCAACATCTTAAAACCATCAACATATCCGTTTGCTCAGCCATTATTACGGAAATAACGAAGAATATTAACTGCTAAAAATCACTAGCTAACAACAACAACAATTTGAGATACTTCACAATCGATAAACAATAACTACTGTGATTAAAAGTACACTTACTTGTCACTAATAAATATCATATCGTCATTTATTTATTAGAACATTTGTGGGTGTAGTAATATTTTAACCTTCAACATTGTAAGTGGCGCTATAATAAGACAATAAGTTTAAGTTTGTACCAATTGTCATCCACGCGACTATTACTGTACTTTTTTATTGAAAATGTTTGTTTGCGGTAGTTTTAGTATATTATTAGTGTTTGTATGTAATTTAATGAAATGATGTCTACTAATTTATGTTTTGGTAAACATAATTTGACAGATGATCCGGGAAAGTGCAATGTAATTTGTAAACGAGGTGTTAAATATATTGAAAAAATGCATAACACATCAAAAGTGCGACATCTTTAATGTTGTGTGGAACAGCGAGTGGGGAGCTATGCCACCATTTGTGGTATATAAATCTGCGCAATTATGGACAACATGGGGAGAAGGTGGACCAGCTAAATGTCGCTACACAAATAGTCCAAGGGGATGGTTTGATGGAGTAACTTTCCAAGAATGGATTGACACTATCTCGGTACCACCTCTGTGGCAACCTCTCCACCCACATCTCAGTTGAGGTCGTTAAAATGATGGACGAACATGATACTAAGTTAGTGTGCTTACCAGCAAATAGTACACACATTACCCAACCACTGGACGTAGCATACTTTCGTCCCATGAAGATACTATGGAGAGAAATTCTGTTAAACTAGAAGGAATATCGGGAGCAAGTGGAAAAGACGGAGTGTTACAAAAATCTCATTTTCCTGCATTACTAAAGAAATTAATGGAAGGGCTGCCAGAAAACGTTGAAGTCAATTTGAAAGCAGGTTTTGAAAAGTGCGGCATGTATCCCCTCACAGTAAATCCACTGCTTGCACGGCTTAACAGAAATTCACTTAATCAGGAGGATGTTAATCAATCCTTTTAACATTCAATTCAAGAGAAAAGAGTTGAGTGGGTGAGAATCCCCTCATCTAACAGGAGGAAGAAACTTAATGTTCCTCCAGGTAAAAGTGTCAGTGCAGACTATTTTATTGACCAATTATCAACACCTGGCACTTCTCGACAAAAAAAGATGATAACAAAAAGGTACCCAAAAAGTAAACCACATAAACACAGAGACTCTCTTGAATCTGAGAAGGAAAATGTTCTATGTGAAGATACTGACGACGGAGACATAGATCTAGAAGAATTTTTGGCTAGGATGAAAAAAGTCTTTAATGCTGCCTGAAAAGGCTAAATGGAATGACGTTGCCAAAAAAATTGGGGAACACGTTGTATTCAAGTACGAAGACGAATTATTCCCTGGTGTCATAACAGAACTTGATGAGAAATGTGCATTTATTTCAGCAATGCAAAAATCTCTCAAGTCGTGGAAATGGCCGAACCCTAAAGATAAAATGCTTTATGAGTGGGATGAAGTATTAGGGTCAATACAACCCCCATTAAAATTAATAAGAGAGGATGCTTTAGAGTTCCTGAGCTCGAAAATATTTTGGACGTGTAATTAAACAAGTTAAGTTAAAATTACTCAGTTCAGTTAATCGGTTCTGGTCTATTTGTTTAGCTCCTAAATTTTTTATAGCCTTCAAGGTTTATTTTTTACATCAAGTCTGCATTTATTTTCCTTTTTGGTTTAGGTGTTAAGTACAAAAATGTAATACCAAATGATATATTTTAGTTTAATAGTTTTTTGTACACTTATCTACATCATTTCTTTTACGTTCGAGTAAAGTGCCTATTATTAAATATAAATGTTATACAAATATCAGTAGCCATTCTATTTATTCTGTTTTTTGAACTACGTAAAATTTTTTTTCCCCGAAATAATCTTAAACACGTTGTGGGATGGCGTAATTTAGGATTTAGTAGTAATTTATTTTACGCTAGCCAGATCAAATAATGCAAAATAAATTACTTTTCCCTATGGAGTAAAATATCCTACCTTTAAAGCCTACTTTACGCCAGCAGAAATTTAAAAAAATAACTTACTAAAAACCAGAAAACTCAAATTATCGTCACATCACATTAATGTAAAATTCTTGTGGTATTATAGTAGCACAAACATAATTTAAACTGCACCGGTTCTCACTTTGAGCCCATCTTAAAGTTGAACATTCAAAAATGTGGAGTAAAGTAGACCCGGTTTACAATACCATCATAAATGATCAAATCACCATCCACGTTGAAAAATTGGTGTAATTAAATCTTTGGTGGATCAAGCAAAACGAGTTTGGGATCCTGAATTTTTGAAAGATGAACATAAACATTTAACAAAATCCTTATTATTATATTGGTACTGCTTTTCTTCCTGGTATAATTAATGGTACAGATAGTATTGAAATAATCCTAACTGATCTTTGCACTAGGACTGTTTTTAAACCTACAAAAAAGTTAAACAACATTTAAGGTCACTTAAAGTTGTTTCAAACGCATTATCATGTTCAGGAGTGTATAAGTTATATTGTGTATGGGTCAACCAAAGAAATCTGCGGTAGCTGAGCATGCTTTAAATAATTTAAATCATTACAAATAATTTGACAATGTGGAAATTTTGTCAAAACAAATTCATTATTATGTTCGTTGGCAACGTGAAGCTGTTGAGATACATAAACACCCTAATAATTTTAATAGACAAGAAGAAAATCTCCATTTAAATAGGTTTTGGCATCTTATAATTAAAATATTTGGTATTGAACAACAACACAGTATCTTCCAACCTACAAACTGGAAATTAAAAGAAATGAAATAATTTGAATAACAATTTTTTAAGATAATTATGCATTACAATAAGTTAATAGGAAACATTGTAAAAACAAAAACAATAATCTACGTCAAACCGACGTCTAAAACGTCATGTCAGGAAGAGGTTAATAAACATGCAGATAATAACTTTAGAAAAATTCCAATGCCGTCCACTTCTATTAAAATATCGATAATACGATTTAACCAATCATACTTATCTACTTTTTACACTTATTTCGCTTTATATTAAAAAACTTCATAAAGAAAAGTTATGTAAAATTAAATTTTCTTTAAAAAATATGTCTACATCTTTTCTTATAAAATTAATCATTATTCAGATATTGAAAGAAATTTGAACTAACACTTAAATTCTACCTTAGGAATTTTGTTTCAGCTAAATTACTCGTCGTATCAAAAAATTGCATAGGTCTATATATTAATATTTTTATAGCTTTGAAATATACGGCTATTTCAGAAATATTCGATAAAAATAAAAAACAGCTCCTTATATATCCCCTCTCCACGGCTGAATTTCCTCCAAAATCTAATCAGCTCCAGGAGAAATAAAGTTTAGATACATTTTAAGCACGTGTTTTTGTTCTGGAGTTATTGTGTGTTGTATTATTAACATACATCCACACATCCATACACACAAACACACTCGCACGCTCGCACCCACGCACACACGCGCACACATATACACACAACCGCGCGCGCGCCCACCAAACGTGTCTGGTTTCGTTGCTGTGTTTTTTCCTAGACCTTGAAATAAATGCTTAACCAATTATATGTTAAAGTACTACAGCACTATAATCCAGCATTTATAGTAGAAATCAACAATAAATAAAAAATTAAAATTAAAAATTATATTAAATGTACTACATAGGTGTTTTAACTGTAAAATGACACTTACAATTATTAACAAATGTTGTCAGGTTTCTATTTGTGAATGCTTTTATCAGTTTCAAACTAAAGTTAAAGTCATAATTTTACGCTTACATCATAACTTAATTTTTAAATTTTGTCAAATTTGCTCTTTGATATGTCATTTTTCATTGTTAGCCTTCGACCGTTAGATGGTGTTCTGCTTTTTCATTTTCAAAGCAGTTTAACAATATTTAATTTATTAAGGATCTAGTTATTCTTTATGAATCCATAGTTGGCTTTATACGTTTATCAAACTGCTATATTAATAGCAGGCTTATCGTTGCGTTTTCATCTTTTTGATACTTCATAAATTTGTTTCAACAGCTTAAGCAATTCGTACAGATATTACAACTATTGAGAACAATAACAGTAGGTGTTATCAAAACGTATAGATTTATGTAAAACATAAATACAAAAGAACTAAGCATTTATTGATGGTAACTTTAATAACAGGAAACGTCAACGTTCAGGAATCGTCAATAACGAGGGCATTAAAGTTGCAGTTCTACACACGTCGCCTGAATGGAAAATAAGTTGGCACTAGAATCAATCAAATGCTTTCAGAATTCTTCATCGACGCCAAATTTGACCTCTACAAAATCCAAATGATTCGTGAATTAAACGAATGTAATTTCGACAAAAAAACTGAATTTTGTGAGAATCTTTCGAAATGCGTTGTGCAAAATCCAAATGTGTGTTATACCATCTGTTTCTCGGATGAACGTTCGCGTTAGTGCAGCTATTAACAGTTTTATGTTTGATCCACATTCAGGATCATTTCTGATTTTTTTAGGTTTTGAAGATGTCTGTCATGGCCTAGCACTTTTATGTAAAGTTATTAAACAATATCAAACAAATCATTCAATCAAGTAGTTTATGCGACGAAGAAGTGGTGTAAGTTACAGTCCTCCTTAGTATGGGGAAGTATACAGTTCATCGTACCATTATCTCGCTTACCGACGCCGACATCTAAAACCGCTAGCTGAACTGCTGGTGTTTCGTAACTCCCGGTAGATGTCTGCACGATCGCTTTTCTACCTTTACCATAGTTATCTTAAAGATTTCCAATACACGGCCCTTCAGCCAACAGTTACAATGGATTATCACAATATCTCCTACTTCAATTGATTTTACTGGTAAAAATCATTTGGTGCGCCGGGTGATGCTTGGTAGATACTATTTATCCAGTTTTTCCAAAATATATATGCTAATTGTTGAGAAGTGAGCCAATTTTTTTTTATCTAGTTTATCGTCACTAAATAATCTTAATAGTTTAGACTTGTTGCATGGCCCCAAAAGAAAATGATTTGGAATTAGTACTTCTTGAGGAAATAAATAAAGAAAAAAATAGATGGAGCAATAAAGGACATCAAAATAGGAAAGCAAAGGGACAAGATGAAATTGAAGCGGATATGCTAAAGTGTCTAGGGGAAAAGGCAGCGAATGGCTGTTAAGTGTATGCAGAGAAGCAGAGCCGACAAAGGATATCCCTAAAGAATGGCGAGAGAAGAGCACATTTAGACGTAAAATCCATTCCTAATTTGGAAAAAATTATCGAAATAATTTAATACAACTTTAAACCAAAGTCCCCAAAGTAACAATTTCTTTACTAATTACACACACACGGAGGCACGCGGCACGCGCATGCGCACGCCCGCACGCCCGCACGCCCTCGCGCCCGCACGCCCGTACGCCCGCACGAGCACTCGCACGCGCTCGCACGCACGCACGCCCGCACGCACGCACGCACTCACGCACGCACGCACGTGCACCACGCCACCACGCACGCACTCACGACACGCACGCACGCACGCACACACCACACACACAATAGTATATATATATATATATATATATATATATATATATATATATATGATAATATATATATATATATATATATATATATATATATATATATATATATATATATATATATATATATATATATATATTATATATATATATATATATATATATATATATATATTATATCATTTTAGGCTTAAACCATGTATTAGACAAACAGAAGTTCACCAGGATTTTACCATTTTCATTGAGTCTTCTGTCTTGCGTGCGTGCGTGCGTGCGTGCGTGTGTGTGTGTGTGTGTGTGTGTGTGTGTATATGGATGTATGTTAGTATCCACGACAACTCCAGAACGAAAACACCTATGTATTTAAATGTTGTATTTAAGCTTGTTTTCATTTGGCTTAGAGCTGATTAGATTTTGGGAAAAATCCAGCGGCGGAGAGAGGGGGTTTATTAGAATCAGTTTTTTGTTTTTATCAAATACTTCTAAAATTTCAAAGATGTAACAATACCCGGACAAAGACCTTAAACATATGGATTAATTATGCTTTATGCAATTTTTTAATACGATGCATAGTTTAGCGGTAAAAACGTTCGTAAGGTACAATTTAAGTTTTAGTTATTTCAATATCTGAATAACGATTCATTTTATTAGAAAAAGTGCAGATATATTTTTTAAAGAAAATTTAATTTTACATAACCTTTCTTCATAAAGTTTCTTAATATAATGCAAGGTAAGTTTAAAAAATAATTAAATATGACTGAAAATGGTTAAAATGTATCATTGATATTTTATGGAAGTTAACACCTATTATTTATGTATATCTGAAGTGAAGTTTTAAACGTCATTCTGACATAGATTACTGTTTTTGTTTCTACAATGTTGCCAGTTTTCGTTATGAACATACGAAAGAGGTTGCATAATTATGCTAAAATAAATTATAATTAAAATTATTTCATTTCTTTAATTTTTAAGTTAGCATCTAGATGTCTACTTATCTCTGCCTGTTCAGAAGTTTTAAACGTCTGTGTGACATAGATTATTGTTTTTGCTTTTAAATTGTTGCATATTTACGTGATGAACTTGTTATAAAAGTATATAAAGACATAATTATTCTAAAAAATGTTATTAAAATTATTTCATTTCTTTTAATTTCAATTTTGTAGGTAAGAAGGTCGTATGGTGTTCCACACCAAATATTTTATATAAATATACAACTTATTTTTCATTTTTATTTGCATTAATAATAAGTTCAATATTGCAATTTACGTTTCCAGAAATATCAAATTTTGGAACAGAACCTGTTTCATGTGAAAAACGTACAGACGACGGAGATTTTAAAACGTAACTAACTCAATTAATATTTATTTAATTTTAATTTTTCGTTAAAAATTTGCTATAGAGAAAAATAGAATGTTATACACAACGATAAAATGCAACTATCGACTCGTGAAAATTAATTCATGCGCTCCTTCGTTGCTGATGAATAACAAATAACTATGATTTCAATTTTTTTAGGATAACTATGCACCCCTTTTTTATACGTTCATAACGGAAAAAGGCAACATTGTAAAAACAAAAACATTAATCTATGTCAGAATGACGTTTAAAACTTCATGTCGGATATAGGTTAAATATAAATACATGTTAACTTAAAAAAAAATAAGCCGCCTGCTTCTATAAAAATATGGATAATTCAGTTTCAGCATTTTCAATCATATTTATTTCATTTTTACATTGAAGCTTTACATTAAAAAACTGTATAAAGAAAATTTATGTAAAATTAAATTTCCTGTAAAAAATATGTCTACACTCTTTCTTATAAAATTAATCGTTATTCAGATAATGAAAAAAATTGAACTAACACTTAAATTCTACCTTAGGAATTTTTTACGCTAAATTACGCACCATGTCAAGAAATTGGATATAACATAGTTAATCGATACGTTTAAGGTCTATATCTTGTTGTTTTTATATCTTTGAAATATGCAGCTGTTTTAGAAACCAAAAACGGCCCCTAATAAACCCCCCTCTCCGCCGCTGCATTTCTTCCAGAGTCAAATCAGCTCTAAGCTTAAACACAAACTTTTAAGCACGTAGGTATTTTCGTTCTGGAGTTATTGTGTATACTAACTTACATCCACATGGATACACAGACCTCCAGACATGATGGCCGATCTTAGCCAAGAGTTGTAGAATGAGGTAATAAGTCGATTTAGCGATAGTGAAAAAAAATCGATTGCATAACATTCTAGACCTACATATGTACAGTGCATCCCATTTTGGTTGAGACAGCCAAGTATCTCGGTTGTTGTTGAAAATAGAACCTTGCAGTTTTCGCGGTCCTGTGCCACTTTTTTGTGAAACTCAAGATGCCCTGAACGGATTTTTTCTGACTTCTTTCGTTCATAAGTTACAGGGCGTTTTTGAAAATTCACACTTTTTGGACCCCCTCCATATTTACGAAGTTTCTCAGCGATAATGTCAAACTGAAAACTTATCCCATAGAGAATTTTATGTAGAATTCAGTGGCGCACTCAATTTTTTTTTGGGTATGGTTATGGAGATACGACTCAAACTTATGATTTTTTCAAAATCATTAAAACATTGATTTTTAATAGTAGGCTATGGATTTTTCATACAAAAAAAGAAATACTACTTGTGATTTTTCCATGAAAGGAACAATAACAATACTAACACTAATTCGCTAACAAAACACAAAACGTAGGTAACTAATAGCAACAAATAAATAGTAATAAAAAGTTCGTAATGTAGAATAAGCAACTAATTAAATATTTACTCATACTATTTCATTTCGAAATTATTCGGTAACTTATTCATTGAATTGTTCAAATTGATGTCCATTTTCCCTAACACAGAATTGACACAATTTCGTAATAATGCATCTTAATGCATTTAAAATTATGAAAGGACGATTTTGTATATTCTGGGAAACTGTCTCTGTTATTGCACGAAGTTCTTCAATATTATTGTGCCTCTTACCGTATATTTTATTTTTCAAAAACCCCACAAAAAAAGTCCAACACTGACAAATCAGGTGACCTTGCACGCCATCAAATGGGCCCATTTATTCTAATCCAATGGTCCTGGAAAGTTTATTCTAAAAACGGCACAATCAACCTCGAATTGTGGGCAGGGGCACCGTCTTGTTGTAAGTAAATGGCATTAAGATAGGCGAGGGGAACATTCTCCAGGAATTCTGGTATTACTTCTTCTAAAATTGCCAAGTACCTATTCGATTTGAGAGCCCCTTCAAAAATGCGGTATTTTATTGATGTCCCCAATAAGAAACAGGCTACATTAAAACCAAATCGACCCTGTTGTTGTTGCTCAAAAATTAGGTGATGATTTTCATTATACCAGTGCCTTGTATTTTGCCTGTTAAATAATCCGGCACTGCTTATATGGGCTTCGTCTGACCATATGACTTTACTCGCAAAATTATTGTCCCTTCGAGTTTGGTTCAAAAACCAATTACAGAAATTCACACGCCTCGCTGCATCACCAAGGTATAAATGCTGGACAATATTCACTTTGTAGGGTTTCAATGTTTTTTTTTTAATCCTTTGTTCCTGTGATCGGGGAACTCCAGTGTCATTTTCTAACTTCGTACAAGAAGTCTGAGGAGAGACACAGACGCTGGCTAAGACATTTATTTCATCCACTTCATTCCTTGTTATACGTCTTGGGTCGGGCTTTAGAATACGCATCATAATTTAGAAGATTATTCTTTAGTCGAAATATCGTTGCTCGACTAGGCTGACGCCTCTCTGGATATCTAACGTTTTAAAAACAATACGTCATATAACGTCTTATTGTAAATTACTAGTTTACCTGTTTAAATATAATTCTAATGCTTCGTCAATATTTTCATGGCATTGATTGAAATATTGTATGATATCATACTTTGCGTTGTTCTGAAAAAATCTGTCAGCCATTATAAAATTTCACAAATTAACAAAATCGCCAAACACAAACACAATAAAACGCATCAAAATTTATCATCATGACAGCAGATGTGTTGATTTCTCCACAGTCACTTAATAAAACAATGCTCCAAAAGTCAACAACAGTGTTTGTAGCATCCATGACGTACTATAAAAAAATCACAAATAATAATCTCTGCAGTAAAACTTTGAAATCCATGGCACTATTAAAATTCAATGTTTTAGTAATTTTGGAGCATTTTTGAAAACTTCATGTTTATATATTGTATATCATTTAGAAGGAAAAAAATAAGTAATTTAATGAGATAATAAAATACAGGGTGTTCCATTGAAAAAAATCATAAGTTTGAGTCTTATCTCCATAACGATACCCCGAAAAAAAATTGAATGCGTCCCTGGATTCTACGTAATCTCTATGGTACAAGTTTTCAATTTGACATTATCGCTGAGAAACTTCTTAGATATGGAGGGGATCCAAAAAGTGCGGATTTTCAAAAACACCCTGTAATTTATAAACGAAAGAAGTTAGGCAAAATCCGTTCAGGCCATCTTGAGTTTCACAAAAAAGTGGCACAGGACCGCCGAAACCGCAAGGTTCTATCTTCAACAACAACCGAGATACCTGGTTGTCTCAACCAAAATGGGATGCACTGCATGAAGATTGGAAGGTAAAAATACACCATTTCAAACGCAAAAAAAAAGTATTTTAATTAAACTTTTCATATTTTCATTTTTTCTTTTAACAATTAAATAAAAATTCCTTTTAAAATAACTGTGTTCTTGATTATTCATTCAACGTGAAAAAAATGCATTACATCAAAATTGTAATATCCTACTATAATACAATTTCTGTTTATTAATGTAATTTTTCATTTGTTTTATGAAAGTATATGGACTACTTCAAATGCTAAAAATTCTTTAGATTAGATTGCAATTATAGATTAAATATGATTTTCACAACAAGAAAACGCAGTCGACCAAAGATTCAGAAATATTTATATTATAAACCATTTATGTGAAAGTTTATTTTTTTCAGAACGTTTAATGTGTGAAACGTTTTATCTCATTTTAGAAAATTTATTTTGACGTAACTTTCACTGAAGAAAAGGATTTTGTCAACAGTATAGTAATGCAAGTTCTATAGATATTGTAAATAATTTTTAGATAACTTTGGACTATATATTATATTATTTAAAATGAACGCTGTAACGCAATGGTAATAATGAAAAGCTTTAGCTGCGATTCATTTATGCATAATAATACCGCTTTTGTGCATAAATAAACACATATTAAATTTTTACATTTCTGGAAAAAAGCTCTTTAAGAGCTTTTCAATGATGTACTACAAGTCTAGATTAATAGTTTCCTTGAGTTGCAAAATTCAAAATTATTGCATTTTTCCGCAGTAGGCTTTGATTACTCGTGGCAGCCATCATAAAAGAAAAGAATGTTTCGTGTTATTATTCCACTTCCTTCAGTTTAAATAGACTTATTTATTCAAAAATTGACGTAAAGGCAACGAGAGACATTTTAGATTTCTCATTACAAACAGATCATATTTCATAAAACTGCTATTTATTTCAGCACAATCATGGATTACATACATACATACATAATATATACAAGGTGATTCGCGAGAAGTGGCAATATTTTAAAGATATGTCGAGGAAGCCAAAATAAGTAAAATAAACTCATATGTTTAAGTCCGATTTTCATTTGTTTCAGGGATAATTGACTTTGTCTTAAAATGTCAAATCTCATCAATTTTTTGCCTATTACGAAGTACGTTGATGTATTGACCTTATGCACGTAATTCTGAGAGCGAAATCAGAAAGGAAACTTTTAAAATAATTATTGCCCTTTTAGTAACTTTAAATTTGCGCTAATAAATTCTCACCAAGAACGTTCTCACTATCGCCAATATTTGCAAAATTCTAACAGGGTATTTATTTTAAGTTGACTTTCTGGATTAGCAACCAGAACTTATGTGTAATTAGGAAGTGCAACTGAAATGAAAACTGACAGTTAGTTGTTAAAGTGACAGTTGTTCAACATTAGTTTTATGAAGTTGTAAAATGCCACAAATTTAGTCATAAAGAATATGCCGATATTATATTTGTTTATGGGTTCTGTAATGGTAGTAATGTTCCTGCAATGGAGGAGTATCGACGTCGTTTTCCGAATCGAAGAGTTCCTAACAAGCGAGTATTTCAAACTGTTTTAACATGCCGGCAAAACTGGGACATATCAAGTGCAAGTATTGTTTCTGAAAGAGAACACGGAATCGCTGTGGACTTGAAGAAGATATTCTGGATGTGGTAGACGAAAATCCAGAGATAAGTACAAGCGCATCGCAATCCAATTTGAAATACCACAAACAATGGCTTGAAAACACTTAAGCAACAAGGTTTGAACGCTTATCATTTGCGAAAAGTACAAAATCTCCACGAAGGCGATTATCCTTTAAGGCTACAATTTTGTCATTGATTCGAAAACAGAAGATTGTGTCGGATGAAGCTTAATTTACGCGAGATGGAATTAACAATTGCCACAATAATCATCGATGGTCGGACGAAAATCCCCATGCTACGATAGAACACAATTTCCAACATCGATTTAGCATTAACGTTTGGTGCGGTATTCTAAATGATCAATTAATCGGTCCTTTCGTATTAGATGCGCGCCTTACTGGACAAGGATATTTGCGTTTTTTAGAAGACCATTTAGAAGACATATTGGACGAAGCACCTTTAAATATTCGACAACGAATTATCTTCCAACATGATGGAGCGCCTCCTCGCTATTCAAATAATGTACGAAATTTTCTGAATACCACTTTCGGCGATCTTTGGATTGGCAGAGGCGGTCCGCTTCCTTGGACACCGAGATCACCGGATCTCACTCCCCTCGATTTTTACCTTTGGGGATGGATGAAGTCGTTGTTTATGCTACCAAAGTGGAAACGAGAAGCGTTACTAGATCGCATTCTTAATGCAGCAGCTATCATTAGAGCGAACAATCGTTCATTGAAACTCGCTACTAGTGCAGTTTATAAACGCGCAAATAAGTGTATCCAAGTGGGCGGTGGTGTTTTCAAAATTTTCGTAAATTAATGCTTCGAACATTTTCGTAAATTAATGCTATTTTGTTTATTTTTGTAATTGATTTTGTAATAAATTTTTGTTTGCTTTTAAATATCTCTGAAACAAATGAAAATCGGACTTGAACATATGAGTTTATTTTACTTATTTTGGCTTCCTCGACATATCTTTAAAATATTGCCACTTCCTCGAATCACTGTATACTCATGGTGGGATTAAGGATGTGTGGTGAGGATAGGATCAGAAAACATTAGGTTCTGAGAAAATACTACACCAGTATTGGTGACCATGCCTCTACATGTGTTAAAAGCCTGAAAAAATCTCATGAAGTAAGAAGAATCGAAATTTTGAATGCTAAGCAGATCGTGTCACCACTACGCTACCAGCTCGGTCTACGTGTCGAGAATAACGTCGATGTCGACTTCTTGTTGACGTTTTACTGGCGTCGACAAAGTTAAAACAGTTATTAGAGAAAAGAAAACAAAAATTAAATTTATCTAGCTCATTATATTTTTATATTTTAGAAAAATAAAGGAAACAATGGAAATTAAATTAAAGGACTATTCAATAATTTCATGACTAATAATTATTTCATCCTGCTCTACTTGCTCTCGGTCCTGCTATCTCAATGTAAAATATATATGTAATAACTTTTTTGAGTTAGTAAAGGTCAACCTATTCTTCAAAAAAGTATGGTTATTTCTCGAGTTAGAGAAAAGCCTCTCAATTTGAGCAGAGGTTGCTGGCATTTTCAATAATTTTAATACCAAACTACCTAACTGAGGACATTCTGTAGCAATTCGACAGAAAACAAGTAGCTTCTCTACGTTCTTTTTAAAAATATGTTTGAAAATTCCAGATTTTATTTTATTTTGCCACCATAATGTTCTTTATACGCCTCCAAATGCGGGCGTAATGTGGTCTTTATAACGAAATGTCAGTGATGCTAAGCAGCATGATTGCCAACAAAACATGACATGATATATAATAAATATACAGTATCTTAGTAACAACAAATTAGCCTACTGTCGACTTTATTTCACTGCATTTGCATTTAAAAACTTGCAAAATACTGAATCTCTTTAATATTTTGTTCCAGTTTCATGGTGCAAAATAAAATAAACATTATTATGTCCACGGCATAATTTAGATTATGGCTCTCAGAATAAAGTCACGCTTCGTCGGGCTTTTAACATTCCCTCGAGCCATAATCTTCTGATTATGCCCTTAATACATAAATATCTATTATATTATATAAATCCCATTGATCAATTCCTTCACTGTTCAAATTTTTAAAGAAAAAGTAATTAATTTGTTGCTTTTGGCTCTGCGTCAATGGTTGATAGTCGTATAAGGGATGAAAATAATATACAACCAATGCGTATTCATTACAAACCATTTCTTGACGTCGTTGAAGATGTTCGCTGAGGTACCTCCAAATTCAATCATAAATTTACAGCATCTGCTATTGCAGAATCAGGATTGTGGCAAATATTAATGAGGTTGCATACTGGATCTTGTATGGTCAAGTTTTGGTGCACTTTAGATATCGTTGAAAAGCAATTATTTTACTGTAGGTTTAATCTTTGTCTTGGTGACAGCTGTGACTTGTTTAATACAATCTAAATTATCTAGAAAATATTTTAAACAATCTCCATAACTGCACTACCTAGTTTCTGTAGGAAGCTTAACTCTATCTCCACCTTTGGAAATTATTGCTTTTTTTTAAATCGAGTTGTTTAAACTCGTTTAGGACTAGGACTAAACTCACATAGTTTCTAATCTAACAAATCTTTGGCCAGGAGATTGACTACTGCATGTGCTGTGCTGATTCTGTGGTAAAATCGAAAGCATCGATAAAACCATTTCCGCCATCTATGGAGTAAGATCGTAACTACTCTTCTTCTCCCAAATTATTTGTAGCACCACTATTGCAATCATTCCAACACTGATTTAACAATAGTACTTAATTTTTTACGACCAGGTGTTTTGTTGACGTAATCAGGTCTCAACGTTTTGACAAATTTCTAAAATGTTGATATCGACAAATAAAATGAGATTACAGCCAAACATCAAAAATGCATAAAACTTTATCAATATTGTTCACCCTCCTCGATTATTTGATCAAAATAATTAATAACAATTTGCTTGATCATTACAGCTGTATTAGCATCATGACCACTATGACAGAGACAAATAAAAGTGTGTAGAAGTGTTTAAAAGTATGCAAACTATTAAAATTCAATTATTACCTAAATATTTAGTAGGTAAATTCATGTTTATAATCTGCTATCAATTCAAATTCTTCTTCCAAGGTTTATTTTAATTGTTTAATAACTATGTCTATTAAAATGCAATTTGAGATTCATCTGAGATACGATACCCATTTTGAAAAATACAAGGCAATTGGAAATATCGTATAGAGCGTCAGTTTTAATTTCATTACGCTTGAAAATTCTTAAGTATAAGCGTGGAGAAATTGTCTCAAAATGTGGATTTAGCCAAGAACACAAACAATTTATAATAACCTGGCAAATATCCTTATTGCTAATTATGAATTCACAAAAGTGGAAGAGCAGTAAATCACGCAGAGTTAACTATTCAACAACAACTACTTATTATTCAGGTTTTGTTCAAATATTAAATGGTTTTATGAAGATTGGAAGGTTAAATTACACCATTTCAAACGCAAAAAAAGTATTTTAATTAAACTTTTCATATTTTCATTTTTCTTTTAACAATTAAATAAAAATTCCTTTTAAAATAACTGTGTTCTTGATTATTCAATCAACGTGAAAAAATGCATTACATCAAAATTATAATATCCTACTATAATACAATTTCTGTTTATTAATGTAATTTTCATTTGTTTTATGAAAGTATATGGACTACTTCAAATGCTAAAAATTCTTTAGATTAGATTGCAATTATAGATTAAATATGATTTTCACAACAAGAAAACGCAGTCGACCAAAGATTCAGAAATATTTATATTATAAACCATTTATGTGAAAGTTTATTTTTTCAGAACGTTTAATGTGTGAAACGTTTTATCTTATTTTAGAAAATTTATTTTGACATAACTTTCACTGAAGAAGGAATTTGCCAACAGTATAGTAATACAAGTTCTAAAGATATTGTAAATAATTTTTAGATAACTTTGACTTTATATTATATTATTTAAAGTGAACGCTGTAACACAATGGTAATAATGAAAAGCTTTAGCTGCGATTCGTTTATGGTTAATAATACAGCTTTTGTGCATAAATATACACATTTAAAATTTTACATTTCTGGAAAAAGCTCTTTAAGAGCTCTTCAATGATTAATAGTTTCCTTAACCCATTCGCTGCTACCAGAACTGACTGTGTCCGTTTGAGGAGCGGCACAGCTTTGCAGCAGTATCACTGTTTTTAATCTAATAAATAACCTTTTCTACTTTATATATGGATATATGTATATCTATGCGCATCTAATATTGAATTTTTAGTCAGGTGCGCCCCGACACGGAAACGTGACACGTAATTTTGGTGGCGTTTCGATGAAAATTGTAATACACATAACGAAATAAACTTTTATTATTATTATAAATACAAAAAAACTTAAAAGTAAACCTTGAAAACGAACCATACAAAACCATAAGTCAAGTGAAAGTCTAAAACTAAAACGAAGACTATTTATAATAACTCGGTCAACAGAGCAAAACAAGTAAAAGACAGTAACCAAAATGTTTACAATATATAAAAAAAATTTCGGTAACACGGAATACAAACGTGATACTCAGTTATTCGCGTGGAAAATGTCAAAGCATTCTCCAACACAGAGACCAGGCTGCTGAGAACATTTCGCGCGATGGTATGGTCATTTTCGAATTTTCTTCTGCGAACAAACCCGACAGCGTTTCCTGTTTGTCTCCCCTTTCCATTTATTGACGTAATTTTTTTAACAAGTGCTCTGACGCTTTCGGCCTCGGTTTTCTTTGCTTCAACTTTCAGTAGCTTCTCCAGTACGACAATTCGATAATCATACAAATTGAATTCTTTCCTGAGTATTTTTGTACAAAAGTAGGAATTCAAGAGCATCAGATGTATAAAATGGATTCCCAACTTCTTATGCCACCTCACCGACTTCCTACTGCATGGGTAATACGCAGTTAACTGGTCCTGGTGGTCTACTCCACCCATGTATTTATTATAATGGTATATTGGGGCAGGATTCTCTTTGCTTGGGTTTCGACCATCTGTGTATTCAACCATGTGATTTGTATGCTCATTAGAAATGTATACAACGTCGCGTTTGTCCTTCCACTTAGCAACCATGACATTGTTAGCAACAGCTGCAATAGTCTCGCCCTTTTAATTTTTCGTTTATGATTTGCTTGGGGTTGTGTTTGCGTTTAGGATTTAGTGCCTGTGCAGTAGGTCTTACGACTTCTTAGTTTATCTGCTAATTGAAATGAATTATAGAAGTTATCCAAATATACAGCGTGCCCTGAATCTAAATAGTTGGCCATGAGATCAAGAACTACCTTCGTTGTGTGCCCTTTTCCACTGGAATCATCCAATGCTCCGGTATATACTATTCATTTCAAAATCACACCACTTGACTCGGTTAGCATATACAATTTTATACCGTATTTACGTCTCTTATTGTTCACGTACTGGCGAAGACTAAATGCCTCCACAGCACCATCGATTCATCTAGCGATAACTGTTTTCAGGGTAGTAAAGTTGTAGCATCTTGTTATTGAAAAATCTACAATTGGTCGTATTTTGTGCAAGCGATCTGTGGAACCTCCCCGGTGTATTTCTTGCAAAATGAAGGCATCTCATAATTATTGAAACGATCCCTACTCATATGTTCCGAAAAATACTTTATGTTGAACAAGGATGCCCTTTCCAATAGTCTTGCAATCGGTTTAGGCGTATTGTGCCTGTGTGAATGACAAGGGCTATAAATTTTAGCAATTCGTCGGGTGTAACGGTTTCCATTTGGTAATTTTGATTCCTCAGAAATACCTGCAGACAAAAGATTTATTCCGCGTAAAGGTTTGTTTCACTTACAATCATTGAAGAATCTCATCATCGAATATTGCTCGATAATAGTCGACGGGTTCGTTGTTTCCTGGAATGACTTCTAATAGTTCGTTTCTTTGTAAATAGAAAATATCTCATGGCTTGCACGTTACCGGACCAATTTGGAACATTATCTCCACCGCGACCGATAGTGCTGGTGTCGCTATTTGTTGAGTACTACTCCTTGTATATTACTCTGAAAATCTGTGAAACGAACAATAGACAATGAAAAGAATAAAATTAAGATAATTCCTACAATCTTCTGCATCGTCGGTACTTTCTTCGCAGTCCGATGTGTCTGGTTCAAAGTTTTATCCCCATGGTCGCTGTATAAATCATCAAATTCGTCGTCTGAAGCCTCTAATAGGGCTAACAACTCAGCCTCAGAAACTTGTTTAGTGTTTCTTATCGTCACCTTTCTTTTTTTGACGTTGAGGCCCTCTCCACTCATTGTTACGTTACAGCTTAGAAATAAGAAATCTAAAACGGTAAAATTTTTATGCAAACTGATACCTTTGTAACACGCTGTCCAACAAACGTATTCTCTCCTTGAGAGAATGGAATAACATTCGTCACGGATCCGTGTCGCGCGCACTGTGGTAAAACCTGGCATCACGGATCCGTGACAGCAACGAATGGGTTAAGTTGCAATATTCAAAATTAGCGTTTTTCCGCAGTAGGCTTTGATTACGCGTGGTAGCCATCGTAAAAGAAAAGAATGCCTCGTGTTATTATTCCATCTCCTTCAGTGTAAATAGTCTTATTTATTCAAAAATTGAAGTAAATGCAACGAGAGACAGTTTAGATTTTCGTTACAAACAGATGGGCGTATTCAACTGGCGACGTCGACAATACCATTGTCGACGTATCGAGAATAACGTCGATGTGACTTCTTGTTGACGTTTTACTGGCGTCGACAGTGTCAACAAAGTTATTAGAAAAGAAAACAAAATTAAATTTATCTAGCTCATTATATTTTAGAAAAATAAAAAGAAACAATGGAAATTAAATTAAAGGACTATTCAATAATTTCATGACTAATAATTATTCCATCCTGCTCTACTTGCTCTCGATCCTGCTCTCTCAATGTAAAATACATATGTAATAACTTTTTGAGTTAATAAAGTCAACCTATTCTTCAAAAGAGTATGAAAGAGTAGAGAAAAGCTTCTCAATTTGAGCAGAGGTTGCTGTCATTTTCAATAATTTTAATATCAAAGTACCCAACTGAGGACATTCTGTTTTAGCAATTCGCCAGAAAACAAGTGGCTTCTCTACGTTCTTTTTCAAAAATATGTTTGAAAATTCCAGATTTTATTATATGAATCCCATCGATCAATTCCTTCACTGTTCAAATTTTTTAAAGAAAAAGTAATTAATTTGTTGCTTTTGGCTCTGTGTCAATGGTTGATTGTCGTATAAGGGATGAAAATAATATGCAACCAATGCGTATTCATTACAAACCATTTCTTGACGTCGTTGAATATCTTCGCTGGGGTATATCCAAATTCAATCACAAAGTTACAGCATCTGCTATTGCAGAATCAGGATGATGGTAAATATTAATGAGGTTGCATACTGGATCTTGTATGGTCAAGTTTAGGTGCACTTTATCTATCGTTAAAAATCAATTATTTTACTGTAGGTTTAATCTTCATCTTAGTGACAGCTGTGACTTGTTTAATACAATCTAACTTATCTAGAAAATATTTGAAACAATCTCCATAACTGCACTACCTAGGAAGTGTAGGAAGCTTAACTCTATCTCCACCTTTGGAAACTATTGCTTTTTTAAATCGAATTGTTTAAACTCTTTTAGGACCAGGACTAAACTCACAGTTTCTTATCTAACAAATCTTTGGCCATGAAATTCCCAGTGTGACTACTGCATGTGCTGTGCTGATTCTGTGGTAAAATCGAAAGCATCGATAAAACAATTTCCGCCATCTATGTAGTAACATCGTAACTATTGTTTTGTGCTGTTAGAAGTATTTGTCCAACCATCACATGCAATAACCTCTTCTTCTCCCAAATGATTTGTAGCACCACTATTGCAATCTTTCCAACACTGATTTAACAATAGTACTTAATTTTTTACGACCAGGTGTTTTGTTGACGTAATCAGGTCTCAACGTTTTGACGAAATTTCTAAAATGTTGATATCCGACTAAAGAAAATGAGAGATTACAGCCAAATATCGAATATGCTAAAGCTTTGTTAATATTCAGTTCACCCTCCTCGATTATTTGATCAAAATAATTAATAATTTTATGTTTTGATCTTTTCAGCTTTCGATTAGGATTATTAGGAGTACTTGACGGAGACTGTATGAGAGGCAGTGTCGAAGTGTTTAACAGAGTATTCAAAGTTTTAAAATTAAAATTATACCAAAATATTTAGTAGGTAAACTATTTCTTACTTAATCTGCTACCAATTCAAATTCTTCTTCCATACGGTTTTCGTTTTTAATTGTTTTTTGATCACTATGTCTATTACCCTGCACTTTTTGTGATTCTTGTGAGATAGGGCACACATTTTTGAAAAATACAAGGCAATTGGAAATATCGTATAGAGCGTCAGTGCTGCCAGAGTACGTTGAAAATAGGCAAGTAAAAAGCGTGGAGAACATTGTCTCGATTTATTAATATTTATTAATTATGAATTAGACTCGCACAAAGCAGAGTACGTCACTAGAGAGTAACTATCACACACAAACCACTTATAACTCATACTTATAACATTGTCAACATTGTTGACAACGTTGGACATAATCGACGCATCGATGTCGACAATCAAAGTCGACGCCCATCCCTGGTTATAAACTTACCATACACGCCTTTCTTAGTTTTCAACACATTTTTCAGACTTCTCCGACACCTTATGTCGGTTCATGGTTCTGTAGACAATGGTTCCCGCGGAAATCCCTATTACACTCATCGCAAACGATAATCAGCAGACTGGCAAGGGGGTCTGTTATGACAACATGGGTAGATGTAAGGGCAATTTTTGTGGCGTTCGTCGTTATAGGTTCTAAACCGACAGAATTCACAAAAAGCACAAAGACACCCTTTAAAGCAGTAATTACATTATAATGGGCGTTTTCAAAAATTAAATTTAAAACCTTACGGTTAGGGCTTCTTGGCCTAACCTGTGGTTATACACAACTGTAGTGTAATTGGTTAGGTAATCTTGAAATTTTTGAGTATGTTTAACACTGCCACCGTTATTTAAAGCAACATTAGCGCACCATATAACTCCTGTGTCCGCCGATCCAAAATATGACGTCCTTTTTTAAGGTGTGTCAATTGAGAATCGTCCTCGGCGACAGCCCGCCCTAAACATTGCATTGCATTGTTGATAGTTATAATGCGTGTTTTACATCTGCAAAACTCAGCAAAACTAACGCGGTCATACGTTCCAACCGCACCCCACAGGTAAAACTACTCGGTCTACTTGCAAATTTAATGTATCATTAATGAAATCGTAGTTAGTCAACACCATTCCAACCCGGTCCGCTGGATTAAACCCTGCACACAGTTTTGCAGCAATTCATCTAATGAGTCCTGCAACAAGAATGCAGTTTTAGTAAATATCTATAGTACAAAAGAAATCAGATTGAAAATACGCAATTTGTTGTTGTGTACCTTAAACCACGTCATTGGTACTTGATTAAAATATGCATCTTTAAATTTAAACACAACCCTCCTCGCAGATGTATTAAACTTCTCAATGTACTTCTCACCAGTAAATACCGATTTAAAATATTTATTACCCTTTGAGCGTTCTGAGGTAATTCCACCATCACCACTACCACCATATAAGGGTTCAGACGCGATCTCCCCGTCTGGACTCTGCAATTAAAAATACAAATTAAAATGTGAAAAATATAAGCATAGGCGTGTGTATTGTTTGTTTGTTTGTTTGTTTGTTTGTACTTACAGCTATGCCCACGGACGCACTTGTAGACTAGGTTGGAATATGTGTTTCGCAAACATCATCGACGGCTGAGGATGTTGACGGTTTCTAAAGCAATACATCGATTACTATCTGAAAATTACTATAATACTTAATATATAATAGTGCGTACAGCAATCAATGCAGTTTTGTATTTTATAAAAATTATTTCTAATTAAATCACCATGTCCGACGTTTTCCAACGATAACGATGGACCAACACAGCAACCACCACCTTGTACTTTACCACGCACCTAGAATGATAAAGAACTATTAACAACAAATTTTAATATTACTTACCAGAGTCAATAATTCAGACTGAAATTTTGTCACCGCCTTACGCAACCCCTAGAAACGCCCTATGTCAACATCACGATTACCAATGTGATAGTACATTTTGTACAAACTGTCTTCAGCCATCGATGTACTGTGAAAAATATTTAAAAGCATAGGAATTGGTAAACTCGACATTACAACACAGTTTTAACACAACATATGAACTGTAACTAAAATTAGACCACGGTTAAACGGCTTTTATAGGCTCAATTTAATTGCCCCGGGGTGTTTACGTGAACAGGTTTAAGCAGGAAAAACAAGTCACGTAAACAAGGTCAACACCGTAATTACATTTTCGAGGTCCATTCGCCTTTCGCATAATTTCCTAATTAAGCGACTTTCTAAAATGTCTTAGATACTTTTTTTTTTTTGTAGATAACACGATATTTTGAATTGTTCAAACTGTAAATTAAAGCAGACCATCATTTTACAATTAAATTTTAAAATCTTATTTCTATATGTAAGATGTAGATAGAAGTTATTTTCAAATCAGTATCTTAAGCTTTCATCAAATGTTTGCATCTAGATAATATTGAAACAAGACGTAGACCTTGACAGCTAAAACAAACACTCAGTAAAGGCTTTTGCTATCCGTATATTTCACGGAACAAAGATTATAATAAATTTAAATAATGGTATCCGTCGTAATAACCTTGAAACGTTTATATAGAGTAATCTGGACATACTCATTTTATACGCTTTAACAGGCTTCTTACCAGTATTTGGATACAATTAATAAAAAATCTTAAGTTGAGGTTACATCAAACCAACATCTTAGAATTGAATTTAAAACCTTATTTCTATATAAGATGTTGGTAGGAGCTGTTTCCAAAACATCATAAACTTACATCAAGTGTTTGCACCTAGAGGATATTGAAACAAGATGTAGACATTGACAGTTGAATCAAAGAAACACAGTAAAGCCTTTTGTTATGCGTATATTTCGCGGAACAAAGATTGTAATAAAATGGTATCCGTCTTAATAACCCTAAATATTCAGATAGAGTAATCTGGGGATACTCATTTTAACAGGTTCTATTCTGAACCAAAACAGTATTTTTGAATGTTTTAAAAACCTTGTTCAGCAGCCACGTGACCATCTTTGAATCCATTTCCATTTTATTTATATCTTAACCCAGTGACTTTAATTTTAGATATATTTTAGCCCATAATATACGATACCGGTAAAACTATTTTGTTATCGTTCAGGCATTTTCACTGATTTAAGTGTAAAGGTAACCAAAACTCGACAATAGTGTCACACGTTAATTTGGGTTGGTAGCACAACTTTATTGTGTGTATGTGTGATTTACCCCCCCCCCCTTAACGAAGCCGCTAACTAGGGGGTTAGACCGCCATAAAGACTTAATATTGCCAAAAGCACCTTAATTAGGGCTAAACCTCGCCCAAGGATTGAAAAACTCCCCCGAAAAGAACCCGACACCACCCATACCCCCCACTACATTTTGTCCTATTCGGGCAGGGGGCGTGGCTTCCCCCACTCTATTTTGTCCTCAAGTGGGCGCATTCTACTACTGATGAGATTTTTTTTTAAACGTTACTTGTTACATCCTTGTTACTTATTTAAGAAATAACTTCAGTAGACTATTGTGATTGAATCTAACATAACAATTAGGGAAAGGAAAGGACCACGTATTTCATTCCCTCCCCAAGGTGGAGGGCGGCTGCTCGAACTTTCCGAGCTCTTTCAGCCACAATCATGGATTCCCAGCATACATACATACATAACGTATATATGCATGGTGGGATTAAAGATGGCTGTGGTCAGGATATAATTGGAAGGAACGGAGTTAGGGTTCTGGGTGGGAACTACTACCCCAACATTAGACTAAGTAGCCGCACATGATGTGGATATACGCAGTGACCATGTCGCTGCATGTGTATGAGGGAAACCCCCTGAACAAACTTCATACAAGGTAGACGGTAACGGGAATCGAACCTATTACCTCCCGAATGCTAAGCAGGTCGTGTCACCACTACGCTACCAGCTCGGTAACAATTGGGAACAAGAACCTGTCACATTTTTAAGCAATTCGTGTGGAAAATTAGAAACAACATTCGGCTTGAGAACGTAATTTTATTTTTACTTTTTGATAATAATTCCGATTATTGTCTCATATCAGAGGGGCGTATGCGCCAAACATATGAGAAATGCAGTTTTACGTCCGTGGTTTGTACTCTACGAAAGTACGTACCACGGACTTACAAGTTCATTTTTTAAATCAGATCAGCAGCTTACAGTGGTTGGGCTAATACCGTATGTACAAAATAAAGGAACTAAATACAGAATAAAAAATTAAACTAAACTAAACGGGCGAGAACGAAATAAACTAAGCAATTTTTCACAGAAAATGTTCATGTAAACCACCATTCTGTTCTCTACAAACTGCCAAATGTCTAACGTGGAGCTGCACTCTAGCTAAAATTCATTGGTCAGTTGAACGAAATTCGTTGGATGAACTCTGTATAGATGCTCTTTAACGTATCCCCATTAGAAAAGTTAAACAATTGGTGTTAGGGGAACGTGCTGCCCACGAAATAGTGCCACCCCGTCCAATCCAACGACGAGGATAGGCCCGGTCTATAAACTGACCAATCATTCGATGATTATGCACAGGAGCACCATCATGCTGCAACCACATAAATTTTCTATTTAAATTTACGTCCTCAAGTAATATTGTAAGATCGTCTTGGAGAAATCGCAAATATATCTCCCCGTTCAAAATGTTATTCAAGAAGAAACGACCAATTGCACGATTATCGATAATTCCTCTCCACACATTTAGAGACTCAGCGAATGAGGATTTTCCGTTGCATAATAATTCATATTGTGTCCGTTAACTAATCCATTGGTTTTGAATGTTGCTTCGTCACTAAATAAGGTATGATTAAAAAGATCCCAATTTTCGTCCACAAGTACACTCATTCAATTTAAAAAATTCACTCTGTTTTGAAAATCTTGGCCGTATAACATTTTTAGTAGTTTTCGATATACGTTTCTACACTGATCTGCCTGCTGCTTATTTGTAGATTTTCTTGAATTTTTAGTAGCTCATCATCCTCATTTATGCAACCATCAAGAAGTGCATTACTAGCATAACATACACTACCATTAGCTTCGAACCTTTCTGTCAGTTTGCGCAAAGTATCGGTTCTCGGAATTCTTGCACCATAAATTCGACTTGCTAGCAAAGGATTTCTTTCAGCCTCACCAATGCAATGCAGCATGTTTATTAACTCTTCGCGGGTGAAGTTCATGATTAGAAAAGCTTTAGAAACAAAATGTTCAATGTAGGAATCACAAATATGTCAAATTTATTGATAGCAGCCTACTTGAATTATTTTTTTGAATAAATAAGTAAAGACAAGCGTTCTTAAAAAGATCTCATCAGTTTCTCAAAATAGACCGTAAAAACTGTATATCGCTGGAAAGGTTATCAAAAGTGCTATTTAGCGGTATAAAAATATAAAGAGTGTTTCATTCGAAAAAATTAGTTATACACAGTTTTGCGTTTGGTCACGCCCTGTATACGCTAATGCGTAATGGTTGATTAATAAGCGCTAATATCAAATTCAGGACATGGAAAGGCACTACACACTTTAATAGATTTATTTCAGGCAGTAAAGTAGTGATGATTTTTCAAACATGACACCTTTTCCTTCTATTTTCGACATAAAAGTTTCATAATTCGCCGATTAACGTAAAGCCCATTTTGATTAGAATCAAAAGGGTTTTCAAATTATGCTAAAATATAGGGGGGTTTGCATTAAAAAAATAAATAAGTTTGGTGCGCCACTCTGTATACCAACACTTTGTAAATGATGAAAATTTTAAATTGTGCAGAATTTCCGTAGCTATCGTTGAAAAAAAACGTATGTCGATAGCTCAAACAGCTACCGAGTTATTAACGTATTAAAGGGATGTTTCATAATTATCCTAAAAAATGATTACTATTAAGATAATTTCATTTCTTTCAATTTCCACTTTATAGGTTGGAAGGTGTTGCTCCACACCAGATATTTCGCTGTATGTACTAACCTCGGAAAATTGACGCCACTGACTGCCTATTAACTGTAGTATTGTAAGGCACAAACTTTTTTATACGTTTTACCATTTCCTCTTCATGGACACTTACCCAGCGTTCTAAAGCCATTTCTGTTTTACTAGACGTTAAGAATAAAATCGTTTCTTAACTGACGTATAGTTGTTAATATTGACAAATTAATTTTGTTAGCGATGGACCACAATGAATTATTATCGCTGTAATATACAAGTTACTAAGGAAAGTATGCAGTTTCATGGGCTAAAACGACCCCCTTTTGGTTAATAAATTATATTCTCGCAATTATAGGAACAATAGTACAGTTGATACCCACTATCAAAATTACGAAATTGTTAACATTTTAACATTTTAAACATAACAACTAGTTTGCACTGAAGAAGTATAAAACCAGTGTGAAGTTAGCCCCCCCAACTTTCGAATTCTCCCTTTTTTCAATTGCAATTGTTTGTCGTTTGTCGGCGTTTTTTGGCTATTTTTTAACGTTTGTCGGTTTTGTATATTTATAATAATCATGATTATAATGTATGCGTGAAGTTAGCCCCCCAACATTCGAAATTTTCCCTTTTCTCAATTGTAATCGTTTGTTGGCCGTTTGTGGGTGGGTGTTGGCTATTTTTAAACGTTTGTCGGTTTTTCATATTTATAATAATGACGATTATAATTTAGACGTGAAGTTAGCCCCCCAACAACTTTCGATATTTTCCCTTTTTGTCAATTGTAATCTTTTGTTGGCCGTTTATCGGTGTTTGCTAGCTATTTTTGAACGTTTATCGGTTTTTCATACTGATAATAATCACGATTATAAATTAGGACTGAAGTTAGCCACTCAAATTTCAAAATGTTACATTTTTCCGATTGCAATGGTTTGTTGGTTTCTCATATTTATAATAATCACGATTACAGTTTAAACGTGAAGCGGTAGGTGTTCACCTAAAGGCTATATAAATGGTTTGAAAGCATAATTTGGTTAGTGATGTTAATCATATCGAAATTAATACAACTATATACGTAGTTATACATATGTCATAGTAAAAGGGGATATGGGGGTAAATGTGCACATTTGCCGGCCAATATACACACTTATCTAGCGCATAGGTAGAAACGAGCAAGAATAATCTCTAGATGCACTGCATTACAAACAAAATTAAATTGAATGTATATTTAAGTGAATTTATTCGAAACAAGAATAGTAATTGGGTGCAGTGTGTATGGGTGATGTGCAATATAACAATATTCTATATAGAGCATAGTATAACTTAAATATGTATCGATTTAATTACATGCTGATATTTAGTGCTTACCTACCGAAATGTTTCATTCAAGAATTCAATAGAGCGTGGAAAATCTTCTAACGTACAAGACAAACCCTCAAACCCTCTTCTGCATCAACACTTTTACGTATATCCAATTCAACAAATATATGTTGATTGTAGGTTACATAACACGTATTTTCTACAACTACAAGACATTTTCGAACATTTATATTCTTAATAGGTCTTCTAAATTCCCAAAACCGCGTTCAACTATAATTGTGTGGCTGTGTGGATTAAATACTCAAAACCTTTCCTATGAAATATTTATTTATTAGCATAAAGTTAACGTCTATAACCTTTATACTGCGACATGTTTCAACAAAAAATTGTCATCATCAGGCTAATGGAAAGACTATAATGCTATGGGAACCATAACACAATGGAATTATAAATTATATATGCCAAGTTAAGTATTAAATCTAATTATGAATTTTAAAAGACAGTTGTTGAAATTGAAGATAAAATGTTTAAAAAACTTTCTGGAAACGTAAAATAGGTAAAAAGGAGAACTATTTGTAGCCGCCACTACTACCACGACACTAAGATTACAATGCTGAAGGCACCTAAGCAAAAATTTGTAATTAATTGAAATTTGTTGAAAAAATTAAACATAGTATACCTAATAAATAAAATCCCTGAAGAGGAAGTCTGGATCGTTAAAATATAATGAGATAAACCAACAACGCGCTTGACTACGTTGGAAAAAGAAGCCAAGCGCGTTGGTTTTGTTTTTGGTTTATCTTGTTATATTTTAACGCTCTAGACTTCCCCTTCAGGGATATGTTTAGATTTTCTTTATTAGATATATTCTATTTAATCTTTTCAACAAATTTTTCCCCTTGGAGATCTTCTAAATTTAACCTTTTAACTTTCGCTTCGTTTTTGCAATTTTTAAAAATGTTTCAAGCGACCTACGATGTTTAACCTTCCGTTTATATTTATATTCTTTACGATTTTAGAATATGTTAATGATGCGTTAACCGAACTTGTTTACAACCAGACTTAGATCAGTTCCAGTAGAGATAGCCAGATTTTCCTTTCAGTGCTTTCAGCCCTGGTGGTAGGTAGCGGAGACAACATACTGGAGTCAATTTTAACTCTTCTTACTATTATTACAATCATACTTGATTCGATTAGTTTTACTTCAGGAGTGCTATTAAAGTTGCCGACCTTTTACTTAGGTGCCTTCAGTATGCTAGTAGTGTCGTGGTAGCAGTGGAGGGTATAAATAGATCTCCTTTTTACCTGTTGTACGTTTCCAAAAAGTTTTTTAAAAATGTTATCTTCAATTGGATTAATTATTTTTTAAATTCAGAATTAAATTTAATGCATAACTTGGCATATGTAATTTATAATTCCATTGTGTCATGGTTCCCATAGCATTTATATTATTTCGATTAGCCCGATGATGACAATTTTGGACTAAGATTCATAAATGATTTAAAAAATGAGAAAATTTTACAATTTTGTTGGTTAATGACATTTGTAAAATAAATATTGTCTAATGCAGCGCACAACATAATTTACATAATTGAGTCGAACGGGCATGTATTTGATACAAAAAAAGCCATGTTTTTAAATCTAAGCAGCCCCCCCGTAACCTGGCGTGCAACGCACGCGGGCGCCACCCCAAAGGTGCGCAAAAAAAAACTTTTTAAATCCAGAAAAAAAATATAAAAAAAAAATTTTTTTTAATAATAATGCGCAGGGTGAATAGAGAGAGAATTAGACAATTCAAATATTTAACTAGTTTGCTGTTTGTCGCCTTTCGATTCTCAACTGCTCGCTCGGGTTTTAGTTCTCGGAAACTTAGGTCGCTTGACTTGCCGCTTTGAGGTCGGTGTGTTTCCAGTGACCGTTCTACTGTTGCTCGTATTCGCTTCGCTATGGTTGTCGTCGAACTGTGGAATAAAAATAAGTAAATTCCTTTACTTGTCAAGTTTCAAGCAAATACTTAGTGGCCACATTCAGTTTGTTAAGGATTCACAAGTATTAACTTTCGAATTGACGGGTAAAAGCGTTCACTTGTTTTTATTCACTCGACCCAATGTAAGAAATATTTATTTTGGTGCTACGACATATTAAATTTTCATACAGTTTTAACTTAAGGTTTTATTAAACACTTAGAGATGAAATTAATAATTTTATCAATATTTGTATATAATATACATAAATAATATTTTTAAGTTAAACTACTACTTTAAATAAAATCTGGTGCACTAAAAACGGGAAAATAATTATTAGGACACATTAGGAGACTTTCTAAAGATTCTCACCTCTTTAAAAATTAACAATTAATTTAAAATGTGGGATGTAGGTTAAAATATTTTTTTAGCGAACTTGCGCCCACACGTTTTTATTTTTAATTGTTAAATGTTCCGGAGGTCAGGATATCTCAGAAATATGTTTACCTATACTTTCTATTTTTTGATTCTTAGTTTTTCACTTGACTAGAATTACCTTTACTCTACGACTGCAACATTAAATTCAGGATAAAAAGACCTTTAAAACGAGGAATCGCTTGATCTCCTTCTAATTTAAAATTTTTAAGGGCAGCTCTCACCCTCGTTCAGGGGTTGATACTGTGGGGTTAAACATAAAATGTGATAATATAATATTTTCACGGAAACCTAAAATATGTGCGGAAAGTTTTTTAAGAATCGGTTGAGTAGAAGTAGTTCAAAAAGCTATTGCAAGATTAAAAACAAACAATAAACAACTATACCGGTCGAGCGATATTAAATAAAATCGTTTATTAACAATTAAACCCTTATTTTAAATTTTTGTTAACATTTAACTTTTTTTTTTATAAATAAAGAATTGCATTTTTTTAAACCAAATCCGAATACTATGCAGTATTCGTAAATCGCCAAGCTTGTCTATAAACGTGAAAACTTGTCCAGACTTGCATTTTTCCAGTTCGGACTCAAAAGGTTCACGGGGTATAAATTAAAACAATGAAAGGCGTTAGCTAACCAGTTCTTGATATTCACACAAGAAAACGGAAGATGAATTATAAATTAGACGTGTTTTAAAGTGGTAGAAAGAAAATATTCGATTCGATCAATTTTTGTTATTGTGTCTGGTGTGGAAATTAAATTAAAGGTAAAATGGTAAGTATTATATTATATCATACAAAAAATAATATAAATAATTGGACATATTCTAATAAAGTAATAAAATCCAAAATTAGTTTTTTTAAGGCATATCAAAGTTTATTTTAAAAATTTTGTCAATGTAAATAGTCACCCTTTATATTATTATACAATAGTTACATATTTAGATTCTACGTAAAATTCGAGGATAATCTCTTAAGATTTAATGGCTTTTGGGATATTTTAATTTTCATTACTTCAAATAATATAGCTTTTAACTATTAAAATTTAAATCAAATATTATACAAATTTTGTTATGCCAAGTCATTGCCTATAAAAATTCAAATTAAATAACAAATGTCTTGTTTATAGGAAAAAAATGCAAATGTAATTTCTGAAATAAAAATAAAAATTTCTTTAAAACCATTTAAAATAGGTATAGGATATTAAATATACAAGAATCTAGGTAATTACACTTTTACGTGTTACCTTACTAGATAATAATATACAGGGTGTTTCATTCAAATTACCGAAGTTGACATCTTTTTCCGGTATTGCCGGTAGTGCCAAAACTGTCAAAATATTTTATTCGTCTATCATCCAACGATCTCACCACGTTTCTTTTTTAAATTAAACCCACCGGCTCAACAGTAGAGGCTACAAGTGAAGCTGAAACCGAAGCCTTGACTGAAATGGGCCCTGAGATGACAAGTACTATTCTTCTATCAGAGGATCCTGCTCTGTGGCCTAGAACCATTAACAACGAGGAAGTCAGAAGGTTGGTTGAGCGACGACCTTCTTTGATAGGACGCAATTATCAATTTCCTACAAATCAAGACAAAAAAAATTTTCAAGTACGTACTTTGTCAGAAAACTGGAGAATGGTGAAACAACAGAGAGAATTTGGCTTATTTATTCAGTTTCAAAGAACTCTATGTTTTGCTTTTGTTGTAAGGTTTTCGGTAAAACTATCAATACTTTTTCTGATTCAAATGGTTTTTCTGATAGGAAACACTTATCGTTGGCTATAAAAAGACATGAAACATCAATTGTACATAATGTTCATATGAATACATGGATGAGTTTGAAAAAAATGTTAAAATTACCTACTACAGTAAACGATCATCATTTACGGGTTTTAGAAACCGAAAAAGAATATTTGCATGATGTTCTGGAAAGAATTGTTGCAGTCGTACAATTTTTGTCCCGACAATGTCTAGCATCTCAGGGTTCTTCTAATATACTTTTTCAACATGATAACGGAAATTTTCTTAAGGCTGTCGAGATTATTTCCTCATTTGACCCTGTGATGAGAGAACATCTTAGTAGAGTGCAAAACTCCCAAGAAAATTCTTTAAAAAAAACTCATTATTTAGGCTATCAAATTCAAAACGAAATTGTAGAATTAATGTCTTCTAAAGTAAAAAATAATATTTTAAGTATGGTACGCAGTTCCAAATATTATTCAATAATTATGGACTGTACGCCAGATACAAGTCACACAGAACAAATAAGCCTTGTTTTGCCTTATGTGGTGTTAAAATGTTCAAATACAAGAGAGTTTTTTAGCTTTTAGCCCAATATTCTATTCTACAGGAGAAGGACTATTTAATTTTGTAGTTGAAATTTTACGAAATTTAAATTTAGATATTAAAGACATGAGAGGTCAAGAGTATGATAACGGTGCCAATATGAGTGGAAAGCATATTGGCTTACAAAAACGTATACTGGACGCTAATTCTCGAGCTTTTTTTGTGCCATGCGCTGCACATAGCTTAAATTTAGCAGTAAATGATGCTGCTAAAGTATCAAATGAAACAGTAAACTTTTTTAATATAGTACAAGAACTCTACGTTTTTTCTCTTCCTCCACAAAAAGATGGGACATAGTTAAAAAAAATGTTCCTGAATTAAATCTAAAACCCCTAAGTGATACTAGATGGCCACGTAGGGTAGATGCTATAAAGCCATTAAAATTTCATTTAATTAAAGTTTGTGAGAGTCTTCTAGAAATAGCGGATAACGATACTTTTAACATAGAAAGTAGGCATACAGCAAGTTCTTTACTATTAAATATCCAATCATTTAAATTTATTTGTAGTGTAATTATTTGGTATGATGTTTTATTTCAGATTAATATTCTAAGCAAAATGATGCAAAGTGTAACAATTGACGTTAAAGTATGTCAACACTATTTAAAGAATTTAGTCGATCATTTCAAAAATTATAGAAATGATAATTTCTTTGAGGCTCAAGCGGCAAAATTAGCCCCCGATCTTAAGGTAGAGCAAGATTTTCCCGCAATCAATACTACTAGACGAAAATATAAACCAAAGTTTTTTGATTATGAACATAGGGATGAAGCACCTCAAAATGCCAAAACCGCGTTTAAAGTTAATTTTTTTTAAGAATAATTGATCAAGTACTAAGTTCTTTCAATAGTAGATTTGATATGATTTCTAATTATGACAATGTTTTTGGTTTTTTTAGTAATATGTTTACATTATGTGACGATGATCTCCTAAAGAACTGCCAAGCTCTACAACAGAAGCTTACTGATGCGGTAAAGATGGAGGCTGATATTGAGATTAAAGCTTTAAGGTTATTTTCTTCAAATCCTCTGAATATATTGCAATATATATTTGAATACAATTTAACCTCATCTCTGCCAAATGTTACAATTTCCTTAAGAATACTCTTAACTTTACCAGTATCTGTGGCTTCTGGGGAGAGGTCATTGTCAAAATTAAAAATAATAAAAAATTTTCTTCGATCAAGTATGCATCAAGAGAGACTATCTGGGCTAGCAATATTAGCTATAGAGCAGGAGATGGTTGACAAAATCGATTTTGATGAAGTAATAAAAAAATTTGCTGCCGTTAAATCAAGAAAAAGGATTTAACCTAATAAAAGTTGTAGTTTTAAGTGACGGATTAAAGATGTTTTTTTTTGTTATTAATTAATAATTTATTAATTATTATTTCCAATAAATATTAAATTAATAGTATATTACGTTATTAGGAGTAAAAGTGATACTTTATGTGGCGAAGCTGAATGTTTATTTTGCCGAACGAAGTGAGGCAAATAATTCAGCTGAGCTACATGAAGTCACTTTTACTCCGAATAACATATACTTGTTTATCCGCAAACGTAATAATTGGTAAAGATCGAAAGGAAAGATCAAACATAATTAGCAGGTAAAAGAATAAGCTAGTCAGGACGCTTTGCAAGTAATGAAACCATAACAACGCACATATAATAAGCACATTTGGTAAAAATAAAAATGCCTAGGCACAAAAGTACAACTTTTACTCCATGTCTGAAAAGTAAAACCTTTACCTTTGACATTGAGTCATAAAAGTGTCACTTTTGTGAGGTTTGCGGATAAAAAAAATTTCTGTTGTTTTATTATAAAATAAAAATATATATTTTTTTTATAACTGGATTTCGTACATTAATAAAGGGCGCCGCTCAGCCTTGCGGGGGCCCTGAATCTAAGCACACCGGAAATATTTCCATTTAGTAACAAATATTTTATGTTTTATGTACTACACCAATATTCGCATTTCGAAAACATATTTCAGAGAACGATTGAAAATTTACTCGTGTTCTTCTTCTTAAGTGGTACCTAAAATGAATAAGGGTAAGGGAGCCCTAATGCTAACCTGTAAGATAGCTATATAAGAACTTGTTTGTGGCATCATGGTGTATATGTATCTAGTTTAATTTTTATCTAGCACGAAATGTGTTTCTGATATAGATATAAATAACTGTTTTTTGTTTACAATGTAATTTCACGTGATAGGATTTTATTATTATAAAAAGCAGTTGATAATTAGCTTAAAATGTTATTACACTTTCTATTTAATTTCCACTTGTATGTTGTGAACTTCTACCTATATACGATAACATGCAATTAAGACAACCTTCACTACATGCTTTAACAGTCGACCTGCATTAGTTTATAACACTATTGCTTGGTACCGCATTTTTATTTACGGTCGAGCTCATATAAAGTTATTAACGTTTCATTTTAAGGTGGCTATCAACTATTGAAAGGTCAACCGTTAAAATTATGTTTCTAATTACCTTTTGCAAGGTCGTTTAATGTAGCCCTTGTATATTCATGTACAGGTGCTATCTCGAAAATATTTTGATTGCGCACGTTTATGTTACATTTATAAATCTACATTCAAAAAACAAGTATTAACTAATTAAGATATAATTTGTTAACAGCCGTATAGCAAAGATGGCCAATAGGTTTTAATATTTTATTAGGGACCGTTTTGAAAGAACGGCTAGAATACACCACTGTATTTTTTCAATTTTAGTAAAAGTTGCATAATCAATATAAATTTGAGTTATTACATTTTCTTTAATTTCCATCGTGCTGATTCCTTTTAAGGGGTAATGAAATACCTTATTTACAAAAAGTAAAATGTACGATTTTGTAAAACAAAAAATCTATATACGATTCATGTACAAGTAGTATTTTGAAAAATATTTAAAATATATTTCGGTTTAGTTACCACTCATGCTATTTATTTCAGATTTAAGCTAGATTTTACATCTACATAACACACAAGATCTATCTGTCTTATCAGAAATACCTCTATCAAAAAGGTCTTTTATCAGCGAGGGCTGTTTTGGGTTGATAGACAAATACCTTGCGGCCGAATAGATAAATATGATAGAGCAAATAAAACAAGCCACGTTTGAATTCCCAATGGCTTTTGTTTTGTATTAAAGCTAATAAGATATCCCAAGTGATGACATAATGGTGTTGCTAATAAAATCCTTATTTGCAAAATGCTGTAAAGAAATTGCCTTGTTTGAAATTTTAAGCTACCCTAAGGCAAATATTATAGTTTTTGCTACAGAAACCATGCGTAAATCTACAGTGAGAAATTTACTCAAGACTGGTACATTGTGAGTAACCTTTAGGTATTGCGGATCTTTTGTGATATGCGTTAATTTAAGTAAGAGGAAAACGATAAGCCTCTTTCTTCAAGAACCAAGACAAATAAGACAAATAATCTGGTGTAAAAAATATCTGTAGATGAAAGATTTAATGAAAAACATTGGAGACAAGAATGTAACGCTACATTACAATGATAAGGTAACCCTCATGAGCGGATTGCATTTTTTCTGTTATTATTTTCAGACTGATCAATTTCCAAACAATCAACCTTTTACTAATTGATAGCGTTAGAATGATTCTCGACAAATTGGAGAATTTCTAAATTGCAGCTGATGACGTTAAAGGATATTTGATTAGCTGTAGAGTAATTTTCGGGTAATAGTATACGCTTCTAATGGTTATGTAAGTATGAGGAATTTCAATTCAAAAGACGTTTTACTAATTGATTGTGTTATGATTCTCGATGCCTGGAATGCAATTTCTAGCTATTATTTACAGCTTGAAAATTTCTAAAACTGCAAACGATTACGTTAAGCTCTAACTGATTAGTTGTAGAGTAATTTCCGATTCAATTTCTAGTCGTTATCATACTTTCTTTTGTATGACGCCGATAATGCAAATTAATTTTTTGTATAGATATATATATATATATATATATATATATATATATATACACACAACCCTTGCGAATACGCTTTATAGTATTACTACCGCAACTACACTGTCAAAAATTGATAACTTCACGAAGATGACAGATTTTGATGGTGAATACGAAGAGCGCGTCCTCGACGTGTACAGGGAGCTCCGGCGTACGCTACGAACCCGGATAGAAACGCTACAGAGGTTATTCTTCGAAGGGGATGTAGCGCTTGAGCAGCGTGAAATGGTTGTGCGTCATCTTTCAGGACGCAAAAGAAAACAGGCGAATATCTATAGCAATTGCACTGATGCTACAATCATCAGTACTGCCACGACTGCTACCAGCACTACCACAACCGCAACCACACTCACCACCACCAGTCGTTCCATGAAGAAGAAGAGGAGAACTAGTCGACCTAGTGTGGGGGAGGTGCAGTTGTCCCCACAACCGTCAACGTCAGGACTTGTATCAGCCGGTGTTAGTAGAGGAAGAGGCACGTAGGAGCAGATCCCCAGATGGAACACGCTACATCCTGTAAATTTATATGAGGATGTGTCACCAGCATCACAACTAGGCATCAGAGCGCAAGATGTCCAACCAACCTCAGCCAATATAGTGGAAGTACATCATCCACCTGTAGCTCGGAGGATCGACGGGTGAGGATGCACAATCACACTCGGGTAGTGACTCCTCAGGGAGCCGCCCCAACCTCTTCCCATGCCGTACCAAGCTTTTAACTACGGGGCTGGTGATCTGGGCAGCATTCTAGCTCAATTAACATATAACATAAATAAAATAGTTCTTTCTGTTTTGTCAGGTTGCGTTGACGCACCCTGTATGTAGGATGTTATAATGACGTGTATGACGTGTTTTGAGTGCGAGTGTATTGAGTTTGAACGAAAAAATTTTTTTGTGTATATGCATAATGTATGTGGGTGTATGATACGCCACTGGAAATTTAGGAGAAATATAATTCAGTATGTAGATACGTGTATTTGAATGTTATAGAGACTTTAGTGTTGGGATAATTAGATTCTGATGAATGTAAATGTGAAGAGAAATTTGTCGATGGGACGATAATGCTTACCACTGTATCGCTACTGTTTTGCTGCTGTTAGAAAAGGAATGTTTGAAGATAAGATGAGCAATCTTGGTTAGAAAATATGAAGAATGAGTGTAAAATGTTTTAGAAAATATGTAGAGAAAGATTGGGTATGTTTATGTGTTAATTTCCGAAGGGTTTTGTAATGTGCAATTGTTTTGAGAATGTGTATGTATGTATATGGAATTTGAGACCTTAGACGGTGCTGATTTTTGCAAATGTTGCGGAACGAGATTGAGCGCAAGTTGGAGATAAATGTTAAAAGTTGTGTAATGGTCCAGAGTGGCTACTGAATGAATGTGGTGACGAAAAATGATTTCTTCATGAAGTAATTGTAAAATTTGTAAGTAAGAACAAATATGGCGATGTATTGTAATTACACGCGTGCTTGTATAGAGGGCAGTAGCTGTTGGAAGTATGACATTTTGAGTGAATACTATTGGAGAATATAACGCGGAAGGAAGACATGTTTAAAGATGGATGACTGAAGTTATAAATAGGAAAGTTAGAGATTGACGAGGGAGTTAGTTGAAGTTAGGGTTGGTTAGCTTTTGGCTTTTGGTGAGAGACGCGCACGCGAGGTAGTGTGATAGAATGGGATGATGTTGGAGTATTTGTGAATTTTAATGAGGCAGTAATTGTTTAAACAACTGCGTTACCCGAAAGGGGATGAATCGTAAAAGACATTCATAAATAAAACGATAATTAAATTGAGATTGAAGATAAAATTAGTTTGTTTATTTTCAAGAAAATAAAAGTGCGTAAGCAGATTTATAAAAAGTAACAGCTGTTATGTTAAAGTGTTAAGTGCAGCGCGTGTTCTTGTAACGAGATTCAGCTAAAAGTATTTATGAGACCACCTGTTAAGTGAACGAAGTGTTCGTTGTATATTAAGCCAATGTTTAAGTAACGTTATATGACATTGAAAGTTTATTTGTATAAGGGACTAAATTGGTGTAAAGGTTGCTAGAAATTTTAAGAGGCAACCAAATATTTACCGTTATTACATGTTTGTGGGAGTAATAACTCGCATAGTGAACTAATCGCGAGTGCACAGAGGAATAAGTTTTGTTGAGCCTTTGTAATGTGCGTTCATGCAATTTAAGGATTACCAATGGACTACAATAATTGATTTACGGAAGAAAGAAGAAAGAAAATCCAAGGATTTATGGACAATTTTTAAGTAAGAAATTAGATTTAAGAATTTTATGAACTCATTTAAGCCCGATTATCTTTTGTTAGTTTGTTTGCGTATGTTGTTTAAATTATTAAATAGTTTTGAAAGGAAGAGATAATCGTTCTTGAGTCGTATTATATGGTTTGTTTTAGTAGTAAGAAGGCAAAGTGGTAGTTGGTGGTTTAAATTTCAACCACGCTGATGTAATTTATGTAGATATTTGTGTTTTTGATTATTTTATGCAGGACAATATATACTTATCGTTAAATTTTTATTTTGTTGTTTATTTAACCAGGTATGAAACACAGTTGTAATATTTACTTAATTGGTGATCTTGTTTTGACAATTTCAAAAGTAAGCTTCGAATATTTTAATTTTTCAGATTTAAGGAACAACCTGAAAGTTTATATTAGCCAGGTTGATTGCAAAATTTTCATGTCAGGTTCATTAGTGCAATGCACTATTAACAGATCAGCTGTTAGTTTAAATTTCATTAAGTATAACAAAAAGTTGGAGTTTTGCAACCTTAAATGTTTACGAATGTCAAATACGATTCAGAAGTAAAGTAAATTTAAAAGATATCGTTCATGTTAAGAATTTTAAAGATTAATTACCGTTCATTGAATGAATTTGAGTGATAAATTTTATTTTGGAAGTTTTGGTATACGAGGTGTATTCAAAAAGTTTTTAATAACCTGGGTAGTACTAAATTTATTTGAGTTTGAGTTGAATTGTTTTGGACGAGTGTTTGTTTTAGAACCTTCGTATAGGAGTTTACCGAGTAAGCACAATCCTACTTTCCACAATCAAGTGGGGTTAATTAACATCCAGCTTAAGACAATTATTTTAGCAAAGTTTCGATTGTGGTGGCGCCTAGAGACATATTTTACCGGACTGAGCTGTTTGAATGTAGGTGTAAGGTGTTTGAGCATATTAATCATACATTTTACTTATTATTTCGACCACGCCCATCTCCCTGTTAGCTGGCTTGGCAACCCGCTTACATTAGTGAGCATGCACGACGCCTAGTGCGGTTTGGACGTGTAACAGTTTATCTATTTTATTATTTATTCCCAAGGTCAAATGACATCACAAAAGTGAAAGGTAAAAACTGAAAATTTTGCAAGATGGGGATTCACTTCATCATTGGATTATTATCATTAATTATTGTAAACACTAAAAACCGATAAACGTTAAAAAATAACCAAACGAACACCGACAAACGACCAACAAACGATTGTAACTGAAAAAAGAGAAAATTTTAAAATTTTGGGGGCTATGTTTACGCCTAAATTATAATCGTGATTATTATAAATACGAAAAACCAACAAACGTTCAAAAACAGTCAACAAACAACGATAAACGACCAACAAACGATTTCAATTGAAAAAAAGGGAAAATTTTAAAAGTTGCGGGGGGATAACTTCACACCGGTAAGTATAAAAGACAGATTCCGTTTATTTGGAATTATAAAAAGTATCTGGTAATGCAACTAATCCAAAATTCTGCGATTTTCAAAATCAATTTTAAACTGTTTTTTTTACTATGAAAAGTTACTCAACCATTTTCATTATTGCAAAAGGCTTAATAATCAAGAAAATCAAAATAGAGCTTGGAAAAATGTAAAGTTTGATTGTGGCGGTTTTTTTATACATAGTCATACGCATTCCCAATTTACGGTAATATCACATACGAACTTTCAAGAATTTAAATTTTTCTTTCAATTATTTTTGATAAAGTAAGGTTTCGGACATTTTCAACAATATCTTCACAATTTTACATACTATTACAATCTGTAAATGTATTTTTATTCTTAAGCACAAGCATGTGAATTATAAATAGGCCCGGAAAACGTTTTGCCCTTTCGAATATTACACTTTGAATTTGAAACTTTTACTTTTACGGCTTCATACAAATTATAACTTTCGCAGAATTTCTGTTTGCACTTAAACATTAGTAAATCGACAACCCACACAATGAAAATGTTTCATTCAAACTCTACCATCATATAAAATTTCACGATTTATCCCGTAAATTATTTTTATAACAACATACTTATGAAAAATAAGTGAAAAGTAACTAAAAATGCCAATTTTAAATCAACATTGTATTGTTAAAAACGCAAAACTCGACAAAATAATCACTTTTAAAATATACGATTATTTAACTTACTAAAAAGGCAGAACAAATACAATTGCAACACTTAAGACAAGGTATAATCCTGCTTTACTAAATAATAACCAATATCCGAGAGACGTCATTCGAGATAATCCCCTAATATCATATTATATTTACGAAAAGTAAGTCGTAACTTAACTAGAACTTTTGTAAAGAAACCGTAGCCAGAACGTATGATAATTTTCATCCATATTTTGTACGCAAACTTAACGGAAAAAGGCAAACCATTAGTCTCTATTATTTAAATACTCCATCCTTCATTCGGTAAGTATGAAAATAAGGATAGATGAAATTTCTCATGCCCTTCTCGCAATTATTATGCTAGGAACAAATATAATGTTAGAGAAATAGTTATATACTTTTATTAATGAAAAAGAAAGAAAGATAGTATATTTAGTGTTCAGCTGCCGGTCTGCACGCTTCACGCTTAATTTTGATCAGAAATTTCGTATTCGGATATTCTTTTCAATGTTGATTAACACGGATGTCAGAGGCCACCCTGTATATGCTTTGTACTGTATGAAAAATAGGTAGCACCCTCGTTACTGATACTATTATCCCCAGTATCATCTTGTTTTTAATACTTTAATGTTAACATCGAATGCTTTATTGACTTTTGGGTAACGATTGAAAAATATGGCTCTAGGAATGTTTATAGTTTGGATTACAATATTGTTTGAAATACATGTACGTTAAACCAGAAAGAAATGCCAAATTAGTGTTACCACACTTAACCAGACTGGTTTGAGTGTATGTTTAGAGCAAAACAACTTCATCAATTACTTAAAACTTGAATTAATTGAACTTTTCCTGTTTAAGTACACATTATAAGTTACATGAGAGTTACAGTAAAGTTGCAAAAGTTGCAGAAGATTTATAGATATCTAATAAAAAAAAAATTATAATCCAGATATATTTAGTCAAATTTTATTCAAAAATCCGTCTCTATTATACTATTTAGTTATAGCATAGTAAGACTAGTAACTAAAGGACAGCCACTTCAAACACAACCTATTGGTAAGTTTATTTTTATTTCTTTGTAATACTTACTTTTAATTATATCTAAATACATTTCCTGTAGAGGGTGATTCATGTATCATGGGAAATGCGATTTTCTCGAAAACGGTTGGAGGAAAATTCGTTCTGTAAAAAGCATGTTATTTCGGCACCACTCCTCTCGAAGTTAAGGTAGAAATTTACTAAAATATGAAACCGACGTTGGGCGTCGCGACGCTTCGAAATTTTTTTCCCAGAACCACACCTTTTTTATTGGCTATTTTAAAAGGCCGATCAATTCTAAGAATTTTTTCTTATGTACGTTTTTTTTCTATTCCTGACCGTTAGAAAGTTATAAGCTAGTTTGTATAAATACTTGTTTCTTGACTTTTTACCCAATTTTATAAAATAAGCGTTTTTTGTTGATTTTAAATAAAGTAACTATTAGAAAACAATCTGCAATAAATAACAATCAATCTGTATCATAAATTTATTAATTTTCAGCAGCAAAAAACAAATAAACAAAATTAAAAATTAATCAAACTAGTTTAATAAATAATTTAATATAGTCGCCATTATTTTCAAAACCCAAACCAAAACGCCCTCGTACTTGTTTTTTTTTGTCACACTTTTTATCATCTCGCCGCTTATTCCATTACATGCATTTTGGATTTTTTGAATGAGTTGCGCCATGTTCGATTCTGTTTTGTAAACTTCTTGCATGAGATTTCCCCAAAGAAAAAAATCCAGTGGCGTTAAATCTGGTGATCTTGTGGAAATTTTAAAGGGCCTCTAGCTCCTATCCATCTATCCTCAAATTCAGTGTCTAAATAATTTTTTACAATTGCAGCATTATGGCAAGGTGCACCATCTAATTGAAGCCACATATTTCTTCTAATTTGGAGTGGCACATTTTCTAGCAGCTCCGGAAGCTGATTTTGCAAAAAATCCAAATACCTTTGTCCTGTTAGACTGCCTTCATAAAAATATGGGCCAACTAAATGACGACCTACTAAACCGCACCACACATTTATGCCAAAATGGCCTTGCCTTTGACGGGATTTAATTTTGTGAGGGTTTTCGTCAGACCAATAGTGGGTATTCCTCTTATTAGGTTGCCCGTGGCTTATGAAATGACTTTCAACGGTCCATAAAATGTGTGAATATAAATTAGGATCCTCATCCAACGCTACCAAAAACTGACAAATAAAATTCTCTCGACGATCTAAATCCCTTATAGATAATTTTTGTAGGTAAGATAATTTGTGAGCGTGATATTTATTGCTCTTTAAAACTCGCTGAATTGTGCTATATTTTAAATTAAGATTCCTTGATGCATCTGGATCTGTTTCAAAGCAATTTAAAATTCCAGCAATATTTTGATCTGTAGTAATAGTTTTTCTTTTGGATTTCTTACCTGCAAATGATGATTAAACAGCATAAAAAAAAAAAATAAATTATTCTATCTAGAATACATGAAAATGCTTCAGGATTAGTTTCTAGACTTGAAAATATTTTTCACTCTGGAAGAATGCGTTCTGGGTATCTTTCGGAACATAATCTTCTTGCCGCCAAAGAATTTTTCCCTGCCTCTCCATATACCAACAACATATCAACTTTTTCATTATGTGCAAACATTTTTAAGTTAAGTATTTAAAGATTTTATTACCGTAGTAACAACAAGTAAACTGACAAACTGACAGTTCAAAAAGAAGAAGAAAACAATGCCTATTTATATTCCATGGCCTACTATTTTTTATTTAGGTAAGTATCGAAAAATGTGATAGAATAAGACGTAGTGTTTGGGCAAGATTTTAAAAAGTATGATAAAAATTGAAGTAAAAAGGCATTTTACTTTAAGTTTTGAAAACAATAACGAGTAAGTATAATGCGATTTAATTAATTTTGATTTTTGTTTTAACCTCGCCGCGGTTTTAAGTTAGGTGCTTTGTTCTATTTTGTGTGTTTTTATGAGTGAAAATTAATTCTCTTTCGTTTAATAATGCAAACTGTTATACACGCTTACAAATTAACCGAGACCACCGGTTTAATTTTTCAAGTTCGTCACTGATACAAATTCTTTAAAATTGAAAATGTTTCGTTACTTAGGAAAACACTTTTCCGTTATTAATTATTTCAAAATTATTCATAACCAATAAAACTTTATTCCGTAACCAGGAATTGTAATTTAACATTCAGCTATGACACTTAGGTAATGGTAAGTTTTATACGACAAGCGCCCTTAAGGAAAGATGGAGACAAGCTTTAACAGTACATTTGGGTCGATATCAGCTATAAAATCCATTCCATCATGTGAGGAAAAAAATGTATAGTCTAATGGCCACTTCATCGGGTAGCTACAATTTTTCGCGCAAACTTTATATGTAACCTATTAAAAAAACACTTACAGAGGTGACAAAGCCCGAAAACTATCGATCGGTTTCATCCTTCTTCTAGATGGACTAAAAATCAATAATTTCAATTGCATCAAACTTTCAACTACAAATTTTACTCTACAACGTATAATTTCATGGCAAAAGAAAGCTAATTTCACAATTCTGCTAATTCTAACGCATGCTTTATGCTAATTATTTTACCAATTTCGAAATTCAAAAAATCTTAAGTTTTGAAAACAATAACGAGTAAGTATAATGCGGTTTAATTAATTTTAATTTTTGTTTTAACGCCGCGGTTTTAAGTTAGGTACTTTGTTCGATTTTGTGTGTTTTTATGAGTGAAAATTAATACATTTATGATCCAGATTGTATTATTCGATTGTTTTCCAATAGTTACTTTATTTAAAAATCAAAAAAACGGTTATTTTATAAAATTGTGTAAAGTCAAGAAAAAGTATTTATACAAACTATTTTATAACTTTCTAACGGCCAGAATGAGAAAAGATGTGATAAAAAATCTTATAATTGATCGGCCTTTTAAAATGTTCAAAAAAGTATGGTTCTGGGAAAAATTTCGAAGCGTCACGCCCAGCTGTGGTTCCTATTTTAGTTAAATTTCTGCCTGAACTTCGAATGGTATAATAACATGCTTTTACAGAACGAATTTTCTAATCGTTTTCGAAAAATCGCATTTCCCATGATAAATGAATCACCCTGTACACTGTGGGCCAAATTAAGTTGGAACTTAATTTCAACTTTAATAACTTTTTTGTTTGTTAATGGATTTTAATGATTTTTGGATATTAGTCAAAATGTTGTTATCACTTTAAAATAAAACCTACCAATTTTGGCCAGGACCGGACTTACGACGATTATATTCAATCGGTGCGTTTACGATCGTTACAAAAACGAAATCGCTATTTACAAACCGACTAGTATTTTTTTAAGCAGGACATTTATGGGAAAACAAGGCCGGAAATTTTAATATTGTAAAACTAAAAAAATGGCAATTTTTTTTGTGGGACGGTGCATGTAGGCATTAAGTAATAAATACCGGTTTGTCGAGATTGCTTTGTGAATAGATATTTTTTATTAACCTTTTTTTAAAAAAATTACTCAAATGACAGTGTTTATTGTAAGATTAAACGCTACAGAGAATTATAAAACAATACAAATGGTAACTATAAATGGCAACAAACAAAAAATTAAATATTTTTTATAGGAATTGATTATGGATGAAGCCCCTTCCTTATCGACTACAACCTGTAAGCGTCTTCTCCATTGGCTAATAGAATTATATATAATGCGTTGACTAAACCTATCCCAGCAATAAATAATTCTTTTTTTAAATGGATAATTGACATAATATTGTAATTCGCATAAACCATAGTTTCCAGAATTCCCCATATGCAGTAATCAACGGGATTTAAGTCAGAGCTGTAAGGCGGCCAGAAGTCAGGCTCAATCATTTATGGGAAATTTTCTTGTAAAAATCTGCGGGAAGTATGGGAGGAGGCTCCGTCTTGTTGAAAGCAATAATTATCATTTATATTTTCAATTTCGTAAAGCAAATTTGCAAGCACATACTGTTGGTAGACTTCTGAATCAGTCTTGACACTTTTCTCAATAAAGATAACGCTGGTTTTTCCTGACATAGAAACAGCCAATGTCACCATACCAGACTCTGCAAAATGTAAGCTTGGAATTGAAAGGCTATCTAATAGAACCTCCCCTTTTTCCAGCTGTTGATTAAGCCCTGTTATTTTGGACATTCTTTGGTTGACGTAAAGAAAAGATGTTTTCGTCAGAAAACCAAATTTTTGAGACATCGTCCCTGCTACGAAATTTTCTCAGAAGCCTTTTTTTTTCTTGTATTCTCTGCAGTTAATTTTTGGGAATACACTTTTTTGTAGATCTTAAAGTTGAGGTCACTTTTTAAAATTCTTCGCACTGTGGTTCGATTTACTCTTGTGATTCTTAAAATCTTACTTGAACTTACCACATCTGATGGACTAGGTTTTCGACAATTTTCCGAACTCTTAAAATATTGTCTTGACAACGTCCACTTCTTTTCCTACCACGACTCGCCTTAATTCGAATAGTACCATTTTCGCGATAATATTTCAAAAAATAGCTTACGGTACTTAACTTAGTTTTTTTCGTGCACCCATATTCCTTTCCACTAATTCTTTAATCAAAAACTTATCTTCCAAAGAAATGTCAAAAGTTTGATTCCTAAGCAACATTAATGAATGGTATGCCGCATTCTCTATCTGAATTGTTATTACTTAATTCCAACAAGCACCGTCCCTCAAAACAAATCGCCAATTTTGAGGTTTTCGTTTTACAGTATTGATATTTTTAGGCTTTGTTTTACCATAAAAATCCTTCTTAAAAAAATACTAGTCGGTTTGCAAAGAGCGCAATTCGTTTTTGCAACGAGCTTAAACGCACCGATTTAATAAAATCGTCGTAAGTCCGGTCCTGGCCAAAATTGGTAGGTTTTATTTTAAAGTGATAACAATAACATTTTGACTACGAAATTTCATGAAATTATTTCGAAACAGTCGAAAGATATTGAAGAAAACGCGATTTCTTATTTCAACTTTGACACCCTGTATCTCGGAAACGAAGCATTTCCGGACCCATGTACATATGAACTTTTTGCTTATAATGATGAGTTCTAGTACTCCTTTAATTTTGGCGGATTAGATAAGCTTCACCCTATATATATATATATATATATATATATATATATATATATATATATATATATATATATATATATATATATATATATATACAGAGTGTTCCATGTCACTACTTTCTATACGTAATCTTCAGTCCGAATAAAGTAAAAACTTATATTGTTATAATTCAAATAATTGCAATTTCGGTTTAAACTCCAAACTATAATGTACTATGGAAACAACTTTATTTAACCAAAATTGATTTATATGGTTGTGCCAATTGACAGTATTCGAAATGTTTACTTTTACAACGCAAGACTACGCCGATATATTTACGGTTTTTGCGATGGAAACTCAGCAACAGCTGTGCTAGAGTATGCGTTGAGTTTTCAAAACCGGCGAATATCAAACTAGTTTTCCAAAATGCAGACAACCACCTACTCCAAAACGGAACTTTCCCGAAGTCATCGACTGAACGTCCAATACAGCAGACACAGGAAAATGAAGAGAACATACTTCGAGAAATGGATAGTAATCCCAGCACCTCTGCTCGCCGAATATCTGCGCATGTTAATGTATCTCGAGTGCGAGGTTGTAGGGAATTAGAACGTCATGGTTTTCATCCATTACATATAAAGCCTGATCAAGCTGTCTTATCCACAGATTTCCCCAAACTTATGTAATTTTGCTGCGGTGTAATTGATAATTGACAGGTAATTAATACAATTTTATTCACGAATTAATCAATGAATAGAAATAATAGGCATTTATGGAATTTAGAGAATCCACATGAAACCACACAGTCAAATCATAGATTTTCAGTGAATGTTTTGGTATGAAATTGCTGATAACTTGCTGATTGACCAATTTGCTTTTGACAATCATTTCACCGCAGACAGATATTTAAATTTTCTACAAGATTAACTAGGAAATATGTTAGAAAATGTCCTCCTAGCCATGAGATAAGGCGTGTGATATCAACATGACGGTGCCCCAGCGCACTTTTCTTTACACGTAAGGCAATTCCTAAATCAACGGTTCCTTCCGATTCTTTACCAAACACCATCAGAAACTGTTGAGAATATTACGTATGGCGCTCTGATTCTGAATAATAATATGTTAGACAATCTCTCTTAAGAAGAGATGTCGAAGATACGCCAAAGGCGAGTAACTTAAGAAGTGAGAACTTAGGACTTGATAAAAATCTAGTTCTACTTCTTCTTCCTTAGCTAAAATGCCGTATTCGCATAAAACCTAAAAACCTACATTTTTGTACGAATAACATCGAAATTTCGTACTTTTATTCTACATTTGGCATAGCTGCAACCAAAGATGAGCTTAAATCATACTATTTTTTACCGTATAGGATAAATGCAGTTTGATAAGCGCTTAGCGTACTTCAATCTCACTTACTGGGTTTTTAGTGATCAGTCCATAGATACGGCGTGTCGGGTAAGCATAAGCCACTTAAAACTTTTCGTGCGGTTTGTCTCAGTGAGTGAACTTGGAAAAGCACTCAGAAATACTTAGGAGGATGAATGGGGAGATAATGAATTCCCAAGAAATACCTATGAACGGCTGCCGTAATTTTTTTCATCATAAATGAGAGGAAAATGGGAACTAGGAAAATCATTCCTGAGTTTAGAAGTCGTGTAGAAGAATGTGAATGGTATCCAAAAATGTAGTTCAGCAGCCCAATGACCATTGTAATACCGATAGTAGAAAAAAAGGATTGAAACCGCAGTAGACGCTGATATATTCTAATGAAATGCTTAATAAGTAAATACATTAAAATTGAAATAATGTCTCGTGCAAATGTCCATCAGTTAGCCGAGTTTAAACGTCGCAGAATAATCGGTCTGCGAGAAGTCCGATTATCAATTCGTGATGGTGCCGCTTGGGGGGGGGGGTGCAGTGTCGCCACAATTTCATTATGTTGGCAAAGATGGTCAGAACATATGAGGAACGACGACGTTTGCGTCCCGGACCTCCCAGACGCACCACTGACCGTGAAGATTGTGCTCTTCGGCTAGTAGCTCTTCGGGATCGTTTTTCATCAACAAGGGAAGTTGATGATAGATGAAGAGGGCTAACTGATTATCAAATCTCCTTACGATCGACGTATCGAAGAATTCGATCTATTTGGGCTCAGATCATACAGTTCATTGCTTTGTTTACCTCTAACTACACGCCATCGTACTGCACGGCGGAAATGGTGTAACGATAGGTTGCAGTGGAATATGCAAAGGAATCAAGTGCCATCTTTAGTGACGAATCTCGATTTTGTTTATGGACTCGTGATAGTCGCAGATTGGTTAGAACACTGCTCTCACTAAAGGTGTGGTGGTGTGGGGGGCTATGTGCCTTGAAATCATATCTCCTCTAGTAGTTGAAAATCGGTACATTAACAACATTCTTGAACCAGTATCTGCAGGAAATAGGAAATTCAATTTTTCAGCAAGATAATGCGCGACCGCATAACTCATGGGTTGCTATGCAGTTTTTAAATGCTGCTAATGTTGATCTACTTCCATGGCCTTCTCGTTCGCAAGACTTATCAGCAATCGAAATTTTGTGGGATGTGGTAGGACGGGTAATAAATGATCTACAGCCATTCTCAGCAAATGTAGATTCCCTTCAACAACGGAATTTATAATCGTGGGATGGTATACCTCAGGTTAACATAGATTCACTTATTTCTACTAGGCCTAATCGGCTAGCTGAAACAGAAGAGGGTCAACGCATTATTAGTGTTAACAATACTTGTATCTTGCTAAAATTTTCATCGTTTATTGGTAGGAATAAAATATACGTTTTCTGAAAGTTTCATTAAAATACGTCAGCGTTTAATGTGTGTTGATTTATTTATGGCGGCCAGTATATTATGAGTACACTGAGTTGACTACAATGAAGAGTACTGCAGCGAAGCAAAATGTCGAGTTTGTCGTTGAATTAATTAGATCATTTATGTAGACTCAAAACTGAAGGAGCCCACCCTAATGCCAACTTCTTTTGAAGAGAATCCATCTACGTCACGTATTTGTGTTTTATCATGAAAATTGGAAATCAATTAATGAGAGTATCTGTTACCCCAAACGGGACGAGTTTGGCAAGTAAACACTTATTAAAAACTTAGTTAAATGCTTCAACCATGTTGATGGTATCTCAGGAGGAATTCGTTAGATTCAAGGAAAGGTTTGGTGATTAATGGATTTTTCCATGACAAAATGGAAGTGATGGCAAGACAGATCTTTATCCGGCAAATCACTCGAATGAAATTTCTCGAAATCAATTGTTCGAAAATCAAATTGCTTGAACGTAACTTTTCTCGAAATACAAGTCCATCGAACGGTAATTTCTTAAAATCGTTTCGCTTATTATAAAATGCTCTTAAATAGTGCGGGCGGATGTAAGGTCGTAAAATATATGTCAACACACACCCTCAGTCGAAAAATATATCGTGATAGTGCACAGAGACTTTTAAGAAAGACTGAATAATTATGGAGATGACAGAAATATATATGATTATGTTCGTGGAATAGCACCTATCGTATTAAAACATGTGATATTTGTTTTTTATAATTTTTAACTTAATGTCATACATATACCTATTAACAAAGGTAATAATTTGTAATTTGGGTTTTGTTATGTTTGATACTGAGTTAAGGCTATTTCACAGAATTATTTTTTTCGAGCAATAGATCATAGAGAAATCGCTGTTCGAGAAATTTGCAATTCGACCAAAGTCACATTCGAGCAACTGATTTTGAGAAATTCGTTTTCGAGCAATTGCATTCAAGCAATTTATCTAAAATCAGAGGGATCAGTGTTGTTGGTTTTTTTTGAAAATGTTGAACATTTGCTAGCTTCCATGATGAAGGAAGGCAAGAACGTAGAGTTCGAATAGAGCTTAGATAGGAAATAAGAAGTAGGGGATGGGACTAAGCGTACTGGTGATGGATTCTAGGAGCTGTATCGAAAACGAAATAGTCTCGTAGCACATAAAGAAGAGTTGGGTATTGTCACATTTTTTCAAAAACCCAAGAAGATTGGATTTGTCTTTACGAAAGATCAAAATTTACAACTCCGTATAGAAGAAATAACTGGTTCATTCTATTTTCGTTGTTCGGGCAACTTTTAGCTTTAGTTAAACACACTTTTGCAGATATTTCTAGCACCAATGACTTTCTACCGTTTAACAAACCTTTTTATGTATATTTTAAATTTACGTTCTTATTGGCAACTTAAGTGCATTTCGTGTTGCGTTAGTTGTATACCTTATTGGCGTAAAAAAGTGTCTTAATAAATTATTTCAATACGTCTTCACATCCCTTTCCGCGCCTTGAGTCATTTCCGGTCATTACGCAGGGTTACTTTGAGCGTCCTTCATTCACTGCGTGAAACTACGTGTTTAAGTAGAAGCCATTTTCGCCTTGTTTAATTTTTTATTTAGCGGCCCACATTTATATGGTGAGTTTTTAAATTTATCATACGGAAATTTGAGACATTTACATCTCAGGCAACTCAACTTTAGTTATACTCTTACCACTTATTTTACTTTGGGTTTAATTTTATTTTAACGTTAACTTTGCAAGATGATGCAATAACTTTGCTACTACAAAGTGGGATTTCGATTACCAAATTTTACTTTGAACCATACAAAATCAATTCAGTTTGGAGGTTTATAAAAAATTTCTATATATTTGGAATTACTCGCTAATCAATCCGATGTTTACTTCAACTTCCATTGAAATTGTGCAAGTGATGACTCGACAGCATTTTCTTATTTGCTGTAGTTCCAGTGACACCCAAAATGTAAAAGAAACTACTTCATGTATTTCATATTGTTAATCATTTCACATTATAGTTTAAGGCAGTTAATTAAGAATCACTAACATTAGCTTTTAAGAGATCACCCTTATAATCAAATTAAGTATCGTAATAAAACTGCTTGTTGTCATTATTTTTTACCCGTTATTTTCATGAGTTTTTTTTTGTGAATTTTCTATTTTTAAGGTTTATTTGTTCCTTAAAAACAAATTGGCGTCCGAGATTACATTATTTATTTTTGTTTGAAGCAACACCTTTTTTTTGTAAAGCGAAAATATCTAAGCAATTCTATTTTTGTTAATAAGCAAATCAAATATTATTGAAGGTGGACCTATTAATCTATCGATGGGCAAAGTAGCATAAAATCTTCTAGTTATCCATTATTTTCCATAGCTAATTATAGCTCTGAGCTAGAAGTATTTAATCATTAAGTGGGTGAATTATTTATACGACCCCCGTAAAGATTACAACCGTTTTATTAGATTTCCATTTGGTGTAACAATTTATTTTGTTAAATATTACATAACCACGAGCTCTATTAAACCACGGTTACGAATGAGAATTACCTATATAATTTGTTTTTTGGGAATGTGTAACTCAATACCCATGAGGATGATTTCAAGTAGTGAATCAGCAATTTCTTGAGACGAAGACAACCTAAAACAATATTCACGACATGAGAAGGTTACAAAGAAATCCCGTAAATACCTTCATTTAGCTAACTTAGAACACACAATGTTCTATCAGTGTTGTAAGCAACCGAAGAATTAGGAACAGTAGAACTTATAAGTAGTAGCTAATGTTTCTGTACTATGACCAGTAAGATTAGTAGTAGATGAAAATTGAAGTTAATTAGGGTCAAGAACATTGAAATCTCCCAGAATTCAGATATCGGAAGGCAGAAACTGAAACATAAGAAAGTCAAATTTCAAACTAAGGTAATCGAAGAAGTTTTAAAAGGTATTGTCATTACGAGACCTATAGATGCAATAGTAGGATTTCACAAATTTAGGACCAGAATGTTTGAACCAAATCACGCTGAATTTTTTATCCTCTAAAGAAAACACCCTTTTGCACGTGATCTTGCTTAAAAATAGTTATAATTCCACGGAATCACTAGTTTGGCATACTTATATGTAGAACTTACACTTATTATCAGAATAACTAAGTTTCATTACCAATTGCCGATCATAATATTGACATATTGCCTCTGGTGGCTGAGAACATCATAATTCTTGATTATTATGATAATGGTTTATCTGCGCATTGCTTTGTTAGTGATAAAACCGAGCTGGTAGCGTAGTGGTGACACGACCTGCTTAGCATTCGGGAGGTAATGGGTTCGATTCCCGTTACCGTTTACCTTGTATGAGGTTCTTTCAGGGGGTTTTCCTCATACACATGTAGCCGCATGGTCACTGCGTATATGCACACCATGTGCGGCTCCTTAGGCGAATGCTGGGGCAGTATTTCCCCCTAAGAACCCTAACTACGTTCCTTCCGATCCTATCCTGACCACACCCATCCTTAATCCCACCGTGCATATATACGTAATATATGTATGTATGCTGGGAATCCATGATTGTGGCTGAAGGAGCTCCGAATGCTCGAGCAGCTCGCCCTCTCGCTTGGAGAGGGAATGAAATACGCGGCCTTTTCCGTTCCTGTTAGTAATAAAGATCTGCAATGTTTGAGTGATAGGTGCCATATACCATCAGGTGTTTTGCCACCTATGTCCGACATGGAAGGGGTTCGTATAAGCGAGGTGGAGTCTTGGTACATCTTGACATAGATTATTTCGTTTAATGTACAATACCTTTATTTTGAACTTTAGGAAAATGAAAATTCTATTGGCACTCCTCGGTTGCTACAGTTTTTTAAATTCCTCATTTAGATAGAAATACAGATGTTTCTTCGAGAAATGAATCTGTACCAAATAATTCTGTATCGTCCTCTTCATTTAAGGTAAATTGTGTGATATTTGTGTATATTCAATTTAATTTTTTACGTTCTTGGTCACCATTTGGACTATTGTAGCCCAAAATCTTTATTTATGCACCAATCTTATTTGAAAAACGTCTAACCGTATTGCTACTCCGGACAAGAACTACACTTACGCTTTTATCGGTATTAGTCACCATTTGGAACCATCGTTAACCGAATCATCAGATTAAATAGGTGCGCTACACCAAATCATTGGAAAAACTGCTGAACGTATAACACATTAGAAAACAACTCAATCTCATATCCTTACGGTCTTCGTGACTATTTGGGACTATTGCTGCCAAAAATCGTTTTTTATACAAAAAAACTAAAAATTTTGTTAGGAAAACTGCAAAATGTGTTGCCTTTCTGGGCAAGAAATTAATTTTAGGTTATTCCGATCTTAGTTGAATCCTTTACTTATACATCCACATGGTTGGGAATACTACCAAACAATTTACGTTGTTTCATTCAAGCAAAAGTTTAGTATTACCACATGCAGCGCGATGGAGAGGCAAGAAGTGAAACTAATGAAACACCAACGTACATTCTTAGTTGTATAAAAAAAAATAGAAACACTAACGGTACTGACTTTATGTGAATGCTTTCAATAAGAGTACCATGTTCTACATCATGGCCTGTCATTTTCTCATAAATTATTGATCGTGCTGGTTCAACCTACAAAGCACTAGAAGGCACAAAGGCAGTACTTATTATCCGCACAGGTCACGTCGCTATTTCATCCAATAAAGGTAGAAAATCGCGCACTGAACAACGTCGTTTTCTCGACAAATCGCTAGGAGGCACTAACGAAATACCAACGATCCGTGCATGTTAAGTCGTTAATCCTTTTTTTAACCATGCTATATTCAGGATTCTATTAATAGCAGTAATTCATCAGTGGTTGGAAATCAACACTACACAAAGGCAAATTGTTTTCTTGCAAACAGCCTATTGCGCTGTCATGTGCTTGCGATTATTAAGATCGGGATAACGGTTACCTTTTATATTTACTAAAATGTATAAGATAATTCGACATTTGATAAAATTTTGTTGAGACTCATTACATTGTGGATGTTTGGAAGAAACACTGAGAAATTCTGTTAAAGTAATTAAGTCATATGGTGAGTAGCGTTCCTATGATTTAATTAAAAACATTGTTTTACTATTCAATATTTTCGGCGACGTTCGCCATCAGATTTTGTTATTATCAGCTTACCATTTATAAAGTGAACAGCTTGATTATTAAAATTTTTAAATTTTTATTAAAAGTTCTTATTAAAATCGTCTCTCAGCGTACAGGAAGGTACTATACTTTTTAAATAATTGACCGTTCACTGATGGGAATCTTTCCCATATAATTTGACGTTTCAGCTCAATAATTTGAAATTTTGTGATTCGCTATAGGATTGTAACGTATTTAAGAAATCTTAAAATAGGAGAGAGCTTGGCTTGAGTCAGTTAAGTTTTAGCCTTGACTGCGTAAAGATATGGAACAAGAATGTGATGATTTACACGTACTGGCGTGCTGTTGGTAAAGAATTAAACGTGTTTTCGTACTTCGATTGGAATGAAAACATTAAGTGCGAGGTAATTTAGTGCACCGCATACTGCAGGTATTAAAAGTTTATCTGCACAATGAAACAGTTGTAATGATTCTGAATATCCTTACTATAAATTTTCCTATCCTAGTAAATAATTCCTATGAAAAATTATTTCCTATTTCCTTCCACCACTGTTTCATCATTGTTAATAGATGATACCCCCATTACATACTCACTTTTACTTTTAATTTTACCTTGTACTTTCACGATTATTAACCTGACCATTAACAGACCAGCCTCACCAGTTACGTTTAGTTCAATTTTACCAGTATTATTAACCTGACCAGCGTCACTTGTATTTTACTTACCTATATTTTCATCATCTTTCCTAATATTATTAGAACCAGTATCCTGATTATTATTATTTCCAATTTACCTGGACCCCAACCAGAATTATAACTACTTGTCCACCTAATTCAAATTGCTTGATCACTCGTATCCCTGTTACCAGGCGCAATAATATACCTCACTCCAATTGTGGTACAAGCACTCTTTCGTACAGTCTTTTTAGCGATTACACTCCCTGAGAAGAGTACCTAAACTTTACCAGGACGAGACGTCTTTAGGTTGACGATGGTTACGTCCCGAATACTTAATTACTTCTCAATTAAACAAGGCCATTGGTACGGTCTTCTTGGTGGTTTTATACGTCCCGAGGAGAGTATCTAAGGGTTGTCCCGAATTATTAATTACTTCTCACACTAGCAAGCCTCGCTTAACAATCCGAATTATTTATGTCTTTGGCGGTAAGTCTCCGTAAAAGATATTAAATTTAAAATAAAAGTTACATTTATCTTGCTCATTTATATCGAAGCATCGCAGCTCCCTGTAATCTCCTTGTATACATTCATACAATCAATATTTTCTCTCGATTCCAGAATACACGCAGTAAGCGCGTTACCTACATTATGCACAATTTATCCTATAAATCAGATTTAGTTGTAGTTTACACATAACCAAAACTCCTTGTAATACTGAAACCAATTTAGTACACATCATTACATTCACATGTAGAGTCGCGGCAAACTCTTTTCCAATGTGGGGATAAACGTCAGCGCTTGACATTGTTGCCAAACGTATGAAATTCGACGTCAACGTAATACTTAGGTTATATTGTTTACATCTATTTTGAAAATTAGTTTTTGATGGAAATACTCGTTCTCAACTAAGTAACAATACTTTTAACAGTTCTTAGATCATTTTGCGATGATTAAGCAATTATAACAGTTTGAAGTAGTCATGTATAATTTCGAGGAGCTTATCGAAAATCTCAAAATGTGGAAAACGTCAAAATTAGAAGTTATGTGTAAACAGAAGAGTTGACAACATTGTAATTTATTCGGCAGTTCTAACAACCCAACAACTTGTATTTCACTAACATAGATATATCATTTGTAATTATCAGGGTTATTATGGAAGTTGGTATGTTAAGTTTGTCTCTCTCTAACAATTTCACCCCCACAACGGAAAAGATTTTCCCGTGACTACATTTATAAACACTTCGTGTAAATTCCAATCCCATTTAATAATTTCATTCAGAAAGAACTCAATTCGTATTACTACACATTATTAACGTCATGCCATGACAGTATCATTCAATTACAAAAATCATATTATTTTCTACGATCAGCTGTTCATTAATTCCTTTAATACTTTGCATATAATTCACCGAGATAAACCAAGTACTCACCTGCAATATATTCCTTAGAATACTGTACATACACAACACAATTCACTACACATCTTTTGTGTTTTCACGGTAATTAATATGCTCATTTGCAAAATAGTTAAATTGGTTTCACCACATACGGTTTAATTTTATACTTGTAAACGTCATTCACAGGGGACACTCCGTAGTGGATTCCAGAGAATCCAAGTAGTGGCGTCCGGCCCGTTAACATCCCACAACAAGGACCAGAACAATTTTCATTTTAAGTTTCATTTGTTTATTGAATTCATTAGAGTTAATTTTATTTATTTTTATTACTTCCTTCTTCAGAGTAGTTTTATTTGTATATAATTGTGACCTAATAAATTTTTATAAACCAACCAAGTTTAATTTCTAGGGTAGGCCACCCAACAAACATCAAGGTAGTGGAAGTCATGAACTCGCCCTGCTGAGTCGAAAGTGGGGTAAAAAAACTAAATTGTAATTTGTAAAGCTAAGGACTATCGCAAAGTCGGTCAAAAGGAACGCAACTCTATTCTGTTAAGCAAATATCAACTGACGATTTTATAAACTGAATAAAATTTGAGGTTGCCCGATCATAACTTTGTTACGCATATGTAAGTAAGATTTAATTCATAATTACGTCGGAAAATGAGTAGAACGGCTATTTTATAATTCGTCCTAAATATAAGTATAAAGCCAGATCTGTTCTCTATGTATAATACATTATGTAATAATATTTAAATTGTTAATGAAAATGGCGTTTTAATCAAACACATTAATGTAAATAACACTTCTTTATCATTTGTCAAATATTAAAACCACGGCTGTATTAATTTACGTTTTAAATACACACCAATGTGTTATTAACTAAATTAATGTTTAAGGCTTATTGACTTTCATATTAAAAACTTCTATAAGAATAACTTCCTTAAATTTGAATTATTTTGAAAAGCATTATGTACTGTTTGTAATAAAGATGATGGATTTTGAATTATTGAAAGGAACTGCTTTAGATGCCTTTTTTGGCGTTTATTTATTACCCTATAGAAAATTGTCATTAAGAACACTTATCTAATACTGAATTATATTTAATAAAGGGTTTTTCAGTTTTTTCAGTAACCTTAACTATTTTCGGAATATTCATAGACTCTACTGTAGCTCGTTCCATAAAGTACCCTTATTTGTGAATATATATTTAACCAAAGTTGATAGAACCGAGCCATGTCAAAAAATTGCCACATACATTCACACACTCTCTCACACAAACACACCCACACACACGGATATACGGACACACTCGGGTATGCACCCGGGTACGAACGGACATGCTTACGGACACTGACACGGAGACGGAACGAACACAAACATGGACACGGATACAGATACAGACAAAAACGCACACGCACACACGCACACGCACACGTACATGCACACGCAAACGCACACTATCGCTCACGAACACACACACGACGTTTGTACTTGCTGTTCGTTTATGTCATCGATCCTACAAGAAGTTGTCCTCCTTTTAATTTTGTGCATAGTCCTTAATGATCTCGATTTCGTTACGTAAGTTTGTGTTCTTCATTATTGATTTAATTGTTTGTTTTTGCTGTTATGTTAATTTTAGTAATTCATTTTTATGTTAAATGTACATGGTTCTTTGTATTTGCATTATCCCTGACTGTAAGTATTTTAGCATTTAATCTTAGTCTGTTTAAAATTTTTATACCTTTAGTCTGATTATGACAATATCACTTGTCAAAACGCGTAGCTTTAATCTAGTTTAATACCGTCACTAATATACAGGGTGTCTGGAAAAATGTGGGAAATCTCTCGGATTTAGATAGCAGATGAAAAAATAACATGAAAAGTTCCTATAAACATTTTTCCTCCAGACCCTCCCTGCAGAGATGTGAGCCCCTAAAGAACGCCGCTGGAAAGTTTTTCTTGAATAACTTTTAAAGTACTTGACATAATTTGATAAAAATTCAGTATGATGGCCACTAGTAAGCGCCTCTTAAAATAGTATCCTTGAAACATCTTTAGCTTGTTTAGTTTACCAGGAATGGACTAAGATGTACCCCTTAACGCCTAAATTTTTAACACCTTGTATGATAAAGATCTAAAAAAATATTTTGGGATAGTTTGAACCTTTCTCTAAAAAAAAGGTATGCTTGTTTAATATCGATAAAATTAACTATTAACTATTAACTATTAACTATTTTTCGAGAAAAAAAAATAATAAACGAATTTATGTTCCATTTTCATTTAATTAAAAACTTCATAAGTGGGTTCAACATGGGCTCCGTGAAGTCTGATACACTCGCGAGCACGACAAATTGAGGACTACTGTACCCGCCACAATAACCCCACATTGTTCCTTAGCACATCACAATGAAACATGGTTCTCTGTAGAAGCTCCTCCCTAGAATCAATCGGACTGGTATACACCAAGGTTTTGAGGTGTCCCCACACGTAAAAATCCAAAGGCGTCAAGTCGGGAGATCTAGGAGGCCAGGCGATAGGTCCATCTCTACCTATCCAACGGTTTGGATAGGCGTTATTTAAGTATTCCCGCACAGCTACGCTGAAATGAGGTGGTGCCCCATCGTTCATAAAATATATGTTTCGGCGGTTTTCAAGATGTAAATGCTCTATTAAATCTTGAAAAGCGTCCTGGAGGAACTACAAATAAAGTTGTCCATTCAATCGCGCCGGTAATACAAATGGTACAACCAAGAGATTGCCAATGACTCCTGCCCAGATATTAATTGATTGAAACTGATGTTGATGATGCGAAACAATAGTTGCATGAGGATTTTCTTCAACCCATGCGTGTGAGTTGTGTAAATTCGTGGTACAATTTTTGGTAAAAGCTGCTTCATCTGTAAAAAGAATAGTGCTGATCCAATAGCCAGTTTGCGAACTGCATTTTACGAGGAAAACCTTCAGTAATCAATTCATGCACGTTTTGCAAATGATATGGATATAACAACTGTTCTTGGATAACTTCATGAATTATTATTTTCGGCTTATTAAATTGTGCGGCTAATTTGCGAGTGCTCGTTGAAGGAATGCCATCTACAGCATTCAAAATATTTTCCTCTAATTCCACCGTACGCACTGTTATTGTCAAAGCAGAACCAGTACTATTTGTCATTCCTAAAGTTCTAAAGAAATTCAATATTATTACCTTAGTAACCGAAATCACTCACCATTCTCTCTTAGACGTTGATCAAATCGTTGAAAGCTCTTCTGATTTGGAATAGTACGATTAGAAAATCTCTCGTGATATAATCTTCTTGCTTCCAAGGCATTGCAAGAGGAAGACCATACATGAGATGCATATCTGCATATTTAATAAAAGTGAATTCCATATTTCGAATAAGTTTACAATTCAAATCACCACGAAATCCAAAAATCAGTAAATTTAAAGTAAATTAATGTCGATCAATGTATCAGAGATGTGACAAATGTCAAGTTCTAAAATGCAAGTTATTTATTTATTTCGTATCATAGGAACATTTTACATACAGGGTGGCGCATTAGTGTGACAAGATCCCATATCCCCTTTATTTAAAGAGATACAAAAAAATTAAATACAAAAGTTGTAAGATATGTTCTGGTGCAGATTCCAAAAATATTTTTAATTATACAGGTAGATCATAAAAGCTTAGAAGTAATTTTACATTTTGAAAATATAAAACGCTATATATTATTACATATTTAGATTCTACATACAATTTTAGACACATTTTATGTATAATGTCCTATACCTAAGTCTAACCGTTTTTGACAAATTTCAAATTTTTGTCAAAAATAACGTTTGCAGCCAAACATAGGTCGAAATCTTTTCTAAACGAAGCTTTTATGAATTAGTTATGGTTGGTTTCCTTGGAAATGGGGACCTACTCTAATGGGCTGTATTGATATTTTTGTAATACATTCATACAGGATGATCAAAATGGACAATAAAAAGTAGATTCAAAAAACCTATAAAGTCATATTTTTAATGGAAACCCCTTTTTTTAATTCTATCTTATTTAGCATTAAAAATAAGGGTGACTTTGTATAAGAGTGTATATTCAAAAATTTTAGTTTTGAAATAATGACAATTTAACATTTTTTTTTGTAAAAGGCTATACGGCTTTGAAGTTTTGTTGTTAGTTGGCCGTGACGGCGGGGCGTAGGAAACAAAAAAATCGAGCACTTCAGATCGAAATATTACAATTTATTGAACCCCAAATAAATAATTATTTTATTAAACGAACTTAAAGTAAAGACAATATTTTTTGATTCAACAAATTATGTCCTAATCCTAATCATAAACTTAACACCTCTAATGTAACTAAACCTGTTACTAATTATTCAGATAAAAGTACCAGAAACACATCAAATACGTACTACCTAATAAGTTGTTCGAAATGTCCGCCTCTTTCTTGAATACACAATGCAATACGTCTCTCAAATTCTTTTCTTCCTTTGTTGTAGGCGGTATTTTATAAACCTGCTCTTGACGTACCCCATATGCTACAGTCCATTTTAGTAAGAACTGGAGATCTAGCAGGCCAAGCAACAGCCCTCCTCCCAATCCAACATTCTGGATATCTAGCATTTAAAAAGTTATTATCGGACCTGTATGACGTACTGGGGCCCCATCATGAAGAAACCACATTTCTTGTTGCGTATCCTGTGGCACTTGACGCAACAAATTAGGTAGATGGATTTGCAGAAAGTCTAAGTATACTTCCCTGTTACTCGTTGATCAAAAAATATGGTCCAATTACATGATTACCGACAAAACCTCCCCAAACATTTAAAGACCATCTAGTTTGAGAAGTATATCTTACATAATGTGGATTTTCGGTAGAATAGTAATGAAAATTGTGTCTGTTTACACTTCCGTTTCTGTGAAATGTGACCTCATCTGTAAATAAAATCAAATGAACAAAATTTCTTTGTTGGTTTATTTTGTTTTGGGCCCATTGACAAAGTTCCAGTTGTCTTTGATAATCTTCAGGAACCAACTCGTGAAGTAGTTGAATGTGATAGGGGATGCCTTTTTTGAGACTTCAATATCCGCTGTACCGTACGTCGTTCAACGCCAACCTGCTGAGAAATGGGTCGTTGTCCAATATATGGATTTTCGGTAACTGTTAATGGTACATTTAATTGATTTTCCTCAGTCTGTGCACGTTTTTCCCTAGTATTTTTTTCATATAACACATTGCCAGTTCTTTCAAAACGCTCCAAAAGCTTTTCAAATGCCCTTCTTTCAGGTTGCCGTCTCTCTGGAAACCGTTGTTGATACAGTCTTCCTGCTAAGAGCGTATTCTTATCACTAGCTCCCAAAACAAAAATCATATCAACCATCTCGGCTTGCGAAAAATTAATTATTTACAATTTTAATTCAAGTTTTAAATCAATTTGCTATAAAATACACTAATGCATCACACAAATTATCAACTGACAATAAATAATGACGTTTCTGATGATCTCTATTATTTTTATATGCCACGCCTCGCCGTCACGGCCAACTAACAACAAAACTTGAAAGCCGTATAGCCTTTTTACAATAAAAAAATGTTAAATTGTCATTATTTCGAAAACTACAATCTATTGGAATATACACTCTTATACAGAGTCGCCCTTATTTTTAATGCTAAATAAGATAGAATTAAAAAATAGGGGTTTCTATTAAAAAAATTACCTTAGTGGTTTTTGAACCTACTTTTTATTGTCCATTTTGATCACCCTGTATGAATGTATTACAAAATATCAATACAGCCCATTAGAGTAGGTTCCCATTTCCAAGGAAACCAACCATAACCAATTGATAAAGGCTTCGTTTAGAAAAGATTTCGACCTATGTTTTGGCCTGCAAACGTCATTTTTGCCAAAAAATTTGAAATTTGTCAAAAACGGTTAGACTTAAGTATAGGACATTATACATAAAATGAGTCTAAAATTGTATGTAGAATCTAAATATGTAATAATATATAGGGTTTTCTATTTAAAAAAAAATTTTAAGTTACTTCTAAGCTTTTATGATATACCCTGTACGTATAATTAAAAATATTTTTGGAATCTGCACCAGAACATATCTTACAACTTTTGTATTTAATTTTTGTTGTATCTCTTTAAATAAAGGAGATATGGGATCTTGTCACACTAATGCGCCACCCTGTATGTAAAATGTTCCTATGATACGAAATAAATAAATAACCTGCATTTTAGAACATGACATTTGTCACATCGCTGATACATTGATCGACATTAATTTACTTTAAATTTACTGATTTTTGGATTTCGTGGGACTTTTTCACACTAATGCGCCACCCTGTATGTATTTTTGAGTGAAGATAAATAAAATGAATAAGAAATAAAATTATCCCTCGTGGGTCAATAAACTCACTTAAGTTTGCAACCTTTTAAATAATTAATATGTTTAATTTAATTTTCCTAATTTATTATTACAAGAGTATTTTCTCGTAAAATTGAAAAACACTGGCTTAATTTTTTAATAATTTATTAATTATGAAACATTAATTCCTTAATTATTTCCAGCGGTCTTTTAGGGGTTCACATTTCCGTAGGGAGGGTCTGGGGAAAAAAATTATAGGAACTTAACATGTTATTTTTCGTCTGCTATCTGAATCCGAGAGATTTCCCACATTTTTCCGGACACCTTGTATATGGAAAAGCTTTGTATGTCTAATTCATAGACTTCTTTGGAGGGTTTTATTTCTTGTTTTGTGGAAGTTGTGTGTGTGTGATTTCAATAAGTTGCTATTTATCACAATGTATAGCCATTAAGATAGTTAGAAAAAGAAATAGAATCTATAAATGCAGGCTTGAATTATAAAATCGTAATTAAGCTAGGTATTTTAAGGACTATACCATGCAAGAGGAAAGAGAGGACTGTATTTTGTGCATAAGTATATATTTGAATAATAAATGACTGCTGTACATTATGCGGTGCTTACAGTAAAACAGTAAGGTTTAGTTGGGTAGATTTGGGTAAATCTTACGATGCAGGCAGGATTAGGTGGATGACAGTATAGTATCCCTCCTTTCTTAACTATATGTAAAGAACAACTTCGTTATTACATAACTAATTTGGATACTTAAGGGTAAAGCTACTCTTCGCCCTAATGATGCTAAGCATTGTTTACACAAACTTGTACAGCGATCTCCGTCCGCACCTAGATGAACAAATGGACTGTTGTGATACTTACCAAAAAATATGTATTTAGGCATTTTGAAGTAAGACAATCACATTCTAATAGTATGTGTATGGGTAAGCCTCTTCTAGCTTAAGAGCGTTCCGTTTCTGTATGGTAAGGGCACAACATTGAACGTTAATATTGATGTAGTAAAATTATTTTATATCACAAGCCTTTCGGGCTCTT
>JARFJB010001166.1:9585000-9715000 GCA_036346205.1 Vesta saturnalis
AGACTTACTGGGGGTTGTGAAATTTGGGAGAGTTCAGCATCACCACATGTCAGAAGCTAAAGTGAGTCAAAAAACTAAAAGATGTTCTGGTGAAGTGTAATCCCTTTGAAGTATCAGAAGCTGGAGATGGCACCGAACTGAAGCTGTTTAATTTGATGATTAAAGTTATAATGCCAGATTATGTAAAAGAAGATATACTCAGCACTCATGATAAGGGATCAGCAGCATACAGACAATTTGTGGTGTAAAGGATTATTGGAAATAACAGCCTGTGGGACAAAATGAAGAAAATAAAAATTTGTGATTGGGATGCACAGTGTGAACCCTTTAAGACTTGTATTGGCTCACAAGACATCAGCTTGAAAGCATCAATGTCAACAATGGCGCAACTTTTTGTTATCTCAAGGACCTCACATGACTTGGACTTGAAAGATATCATTGGGGATATGAGTTCTCTACCATCAATCGCATGTTAATGACAAACTTCTCCCATGTCAAGACAAAGCACAACCTAATCACGAGTTGGTGGCGCTTGGATCAGGCGACCCATCAGAAGACCAACAAAGGCAACATGAAGCTTTGAACCTAGACTCAGTAATTCCTGACAATACTTGTATACTGTTCGACGCAATGGCTGTTTTAAATGAGCAAGTTGTTTTTAAAGCATCTATCAAAACATGCAAAGATCTATCAGATTGATTTGTACGTGCTATTGACACTAAATCCCGTGGCTACAAGAGCGCTTACGTTATTTTTTATAACTACAGTGTGCAGTCGTCTATGAAGGATGCTACAAGACAGAGATGAAAGAAACACAAGTTATCAACCACAGTTTACTACAAAATAGACATGACACCAATAAAAAACTATAATATCTTTCTCAGTAGTGAAAAAACTAAGGATCTTTTGACACTGCCTCTCTAAGAATGTGGTTGAGAAATGCAAGGTGGCGGTTACTACAGTAACACGTAATGGTGTCACATCAAACATTGCATCAGCGAATGAACATGTTGGAGACCTTTATAGCAACAATGAGGAAACTGATACGCTTCTCGTACTCTATGCTGCGAATGTTCACAAATACGGTAGCAATGTGCACATCTAGAGGTCTGACACTGATGTTCTGGTCTTGGTAGTGTCTACACAGCAAGAGTTAGGCTCAGCCTCCATGATCATGGGAGCTGGAGACAATCGCCGTTATATAAACATACAGTCAATATACAACATTCTTGGTCGAAAAAGAGCCCTTGCACTGAGAGGATTACATGCCATAAGTGGCTGTGACACGACTGGTCACTTTGCGGGAAAGAGCAAATCAGCGTGGTGAATGGATTTTTTGAAAACAAGTGATCATGTAGTATAAATACTTACTGACCTTGGAGTTGGGAATGCACCAACCGACCATGTTCTAACTTGTTTAGAGCAGTTCGTTTGTGAGCTTTTCAAAATCAAGAATGCCACATTTACCAAAGCTGGTGAACTGCGTTGGCATCAATTCAGAACAATAAGAGGCACTCAGTGTGCCGAAAAATTAATACCAACACAAGGCGCAATCCAAGAGCACGTCCGACGTGCTCACATGGAATGCAACGCATGGCAACAAGTACTTAGGCCGCAACAAACTTTTCTTGAACCAACAACCCTAGGATGGGTTTGTGATCCCAATGGTGACCTAAAGCCTCTTCCCTCGAAGGTACCTCCAGCTCTAGAGTCTGCAGTGGAACTTTTTGGGTGCGATTGTGGAAATAGCATGTGTGCTGGTACGTGCAGATTGGACAATGTGGAATGCACAGAACTTTGTAATGGTGAAGGCAATCCTGATAAGTGCATAAATTTGTTAACAGACAATGTAATCGACGAGAGTGAATCAGAGTATGAAGTAGAAACAGAATAGTAGTTACATTTTTCCTTATTACAGTGCAATTAGTTAATGAACAATAAACAATCATGAAAAGGCAAGACAGGAAACCTGCTGTGTTTTTAATTTATTATATTATTTCAGTCGATAAAACGATTTTATACGTAACTACGGTTCTGAAACATAGAACCAACTTTATTCCACACGTTATAAGCTTTAATTTGACATAAAGAACGTAAAAATCGGTTCAATGGTACCGAGTTATTCAAGTTAAAAGTTTCAAAATGGCGGCCATTTTGAAATAGGCACCATTTTGAAACCGGGACTAAGAAAAAATGCCAACCTCGATTTTTGCATTTTGTATGAAGTAATAAGTTTAATTAGCTAGGTTGGCATAAATCTATACGAAATTTTCACGATATTACACAACGACCTGGACTAACAGTGTGCAGTAAATGATGATTAAAAGAAGTAAATGTGGAAAATGAGAAAACAGCCAAAGGATAAACAAACAAATGGAGGTTATGCAGTATTTGGCAAATGGGAATTAAATTCATATGCATATAAAACAAAGCGATTTCGCGTTCATAGGTTTACTCGTTTTACTACATTTACTTATTCAATACCGTACGTTCATTTCGTCAAATGCACTACGAATGTTCACTATCCTGATTTAATTCATTGTTTTATATAAGACAGTATAATCAAATTGGATAGCTAAATTCATAAATTAATGACGTTAGCGATAAACTTTCCCGGCGAGGATAGTATTAATGGGTCTAGGAAAATTGATCGAAAACAATTGATCGAAGGAAAATTGGTCGAAACGCAATTGGTCGAAACAGCAATTTATCGAAACAGCAATTTATCGAAACAGCAATTGAACGAAATACGGTTCTAGGACAGCACAAAAAAACTATTTATTATGCTACCTTTGCACAGTTAAAATACTGCGGCTATTTAATTTTCACTGAGCAGATTAGACCTTAAACTATAATCAAAAGGACATGTTTTTAATAAACAGACAGAAAATAATTTTGCCGAGTTCTTTTTTACAAACTAAAAATCCTTTTATTTTAATAAACATATTTACTAATTTAATCATTTTTACTAAATATAAAAAATGTAAAACTAATTTTTAATAAAAAATGTAAAATTAATGTAAATCAAGGCAGTCTTAGGAGAAAATACCTCGACCATAAAAGAGGCGTTTAGATTTATAAACATGCCCCTAGGGGCTATGTTAAAGTGTGGATAGGTCAATACCTCAGACATCCCCCTAAGATAACCGATTCTACCCGAACATTGACGAGCACGCTTGCGCACAAGACCCAAGGCTAGCTGTGTACTCGTTTCTCGTGTGTTTCCCTCTTTAAAGTGTAACTGTCATCGAGTGAGCATTACTATAATGTATTCTCCTGTTTACGAGCCAACATCAGCGGACATTACTGACTTGTTAATAAACTATTACAACATAACCGTTCAAGATAATGATGAAAGCGATGACGTGGTTGAGCTGAATGTATCTCACATCTAAGATGATGGTGATGGTTCACAGAAGAGAAAGAAGAGCGATGAGATACGGGGGAAGAGCAAATCTCAAAATCATGATGATGATGACGAATCACGGTTCAAGAAGAAGAAGAAAACCGATAAAGCATGTTATTAAATAATAATGATGTATTGTTGTTTATAATAATAATAATAATATATTTTCCAACGTTAAGCTTTCCTTCAATTTTGTTAGTAAACCTGTTTTTTTCCTAACGGTGCTCCACCGTCTTGATTCATGTTTGCAAGTTTACAAGTTTTTTCGCTTTAGCGTGTTTTCGTTTTGCGTGTATTTTTGTGTTGGCGTGTTTTCGTTTGTGTGTTTTCGTATTTGCGTGTTTTCGTTTTTACTTATTTTCGCATTTGTATGTCTTTGCGTTTGCGTATTTTGTGTTAGCGTGTTTTCGTGGTAGCGTGAAACTAACTAGCTAATGTGTTTTGCTGCTACACGTATCACAGTATTGAAGATTCTGTTTATGTATTATAAAACGTACTACAGTCTCGAAACAGAATGCAGATACAAAATTGAAGGAAGTGAATACGGTACAATTTCTGCGAACAAGCTGAAAGATTTGAAGTGTGTGCAGCATTTCCAGAGCCATGTTGAAACCAGATAATTTAGGGTTATCCTCGTGTCCATGTAATAATGTCTGATAAAACTATTAGGGTTATTAGCTACTTTTATAGGTTGTTACAATATAATCGTTCAAGGTGAAGACGATGAGGTGTTTGTATATCAAAAATCTCGTTTGATCTCATGAGATGTATATAGCTTTTTTTAAAAAATACCTGCGAAGCTGTCTCATTCAAAAATCTCATGCAAAAAAAAACATCAATAATCGTTAGCAATGTAGCTGTATCCGCTATTATGCTTACTTAATGTATACATATCACTAGTATAGCTTTTTTGATGTCGAGGGAAGAAGCATGATTTCGAACGGTTGTAGTACTTCTAGAGCTCTATCTAAATCAATTAAATTTAAGAATAATCTCATCTCTATGTAATAATAGACGTAGTACAAAAGTTACATATGTTAAATGTAATTAATGTGTAATCACTGTTTAATGAGTTTTTATTATTATGCTGTAACATTAGTGGTATTAGATAGTTTTTACGTAACCTGAAGATTCAATCATTTAAAAGTAATTTCCGCGTTAGCAAAATTTTTAAAATATTTGTGTTTTGAATGTAAATTTTTTTTTTTTGTAAGTACATGTTTGTTAAATACGAATTCAGGTTTTTCTGTATTACTTGCTAAATAGTTAATGACAGGTATGTAATGCGCTGTTTATAGCCAACCATTCACAAATCGCATTTTAGTGAGACACATAAAAAATTTAGTTTAACATATTGTACAGTTGAAGGAAAAACTTCTAAAGGTAAGCGTATTATTTTTAATATATGTTTTCTACCTGATATTGCTAACAAAAATGCCGATAAAGATTTTTTAAAAATGTATTATTACGAAGGATGACTTCATAAGATCAACTCTACAAAATAGTAGGTACGCACGGTTTTTAAACTTGTAGTTATTGTTAATTCATGTATAATAATAAACCATTAAAACCTTTTGCCTTTTATTTCCGTTATATCAGTTTGATATTCTTAAAACATGTTAATTTTAATTTAACTCTATGTTATATATATATATAAGTAATTATTACTTTTTAATGGGATTTTACAACTGTTAATTAACACGTTACAATGAAACAGTTTTGTGTGTGTATGTAATTAAACATGCAAATAAAACAGATATGATGTTCCGAATGTATAGGTGGTGACTGTTTAGAGAGTCAGTCTATACATAAAGCATCATTGCATTAGGGTAGAAATTATTTATTATTTCACGTCATATTTAATTACACTTTAATGCATTCAGCTTGAACTGTAATCTGGTTTCCGCAAACTGTAAGACATAATTTCGGTTGATTGATTGAGTTTTATCTGATGATCGAACGTGATTTGTTTGAGATTGATTAATTAATTGATTTGTTTGTACGTGTGTGAGAAAGAGAGGGGGGGGGAAGAAACAACATAGAGTAGGAGAGAGGTGTGCATTATCAGCTTCTATTATAGAAAATGTTTATTAGTCTATACGCCCCTAGATGACGCTAAAATCAATTTTTACTCAAAGGGGCCAGGACGCAGACCCTGATACAAGTCCTGCCTTACAAGAACCCCCTTATTAGAATACAATTTTTGTATGACAGGGCGAAGGCCTACAGCTGTAAGACTAAGTTAGAACCTACATACAATTGCACCAAGGGGGCCACGGTAGGGGCTAAGCTCTACACTTGTCTTATAAGGTTAGGGTTCCCATACCACCTCCAGCCAGGGGGCGTAGGCCCTAGCGAAGCCCTACACGTGTCGCACAAGAACCTCCTTATTAGAAATACAACGTTTAGGTAAAAGATCATCCAGTAGCATTTGGCCATTTTAAAGCAATAGGACCGATAATTTTAATAATAATAATATCTTATTAATTATGCAATTTCCAACATTGTATGCGTGTGCATTTGCCTAACCTCCAGGGGTACTGCTATTAATATAGTCAGAAGGACCTTAACACCATCAAAAATAACCCTAAGACCAACTCAAAGTCCAAGACCTAGGTCCAGATCCAGCCCCCAGCACCAAGACCTGCCCCTCACGTGAGCATGTGCAAAAAAGGCTCTAATTAGGGTTGACCTCGAAAAGAAACCATGAGAGTTGAAAATATGCATCCTATACGTGAGCTGTCATAAAACAGGGGTGAAAAAACACGTCCTACACGTGGGTGTGTAAAAAATAGGGGTGAAAATACACGTCCTATACGTAAGCGAGTAAAAATAATTAATTAATAAAAATAAATAAAGATCATCATCATCTTAAAGCTATCAGATTAAGAATTTCCCTCAGGTTAAAAATAATTAATTAATAAAAATAATTAAGGATCATCATCATCTTAAAAGCTATCAGATTAAGAATTTCCCTAGGATAAAAAATAATTAATAAAAATAATCAAAGATCATCATCATCTTATAAACTATCAGATTGAGAATTTCCCTAGGATAATTAATTAATAAAAATAATTAAAGATCATCATCTTATATTAATAAAAATAATTAAAAGATCACCATCTCAAAATAAGGGTAAAAAATACGGTCTCATACGTAAGCGTATAAAAAATAAGGGTTGAAAACACGGTCTCACACGTGGATGTGTAAAAATAGGGGTGAAAAAATATGTCCTACACGTAAGCGAGTAAAAATAAAGGTGGAAAATGCGGTCCCCCACGTGGGCACATAAAAAAGTGAAAGTGGGCGGGTCTTGTGACGTAAAAAAGAGGAGTGGGGATGGTGCCTCACTTCTACTCACAAATAAATTAATAATTAATTAGCCCTTTTAAATTCGCTTTGTGCTGTCAGTCCTAAGCCTGAAAAAAGTGTGAAGGAAAGTCGCTTGTAATCGATCAATCGCTTTAGATCAATGTTCCTAAAACCGTATTTCGATCAATTGCTGTTTCGACCACTTGCGTTTCGACCTATTTTCCTTCGATCAACTTTCCGGAAGCGAGTATTAATATTAGGCTTATATTTGCGTTTTTTGTTCTAACATCTTATGCAATTCTGAAAAATATTACTACTTACTGAGGACGATAACTGTAATTGTTATCGATTCATACAAAATATAAAAATACACGATTTAAAAACCTAAGTATTTTAATTGTGTATAATAATGGTGAGAGTTTACATTTTCATATTAGTAAAATTATTTCATTTCTTTTAATTTCCACTTTCTAGGTTGGAAGGCTGTATGTTGGAAACACCAGATATTATTTTATAATGTATTTTGTGTACAAATTTCTTTTCTACATATGTTTATACGAAAATGGAGTTAATCTACTACATAGTTTGGTACATTTCTTAATTAAAAAAGTATAAAAGTTTTACATTTGTGGTCAATAAAGTGGGCTAACACAATTTTAATCAATCCTTTACTTTAACAACGCTAATAAAATCCGACAGCTTTGATGACTTTACTTAATTTTTTAAAAACTAATGCATTCTAGCATGAAATTGGAAGTACTAAAAATACATATTGCGCTCTGAATGTATAAATATATATATATAAAGAAAATGTGGTTGCGATTAGCAGTAATTCGAATGTATACATTACGTAATAATTTACAAAACCTTCACTCAACCACCTGTGCAGTAAATTCATAAAAAAAATTAAATGTTGACTGATTTATATTATACAGAATACGCAAACTTCAATCAACATATCTACTTTATGAGACCTTTTCAAGAAATCGCTAATAAGAAATATTTTTCTAGTTGATGTACGATGGTTTAGTTTTCAAAATGGCTTATTAAAACGTCAAGAATTTTCTAATATTTCTATTTCTTTAATGACGTACTAAATTTTTATACAAAAATATTCAATTTGTATATTTAAAACTTATTGTTGACGTTTATCTGGTTTGTATTGTAATGTAAAATCAGTTTAAAAGAATAAGAAAAGAATTACACAAGTCTTGTAGCAATGCAATCATTTTTGGAATCGACGCGTGAGCTTATGGACTTCACGGTGATCAGCGGTAGCTTTGGTTTGCCGACAAAATAAAATATTAATCGGTTGTTCTGTGTTGCCTTTAACTTTTTACTATTTTCTTTGAACTTAATCGATAGCAAAAATTACATACTATAAAATGTTTAAATAACTAATTATCTTCCACATTTTTTTCTAAATTTTATTACTGAAACTGTTTGATGAGTCAGAAACCTATCGGAGTAACAACTCACCTCATCTTGAAGACATATTTACAAAATCGATATGCGGATTTTGAACAAATTTTTACCACTTAACAATCGATACATGAATTTTAAATGTTTAGTCGATATTGAATTGCTTTACAAAATGGTGGTGTAAATCGTATGATTTTCCAATTCGCTTATCATTAGACCTCTTATGGCCGTTTGCACTTTTTATGTAATAAACATTGATTAACTAATCACTGTTTAAATTTTAATCAGGGATTAGTTTGTAATCACTTGCGCCAACTAAAACGAAATACTGTTTAGTTAATCGGGAAAATATAAAACACTGTAAAGGCTAACTTCACACGCGGTTTTGTTAGGTTAGTTACCTTTATACATTTTCCTGTCCTGTTTTATTTTAATAATGGAACCTGCAGAAAAAAAAAGAAATCGATGTGCGACATTTAGTACGGAAGAAAAACTGATGATTGCGAATGTTTGCGCAAAATATAAAAATGTACTTGAAAATAAAAAAACGGATCAAACATCAAATTTAGTTAAACACAAGCAATGGGAGAAAATTGCAGACGTAGTTAATGCCCTGAGCACCATTCACCGTACACCTGAAGTGCTAAAGAGATTTTACGAAAATCAGAAAAGAGAAGTGAGGAAACTTGCAGCGGAAGAAAAAAGAGAAATGTTTGCAACAGGTGGAGGCCAAAATAACGTACCAAAAAAGGGACCATGCCATGATATAGTTCTATCTATGACTACGTTTACACGAAAAAATAACACAGGTTTTAACAACATCGGTTTTATTAATAACGGTTTCCAACGGCTGTTTACATGGACGTAAAAAAGTGGTGTTATTAACACCAGTTTAAAGTGTGTGACTTAAACGGTGTTATATTAACCACAATTCTGTGTGTTAACATTTAACACTACTACCAATAGTAAATAATGAAATTTACCAATTGACTTTTATGTAGTCAAATGTCTTAACCTTACATTTTACCGCGCTATTATTCTCGTCTCATTGTTATTTTTACCATTTTGTGCAATTTTGTTATCTTTCAATTATTATTTATTATCTTTCCTTAATTTGTTCTTTGACACCTTCCTTAGGTTCAGAAATCACAGAAACCAGAACAGGGGAAAACAAGCGACAACAATTCCGTTGGTATTCCGCTTAAAGCCGATGTTATATCATACGAGTGTTTACACGTTTTCTAACACCGGCTTTAGTTACGCTACACCATTCTCCAAGAGGTGTAGCGTTACTAAAAACTGCTTTAATAAAACCGGTGTTACCCCCGTTTACAGGATATTTTACGCAGGCTTTAATAAGAACTGTGTTATTAAAACCTGTGTTATGTGCCCGTGTAAACGTAGTCTATAATGAATACGAAGACAGTGTATGGGTTACAAAACGATTTCGATGGAGCAGCCTATAAATGCGGATATTTTAGACTCACAAAATGATACTGTTGACGCTGTATATGAATCCGTACATCTCAGTGATGATGACGATGTAAGTGTGTTCATTATATGAATTCGTAACAAATTTTTGTTGCCCTTATTGTAATAATGTGCAACACAGTGGTCATGTGTTATTAACCCTATTATAATTTCTTTCACTTAAAACTACAAATCAATTATTTTCAGATTGTAACATGGAAAAAGCATACTCCAGCTGATTTGCAGAAACCAGTATCTTCAAGTTTAATTAATTCAAATGTAAAAAGAACAAGTAATGTTGAAGGTATTTAATTTCATTATAAATAAAGTGCTGAGAATTGACTAACTTGTCATTTGGTTGTAGAAAACACACCAACACCAAAAAAACATCAAACGTTGGCTCCGTCAAGGCGCCGTCTAACTACCCAGATTAAAGCACTAACAAGATCAGAGTTGGCTGAAAAATACGACTTATTACTTGACAAAAGGATGGTTATGGTGGATTACCAGAATAAAAAAATCCAAGAGGAAATAAAAACAATAAAGCGTGAAAGAGAATTAAAAGTGGAATTACTGGAACTACAACTTAAGGTTGAAAAGGAAAAAATTGAAGCAGTTACAGTTCAGATTGTGAAAGTATAATATACTAATTAAGCAGAGTAGTAACAACAATTTTATAGTATAATTTAGCTTGTTATACATTATTTCTTAAAATACATTTAAATTTCTGTAGGTTTGTGTTTTTATGAGAAACAATTTTGTATGTATAAAACTGCAGACCATACTGTTACTATTTGATATTTCTACAGTCTTGGGAAATAATCCCTTATAAGTGATCCCTGAAGTGATTCACATGAACATTTTCATTTATATTTGGAACATCACCAATGTCTTCAATAGCAATCAAATAATTTACTTCTTCTTGATTAAGATCATCCGGTTATGGTGGTTCCTCTTCGTTCATTCTTTTTGCTAAATTGTGTAGGACAACAGTAGCTATTATAACTTGCAGTACTGCATTCAATTTTAATCTCATTCCATATGCTGAAACTGGAAATCTCCTCTTCCATACACCAAAGCATCTTTCAATTACATTTCTACTACGAATATGTGCTTCATTATACAGCCTTTCATTTTTTAATAATGGGTTAAGAAGTGGTGTTAAGAAGTAATTTCTCACAATATAACCACTGTCTCCTAGAAAGTCACTATTATTCCTATGATCTATAAGCATTAATAAACACACCCAACAATAAACAGTTTGGAAATTCGTTATTTTCAAATCGTCTTCTAATTCTGGAGTTATTAAATATAGTGGAGTCGTTTGTAGACCCTGGCCAGCGAGCAACAACATCCAATAAAGTGAGATTTGCATCACAAATGCCCTGCACATTAATTGAAAAATATCCTTTTCGGTTCCTAAAGACCTCAGGATCTTCTCCTCCTGGAAACATTATATACTGACAGCTAAATGATGAAAACTCTTACCTGGTGACTGTATTCTTGTATGAGTACCATCAACACAACCGAGCACTCGAGGGAAAGAAACAACTCTATAGAAATCGGTTTGTGCTTGAATTAAGTCATTTGGACCTGGCATTTTAACAAATTGTGGATACAGTCTAGCAATCGCTCCTGTAACCTTTGCAACTATTCTTGAAGCTGTAGATACATCCATTCCGATAAAATCGGAAACTGTACTCAAATGTCCTGCACTAGCATAAAATCTAAGCACGGGTAACAGCTGATCAATTGGAGTCACACTATTGTTTCTAAAAATGCAAGCAATAGGTAATAACAAATAAAAAAGGAAGACCATACAAATTGTTATCATATTCGAGATCCACTTCTATTAATTCTAGCAAGTGGAGAACTGTATTTTTTGTCAAGCGAAACCGTTTAAAGAATGTCAAGTTATCTAAATCTTCGATCTTTCGATCTTTACGAGGAAATCCAAATTCCATTATATCTAAGTCATCATCTATGAAAAATTCTTCCTCAACAAAAGCAATTTTATTATTTCTGATTAGTAAGAATGCACAAATCTTTTTTCAATGTATGAGATATAACCTATAATGTATGTTTTTAAAACTAATCGGACCTTTAAACGTCCAAACTTTGGTGTTTAATTTAATCATTAGTTAAAGTAACTTAAACAATGATTAATGGATGGTGCAATGCAATTATAGCACTAAACAGTGTTTAATAATTTAAACGACGTTTAGTGAAATGGTGCAAATGGCCATTAATATCTTATTTGCAATCTGGAATTAATACAGGGCTTTTCACGATGAGCATTAATTAGACGTTTCTGGCAAACCAGACAACGGATTAACCTGATGTTGCGGCGTTGCCGCTTCTATTACAAAATCCTTTGATTTTTCAAATGGAACACCCTGTATATAATATCATATTATGATTTCCTATTACTTTGTCAACAACTTCATGTACTATTTCCCTATACCTATCTGTTGCCGTTTAAGAGATATAAATTAATTTCGATTTTTTTTTTTACAAAACATGTACTTTTATAAACGCTGATAATCTTGAACTCTCTGGTACTAAGACGATCAAATTCGAAATGGAGTGTAGTGATACCATGAGGATCTTCACTTCGAGTCATATTTTTATTTGCCTTATACAGGGTCTTTAAAAAATGCAGATACTTAGTTCACATGAAAAAAGGAGTGGAAGTCAATTTTTGCAAATAGAACACCCAGTATATTTATACATTTTTGAGCTCTACATCCAATTGTAGATTGACTTTAATCACATAATGCTATTTCGATTTCGAACCGTTTTCGAGATAAACTGTTTCAAACAGAAACTGAGGTGGTTTCCTTGTATTCATCACTTATTTTTGAAATTTAACAGAATCCGTTCGATGTTCCTTCATCAGTCACAGATAATACAATGAATAAACAATTATTAAGATACTCTTCAACCATAAAATGAAACTTCTCTTCAAACAATAGTTTTATTAACGCTGACACACGACTGAAAATAATTTCACGAATTAGTAAGTCAATTCAATTATCAGTGTATTTCAGAATATGTTCGGACACACCTCTACCTCTACTTAAACAAACATGTAATCTCTTCAAAAGATCTTCATGTGTAGCGCTTCTGATTAAGTCTGGAGTTAAACTATTGAAAGCAGTTCTAACTCTCGATCTCATATCTTCCATTATTGTTACTGGGTTGGAGTAAACAATATTTTTAATGAAACTCCACAAAAAATAATCTATTGGATTGCCACCTGGTGTTCTAGGAGGCCAACGAAAAGGTTCATTATTACCAATCCATCTGTCTTCGGAGATTTCAGTTAAAGCTTCGCCTACTGAACGAGAATTATGGGGCGGAGCACCATCCATTTGGTACCATACAAGTTCTCTTCCTGGCCTATTATTTAAAATCATTTGAATTCCACTTCTCAGCAAATCTGCATATTTTGTTGCATTCAAATTATCATCATAAAACTCGATATAAAAATTTGACTTATTCTTTATGGCACAAAATACATTAAATTGCCATCTTTCTTGAAAACCCCTTTGGCGAACGACATGAGGGTTTTCTGGCGCCCAATAATGACTGTTGTGTCTGTTGAAAATTCCATTTTTTGTAAACTTAGCCTCATCTGTTCATATGATATTGTCAAGGAAATGTTCATCATCTTGAGTCTTGTCAAGTAACAATTCAAAGAATTCCACTCTACGAGGCAAATCAGTCTCTTTCAAATGTTGGACACAGTAGAATTTATAGGGATGCCATTTGTGCTTATTAAGAATGCGATAAACTATCACGTAGAGTATACCCTTTCAGCCTCGTGTAGAGAAGCATTTGGAAATGCATTAAAAAATCCCAAAACTGTTATGCCATTGTCATCATCATCCACTTCAGGCTTTCCACGATTGATTTTTGGACGAAAGGTTCCATTCAACCTACAGTTTTGTAGTAGTCGATTTATAACATTATTATTCGGCTTCGGAAATTGTGAATATCTTTCATGAAATACTCGGCATGTTCTACTTGCAATTCTATAGTACTCACCATGAATAATTACTGAATTCAATAAATCTTCATTACTGTAACCTAATCTTGACATTCATCTATTATAATTAGTATCACAATCAGTCAAAACCACTAACGAAAGTTTGACGATTCAAAATTGGATCATTTATTTTTCCAAAGCACACTGTTAAAAAATATTAATTTGCAATGTTGTACGGTAGAGACACTCAATACCTCAATGCATACAAATTGTAACTCTTTCTAAGGTACATATCAACTTCGAATTGACTGATTTGAGACTGTTGAAAAACTAAATCGAAAAGAAATTGTATCACGTAGTATAAAATAGATGTTAAATCTCAAAAATAAGTGATGAATACAAGGAAACACGTCTGTTTCTGTTTGAAACAGTTTATCTCGAAAACGGTTCGAAATCGAAATAGCATTATCTGATTAAAGCCAATCTAAAATTGGATGTAGAACTCAAAAATGTGTAAATATACAGGATGTTCCATTTGAAAAAATTGACTTCCACTCCTTTTTTCATGTGAATAAAGTATCTATATTTTTTAAAGACCCTGTATGAGGCAAATAAAAATATGGCTCGAAGTGAAGATCCTCATGGTATCACTCCACTCCATTTCGAATTTGATCGTCTTTGTACCAGAGAGTTCAAGATTATCAGCGTTTATAAAAGTACATGTTTTGTAAAAAAAAATTGAAATTAATTTATATCTCTTAAACGGTAACAGATAGGTATAGGGAAATAGTACATGAAGTTGTTGACAAAGTAATAGGAAATCATAATATGATATTATATACAGGGTGTTCTATTTGAAAAATCAAAGTAGTCACTACTTTATAGTAGAAGCGGCAACGCCGCATCATCTAAAATATTTTAGACGTATATATCATATTAATTTATGCATACTGTCAAATTTTCAGGTTGATCCGTTGTCTGGTTTGCGAGAAACGTCTAATTAACGCTCATCGTGAAAATCCTGTATATATTTAAAATACTTAGCTTTTTTTGGGTATTTAATAGGTAATTATTGTATTTATGTTTATACAAATCTAAACCTTTCGATCACACTTACAGTTATTGCACTCAGTAGTAATAATATCTTTTAGAAGTGTACGCTTCATTTGGGAAAAATGGTGTAGTTATTATGTATTTATTTATTTGCAAGCTTTCAAACAGATACTCTGTCTTTCGTCAGGCGTAATATAAAGGTGACAAATATTAACAAGGTAACAACAAAATGACAAACATTAATCAGGTAAGTAGAGAATTATAATTAAACTACCGTTATAGATCAGAGACCTTCCAGTTCTTGAAAATAGACATCCAGGTATGGGACAGTTCAGATCCATTATCCCTGTTCATGTAGTTAGGTTATTTTAGAATTGCAATAACTTTACGAATTTTCCTTGTTACCAATTTCCATCGTTAACCAGAATTCTTGTGTTTTCAAATTTGATATTGTGTTTAAGACATGTTGAGCAATTACCGATTTAGTAAGTGTCTTTTGTGTTCTGTTAACCTGATGTTGACACTTCCTCGAGCTCCACCAATGTAGACTTTATCACAAGAGTATGGTACTTCGTAAATATTACATGTATGCAGTGGAAGTTGGTCTTTAGCAGAATTCAGAAGATTTCGAATTTTAATACTGATTTTGTAATACTTTACCAATTTTATTCGTTCTCTTTGCAAGGAAAGGTAAAATTTCCAAACTTATTTGACCTTGTAGACGTACCTATGCCAGATGGTTTTTGGTACTATATGCGATATTAAGTTTAATTATAACATTGTGTTGCATATTGTCTTAGACTATATTTTTCCTGGACTGCAAATTCAAAATTTAAGCTTTAACATTTTACCTTTGTTACTATGTATGATCTTAATTGCAATTAATTAATCCTAAAAGTAGGCAATTAAAGTCGGGAGAGCTAACAAGACCATTATCGTTATTTATTTCGGAAATATGTACAGTAATGAGGAAAGTAAGACTAAAAGGTTAAATAAAGAGAATGTAGAAGGAATGGTAAATGAAACTGGGATAAATGGGGCAGAGAAAACGGTAGGAAGGTTGAAAAACGGAAAGGGAGCAGGGGTAGAGGAAATCACTAGTAAAATGCTATGGAGGTGCAAAACTAATACGAAGATTGTGTGAATTATTCAATGTATGCCTTATGTGTGGAAAAGTTCCGAAGGATTGGAAGAGCGCGATCATTGCAACACTGTATAAGGGTGATAGCAGGAACTACAGTGGAATCAGTTTGCTCTGCGTGCCTGGTAAAGTACTTGGAAGAATACTGATTAGTAAAGTACGATAAACTACACAAACGAAGATTTTGGATGTGCAGGGCGTCTTCATGCCAGGGAGAGGATGTATCGATCAGATGGTTGCTCTCCAGCAGTGATCGAACAGTTTTAAGTGTAAAAGCAAGCTGTACTGTGCGTTTGTAGATCTGCAGGAAGCATACGACATAGTGAATAGGGAGAAGTTGTGGGAAATATTAAATGAATATGGCATAAATAAATGTCTAATAAACGGCAGTATACAACGGAGATGTATTAGGGTGAGAGGAGGTGTGAGAGAATACTTTAATATTGAGTAAGGAGTGTGTAATGTCACCGTGGTTGTTCAATGTATACATAGATAAATGTGTTAGACAAGCATGTACCGATACGAATGGTGTAATGGTTGGTGACGTAAATGTACGACTTCTGGTGTGTGCAGATTAAGTGACATGCGGATAATCAACAAACTACTCTGAGGAAGTTTGATGCAGTCTGTGAGAGCATGGATCTAAAGGTAAACGCGAACAAAACTAAAACTGTGGTCTTCAATCGGGAAGGTGGGAAGGAGAGTAGAGTATTTACTCTCCCAAGTGAAATCGTTGAGCAAGTTGACGAGTTGGTATATCTGGGTAGAATGTTTACTGTGGATTATACAATGGAGGGCGAGATTGGACGAAGGGTCATTGCTGGAAGGCAAGTGATTGGAAGTATGTGCACGATAATAAGAAACTGTATGGAAGTGAGGCATGGGTATGTTAAAAAAAGCACGAAAGAAAAATAAATGCCTGAGAACAGCATGTGGTAAAGCAAAAAGCGGCAAGATAAAGAAAGAATGCATAATGACAGAGTGTGGCGAGGAAAGGACAATAATAGATAGATATAAAAGTAGTACATTACGTTGGTTTGTTCACATTGAGAGAATGAACAACGCAAGATTAACGGAGCAAATATATGTGGGTAAGGTTAGAGGTATGGCTATGTCTGGTAGGCCGCGTAAAACTTGGTTGAATGTAGTAGAATGTATGATAAAGGAAAGGAAGATAAGGTTTAAAAATAAAAGAGCATGTCAGAGACAATGTATGAATCTTGCTGAGGCTAGGGAGGTATGCGGAGATAGGAAAGCATGGAGAAAGGTTGTGAATGAAAATAAATAGGAGGCAGGGATTGTTTTGCATACCCCGCAAGAGAATGGCCTAAAGGTTAAGTTAAGTTAAGCAGATGTATCATCCATAGGCGTCGTTTGGCTCTGTTGAAATGACTTTTTAATTTATTGGTTGTTGAAGCCATTATTTATAAAGACCTCTTCAAGATAATTTATTTCATGTTGTAACTTATCTGGATGACACATATTTGTCTCACAGTTGTACAAAGTTTGTATCGTACTAAACTTTTATGCTGGATGGTGGTGTGATGGAGCATTAACATAATGATCAGTGTGAGTTAGTTTACGATATACAGAATGTGTTAGGCTTCCATCTGGTTTTCTTTCAATTAGAACATCAAGGAATGGATAACAACCATCTTTTTGTATTTCTGTTGTAAGTTCAATGTTTGTATGTTGACGGTTTAAAGGTTTTAAAACACCATTCACTCTTCTTCCCCAAAAGGCCAGACAGCAAAAATATAACCCAATATTTTGGTTTCTTGTAGCATTATTTAGAGCCTGTTTTTCGAAATGTTCGATAAAATAATTTGCAGACGATAGTGAAATTGGAGATCCCACAACTACTCCATCTGTCTGTTGATAATACCCGCCACTAAAAAAAGTTGTATAGTGATTTAATTATAATTCTCTATTTATCTTATTAATATTTGTCATTTTGATCTTACCTTGTCAATATTTGTCACTTTCATATTATTCCTGTATACAATAGTTGCACCGTTTTGCCCAAATAAAGCGTTAATTATGTCAACTCTTATACCAAACGCCAGTATGTGGAGGCTGTTTTGAAAGAAGTGAAAATATTCGAGAAATTCAAAAGACAGAAGGTAAACCAACTTGGTCACCTAACCTCCTTAAAACGATGTAGGTCTAACAGCTTAATACCTAATTTCATTAAAATCAAACATCATTACGAAACTACAGGAGCAACGAGGATTTTTAGTAAAGCGATTGTATCTCTTCTAAGAGAAATCATCCAAGTTACCAGAATAGATCTTGACAAACTGGATAAAGAAATGTACCATCTGGATTTTCTGTAATTTGAACTTCTATCAAGTGATTTCTTGACAACCTTTTATATAGAAGGTTAGAAACACGTGAAAATTAAACCAAAACTAGGGAGATAATTAAATTTGATTCTCTTAATAAAAACAAAAACAACAACAAAAACAAGAACACCACTAAACCTTACAAATCGGACATCTGACAACCTTGTAGTTAATCTTAGTACTTGTAATTAATCCAATACTGCCCGATCTGTTCTTGTTGTAATGGGTTGGATATTTTTAGGGCTCCTTCCAAAGTTCCTATTGAAGAAATCATCTCTCGTGTTGAAACTAGTATTAGTCATCTTCCAGCTTTCGAAGCAGCCGAAATCGGATTTTAAACTGCAAGGATACTACCTCTAAAATGGAATTTAACGTAAGTAGAACACGGACACTTGCCGCCATCTTAGATTGTTGTGACCTGGAGCACTTACGGCCATTTTTTATATGTCCATGGGGAGATTGCATTTTTCACCCTTATGGCTTCTTTTCGGAGGCCATTTTCAACCCCTGATAGAATTTTCACCCTAATTAAATCCCTTTTGGTTGGGTTAAGAACATTTTTTTCAGTTCGCTCATTTTCTTTTGGCTTCCTTTCTGGGGCCATTTCAGTCCCTTGATGGAATTTTCTCCTTGATTAGGATCCTTTTGGTTGTATTAAGAGTCTCTTTGGCAGTTCAGCCTGTGGAAGGCACGCAAATGCGTGCGCATACAATGTTCTGATTGGTGGTCCTAAGGACAGCCCCTTTTACCTGATTAGTTTCTGATTGATTCTTAGCCCCTACCAGCTTCTGGGATCTGATTGGAAGATTAAGGCTCTCCAATGGCTACGGTGGGAAATTGAAAATGTTGTAATAAGGGGGCCTAATGCTACCTTATAAGACAGCTGCAAGTACTTGTGTTAGGTCTACACCCCCTTGTCTTAGCTCCTTATACATTATAATTAGATATACATCAAACTATTATTGTTAATGTACGATCCGTGTGTTGGTTTTAGTAAATATTCAAAGACACCAACGAATAGGATTATCTTGATTTTAAAAGATAAGCACGATAAAACAGAGTAGAAAATTTTTCTGCAATAGAAGTTGATCATGCACGCCTCTCTCTTGTTACACTATTACTGGACATTTCTTTAAAAACAGAGGATGAACTGATTGTAGCAGTAGAGCACCTTAATGAAGTTATTCAACAAGCTTCCTGGCAATCTACTCAACAAAAAATACAGTAAGTCTCCAACACTGACTGCCCTGCAATGGTTAAACAGAAAATTACTGAAAGGGGTATACTCCGAAGAAGATGGTAAGTGACCCGACAAACGAAGATTAAACAGCTGAACTAAAAAGGCTTCTGTTTAACATAAAAATCAGACAATACAGAATTACTTAAAATCTTTGACACTAACCGAAGCGACTGAACATTCGCTTTGGAAAGCAACCAGTAAGCTAAAAATACCTCTCAACGACGCGCTGAAAATCGAAACTGGGCTCGTACTGACCAAGAAAAGGCATCTGCCTTTGCTCACCACCTAACTGAAGTATTCCAACCCTTCCCATCTGTAATTCCAAAAGAAGAGGAAAAATAAATAAAACAATTTCTTGCAACACCTTTACAGATGTGCCTACCAATGAAACAGTTCACTGTATCTGAAGTAAAATCTCAAATTCTTAGTAATTTAATTTCGCGAAAGGCCCCCGGATATTAGCTGATAGCAGGAAAAGTATTGGAGGGACACCCTGAAAAAGGCTTCAGGCTCATTACCTATTTATTTAACGCAGTGCTAAGGTTGCACTACATTCCCAAGCAATGGAATGATGTCACAATTATAGTCATCCCCAAACCGGGAAAACCTAAGGAGATCATAGCATCGTACAGGCCAATTAGCTTACTACCGGTACTATCCAAAGTATTTGAAAAATTGCTGTTAAACCGAATTACTCCTATACTACTGAACAATTCCCTAATTCCTGATCACCAATTTGGATTTCGGCGTCAACATGCTACCACCGCGCAAATTCGTCGAGTCACGGACAAAATCGTTAAAAATTGTTCCGCTGCGTTCATAGATGTGTCGCAAGCGTTCGGAAAGGTTTGGCACATTGGACTGCTCTTTAAAATCAATAACCTACTTCCCCCAGACTGCTTATTAAATCCTACCTAGCGGACAGACACTTCTTGGCCAAATTTGGCGAATATCAAACAATATTATTTCCAATTAACTCTGGCGTTCCTTAAGGAAGTGTACTTGGGCCGGTACTATACTTACTATTCACCGCCAATTTACCAACCATTAAACTCTGACCCGGCAATAGCATCTCGCAACCTACAGTCACACTTGAATATACTACAAACATGGTTCTAAAAGTCGCGTATCAAGATTATTGGAGCAAAATCCGTCCAAGTAACTTTTACGACAAGACGAACCACTTGTCTACCTGTTTCATTAAGCAATCAGACTGTCCCAAAAGCCGAAAGTGCTAAATGCTTAGGAATTCATCTAGACAGGCGGTTGACGTGGAAAAAACATATTTGGACAAAGAGAAAACAATTAGGTCAACAATTTAGTAAAGTGCTTTTAGGACGTAAATCGCAACTGTTACTGGAGAACAAATTGTTACTATACACAACAGTACTTAAACCGATCTGGACCTATGGCATACAGCTGTGGGGGACAGCAATCAATTCCAGCATTAAAATCCTAAGACGTTTTCAAGTCAAGACACTAAGATGTATAGTGGATGCACCATGGTATGTAGACAATGAGGTTATACGTCACGACCTCGGTATACCTTCAGTCAACGAAGAAATACACCGATGTACTGTACATTATAGCGATCGGTTAAATACCCATCCAAATGCCCTCGTTGAGAACCTACTAGAAGTGGAAGAAGATGAACCCCGGCTTAAGAGAGCTAGAACATTGGATCTTCCATCTAGATTTGAATTAGTGTTTGTGAGAGTGTGGTGTTAACTATCTCTAGTCAAACCATTCTAATTATTCAAAAGAATGGGTTAATAAACTCGACGTGTATATTCACTTAAACACAAAATGAACTTGATGTCACTAAATGACAGATTATGTTTCTTAAATAAAAAAAAATAATTTCGATAATGCATAATATATACGATATATTCGATCTTTACGTACTTTTTAATTTTTTCCCCGACCTGTTATAGGGTATTCACTAAGATGGGCCGTTCTCATACAGGATTCTTTTTAATCCAATAGGGGGGAAAAGATGTATTGCGTAAAGAGAAAAATAAAAAAATAATTAATTTTTTTGGTTTTTTCAGGGGGTTTCCCTCAAACACATGTAGCGGCATGGTCACTGCGTATATGCACACTATGTGCGGGTACTTAGGCGAATGCTGGGGTAGTTTCTTTCCCCTCAGAACCCTAACTCCGTTCCTTCCGATCCTATCCTGACCACACTCATCCTTAATCCCACCATGCATACATACGTAATCTATGTATGTGTGCTGGGAGTCCATGATTGTAGCTGAAGGAGCTTGGAAAGCTCGAGCAGCCCGCCCATCCCTTGGGGGGAATGAAATACGTGGCCCTTTCTTTCCTCCCACAGTTCTCAAGTATTGTTCCAATTGGACCTAAATGTTGTGTTGGACCAGTTGTTCGCCCATCTAGGTGATCAAATAAATGCCGTAATGGGAGCTCATTGGCATGTATCTGACAAATAAACCACTGAAGAGGTCTTTTAATTTGTAATTATAACTATCTTTTTACAGCCAGTATTTGCTATAGTGCCATCACAACAAATAACACATATTTTATCAAAGCTTATATTATTTATTATACAAAACTCGTAAATACTTCCTGCAATGGATTTTCCTGCACCAAATTTTGGTGACACGTGCCCTATATAATTAAATCTAGGAGTTTTTCTATTATGGAAACATGCTCTTCTGAAATGTAATTCTGAATATAATCGCCCATCTTTTTCTCTTGATACAATGTATTATCTTTTCTTCAATCGAAATAAATGCTTATTATATAAACGTCACCATCAGCGTCAGCGTGTTCTTTACCTAATAAACTACGGGCTTTTTTACGAGCTCTTCGAACTTTATTTTTATCAATTACATTTCTTAGATTTTCTCCTGTCACCATACCAACGTCCCTATCTTAGATTCCAAACTGATGTTGGAAGTTTAAGTTGATTTCTAGTTAATATAGGCGATGAGATCGATGAAGTGTTGGAGAAGCATTTGAAAGATCTTCCATAACTACTACTTTAGCGCCAGATCCTGTTTTTTTAACTATAGTGCCTGAGGTGGGTGCTTTGTCAATAAGTGCATTCGAACTAGCAATTTTGTATGTTTCTTTTCTAATTTTAAAATCTTTCCGTTTTCTCCACATGAACAGGTCCTAAGGCCATTTTCCATATTTTCCATGTTCTTTAAATACACTTAGGCGATTTTCACAGGAACAAGAGAAAATTGATTGGCATTTGCAAGAGAAAACGTGAAACAATTTAGTTTCGTATTTGGCAAAAAAATGTAATACTTTTAGTTCATATTTTTTATTCTGCCTGATTTTAGGAAACCTTAACAATTGTAAATACTCTTTCAGGCCGGGACACACCTGTCGTGCATCCTTCCGATTCGACTACGATCATTCAGTCGGACGAGTGTCTGAGAGGGAAATGGTACTGGACTCCGGACGCCGTAGTTGACACATTTCGACACGTGTCCATCCCCACTCCCACCCGACTCCGTTCCTGCAACCGATAGTAGTCCAATCGTGCAGTCCATTCGTTTTCCGGCTGTGCGGGATGAGTGTGTCGCTTGGTATTTTCTTTTGTGTTTAAGTTTAGTACCTTTTAGTTATTATTATTTTTGTATTAAAATTGTAAGAATGTCAACTATAAAGCGGGAAGAGCTAATAGAAGAAGTAGGAAAGTGTCCTGTACTGTATGACCAGACCAAAGAGAATTACCGAAACTCCGACTACAACGATATGGTCTGGAAAAAAGTCGCAAAGGAATTAAACGTCGAAGGTAAGAGCATTAACACCTAATTGTAATAAATATTTAGCTACTTTTATATTAAACTTTTTTTTGTTTCAAAACAAACAATTCAAATCCTGAGGGCCCGACGTTCTTACCACTCCACACTACCCTCTGAGGAATTAAAGAATTGTTTAAACTACTCCCTCGAATGAAATGCTTCGCGATTTTCCCCTCCGCGACGAGGAGGAAAATTCTGAAGACGAGATCAGGCACATTGTAGCCTTCGTTATTTCGAATGATATTGTGCAAGATGCATGCAGCTAGTACAATTCTCGCTACGTTATCAGGATTTCCTTGAAGAGGTCTCATGAACATCCGAAATTTTTGCACTAGAATGCCAAACACATTTTCAGATATCTTTCTTGCCCTACTCTATCTCGTCAGGAAATGGTCTCATGATGTTGGTTGTGAGAGAAACATCGTCATCGGCCACTATAACCATGGAAAGTTCAATGTCTGTGTCTGGAAGACACTTTTTCTCTGGTATATTGAGTTCCCTTCGGAATAGTTTTTTTTTCAAAATTTGAATTAGAGAAAATACCACCATCTGGGTTTCTTCCGTAGCTTCTAGAGCTAGAAGAACAATGGAGTACGTTTTCTTGTAATTCCAGTACAGTTTTCCTGACATTTTTGGGGCTTGTATTGACACGTGCTTGCTATCCATTGCACCAATGCAATTGGGAAACTGCCACCTTCCCCAAGATTCAGTCGCTATATCATTACACTTGATCTCATCCGGAACTGGCATCACTTCGCTTAACTGCTCGTATGGTGAACAATGGAACAAACTGTACTTCTTCCCAACCTGTAGCTAAATAATATCGTCGTGAAAGAATCACCTGTAGTAAGTAACCTGAAACAAATAATAATCAATGTTAATTAGTTTTTTTGTTGTAGGTCAAGAGGAAGAATGCAAAAAAAATGGAACAGTATTCGAGACAGTCTGCATTGGACAAAAAAGGAAAACAAAATCTGGGCAGGCGGCCACATCAAACAATAAGTATAAGTATGAGGCTATCCTTAAATTCTTAATTCCTCATCTCGCCGAGCAGAAAAGTTTAAGTAATGTTCCAGATGAAAAAGAAGATGAAGCATCTGAAACCCGTGTTGAGTCACAACAGCAGAACTCTACTCAGAAAACACAGCAACCACCAGTGCTGAGGAACCTGAGGAGACTACAGAACCCTCGCCATTACCACCTGCGAATACTCCAGTCAGTCGAGTTTCTACCGAAAAAAGGCCTTCATATGTACAGCGTAAACGGAAGCTCCTAAGTACTGACCTGAAATCTCAAGAGTCTGCATCATCTCAGCTAATGGCTTACATTTTGGCTGAAAAAGAAGCCGAATCGACAAATAAGTCAAAGTCACGAAGGCAAAGTTTCGAACAACATCCTGTAGATGCCTATTTGGCCGGAATCGCACTATATCTTAAATCGCTCGGTCCCGTTCGTCTACTTTCTGCAAAAGGAAAGATTTTTAATGTAGTGCAAGAGTACGAATTGCAGCAGCTTCATGCGGATAGCCAACATAAAACTACCATGGCCTATATGTATCCGTCATCTTAATCAGCCTAAACGTCCTCAGCATCAACGCCTACACACTTCACACTACTTAAAGAAGATGGAACGTATGCCGATGTATATGTTGCACCAACACACAAGTCTACCTCTAATACTACAGAATAAGACTCCAACCTTTCATTTTTTCAATTGTAATAATCGTTGTTTGAAATATATATAACTTTCATGGGAATAAATACATTTTTGTCGTTTTTCTTTTTTTATACTGTACCTCGAATTCTTGGAATATCATAAAAAAATAGAAGCAAAAGGAAATTATGTAAGTAAATTAGTTTTTTCACTACTAGCTTGAGAAGTATACAATTATTTATTATACGGTTCCATTAATGAGCATAATAAAAATAATAAATTATTGATCTTAATCATAATAGTAGACAACCCGTATACAGTTTAAATCATTTTAAATTAGTCATGGCCAACCTGACTGTCAAATTTTTAAATCTGTCAAGACCGACAAACAAAAGGTAGTACTGAAAAAAATACTACATTAATCGCGGGTGAGGTTATAATTATGGCCCTGGTACTTTAAATAATCCTCAGCCAATAGTAACAAACTTCTCACCGTTAGTTATTAATAAATTAATCTTACCTCAAAAAAACTGCTTAGACAATTTTTCTTGGAGTTTAAGTTCCAATAGGTTGAATGCCGACATCGACATTCTAAAATATTGATAAAATTTTGTCTCACCGTCCAACAGATGAGGTAAAAGTGTGAAAAACTCTCCTTCTGCAAATCTCCGTTTCAAAGCCGCATGTACCCAAAATCTGCGTTTTCCGCTGTTTTCCATTAAAGATCTCCGATTTCCTTCATATTCTTCGAAACAAAGCGCCACAATCGCTAAATCGCAATTGCTAAAGTCTTCAAACATTTTGCACACGTATCTTTCCGCGATATTGTTTAAATCAAGACTGACCAAGGACAAATGTATCGAGCTAAAGCTAAAAATCGGAAAGGATTCGGAAGCGTTTATGACATGTGTATTCACCCCTTTACGACCCAGCACCGATCCGGTTTTAGGGGAATCATCGGGCCGAAGTCGGATTGGAGAGTTGTATGAAAGTGTGTCCGGCCTTTATGATGTTTTCGAAGTAGTTGACCGATTCGCTCAGATGAAACGGTTGGGATTGACGCGTTATTCCATATTTCTTGGATTTTTAAAACACACATTTCGAAATTTCTGAAAAACTTTATTCTTTTCCTGAATTCTGAATTAGTTTATATCTGACAAATGATATTTTAACACATCCTTAATGGTTGGCAAAACTTAACAGTTAAGTTCACTTGGATATCCCAAAATGGGGAACTCCAGTGTTTTTCTAGTAACTATTGCCTTTTTTCCACTCATCTTTAATACAAAAGCACTTTAAAAAAAATAATTGTATGCGAAAATCATTCGAATGGTTTAGTTATCGAAACAGCACTCACTCCGTCGCGTCACTCATCATTCATTCGTTCCCCTTTCCCTCGCTCCAGTCTTCAGAGATCAAATAGAATTATTACATTGCAGCTTCGGTCGGAGTCGGGAACCACACATATGGGTTACTTACAAATCTATCGCACGTTTTGTATAGCGTGACATACGGGCCATGTTCGCTAGCACCGTGTTTAGTTTGGAAATATTAAAGCGTGCATTTCGATTTTTTTAAATTTCATTTAATCAGCGAACATTAAAAATAATTTTTATTCAAGTTTTAACGTTTGAAAGGATACGTAGCACAATTCTAAATAAAACAAATTCTTAAATTAGACGTCAGGTTGAGTATCTTGCACAGCTTACATTCCACACTGGACTGGTCCGTGGATTTTATAAAAAACTCCTAAACTATAGACTTTTTATTACCAATACGGCGACTCATTTTAAGTTTCGAAATCGACTGGCTGCACGATTAATATGACTTCAGTGAAACGAAAAAAATTGCAACCATCTTGACAAGACAGCTTTATTAGGATATCATGATAATAATTATTTATGTATGGCTTTACCACCGCACATGCAGCGGAGTAAGCGATTATGTTATCCCAGATGTAGTACATCTGTGGCGATTACAGATTATACCGAGTCGACGCGGAAATTCGAGTCTTGAGAGCTTGTGTTCTCCTGAGAAACGAGAGACTGGCCTAAGTGACGTCATGTTTCGAAATGAAATCATTGGAAAGATCATTCGATTGTAGATTTCACTCGAAAAGTGAAGTTTCGATTGTTGAAATCATTCGATTGCAGTAAATTCGACCATTTGTTACGCTGCGTTGCCAAGTTGTCTTAACATGCCTAAGTATATAAAATAATAAATTACTATATCAAGTTCATAATAAGTATATAAAATAATTATAATAATAATAATTATTATTATTTAATACAGGGAGGGTGTCTACTGCGTGAACGGAGAATTTCTCCTTAACTATTACAGATATCAAAACCAATTTTGGTGTGATAATACACGATCATTGGACGTACATTCTAAAAATATTTAGGTTATACAGGGTGATTGACAAAAATATGCCATATTCACTGTTATATACAATAAAAGTATAGAAATTGAATATGTATCGCTAACCGTTCTGCAGATATCGTCACTTTAGTACCAAAATAGAATTAACTTTGGAATCGCGATTTTGTAAATCTGTTTATACCGCCGACTATTAATAATAATAATAATAACAAACTGGGAAATTTTTCGAAAACATGTAAAACTATACAGAATGATTAACTTACGAGAAATGTAATTTTTCTCAAGTTTTTCAAATGCAACACCCTGTATATTTTTCACATTTCGAATGTCCGTGAAAAGTAGATACTAATTGATAATAGGTTTCATAGCCATAAGACGGACCCTTCTTGAGATATTGACGCTTTATTTGAAAATATTGTCATAGAGAAGAACATGTAAAACACAATCCAGAGCAAATAAGAAAATACGAATGAAATTCTTTAACCAATAGGAAAGCTTAATGAACCTTCCGTTAATCTGGTGGGCCAAACTCGCAGTATTAGTCTGGTGGGGTCTATAAGACCCCATAGTGAATTGGGTGGAGTTTTTATTTTAAAATACTTTTTTTCAAGGCTAAAATACTTTATATATAGAAAAAAAACAAGCCAAGTGTGGAAAATAGTTTATTGCGAATTAGAAATATTATCTTATGGTTACAAGAAATGTGAAACTAGGCTGTTTTTACAGTATCATCGATACATTCTTCACAGAAAGGTATTGCATGTGGCAGACAAAGAGTTTTTTCACACTTTTTGCAAAAATAGTTGGACTTGCGATCTGAAGATCCCGGACAGACTTCACACCTTCGTTTTTTTGGTGGGGAACGTTCGTCGCCAGTGTTTGATCGTGATGGCCCAGCTACTGGATTCCGGAGTGTTCGTGAAATTCGTACATTGCTTTGCCTTTGAGCTTGTTGATTCTCCACCAATTGATGACCTAGTGTCTTCAAAAAATCACGTCTGGGCATGACATGGTTATCGATATTATTACGGAACACATCAGCATTAATAGTAGCTGTATTCAAAATTGAAAAAAAAACAGTGAGTGGCCACCTGCGACTATTTTTTGAAACGACATAGGTAGCTGAAAGTTTGTCCATTGTATCGACGTCCCCTTTAGTCAAATTGTAAAATCTCACTATTTTTGGTTTTTCATTTTCATTTGTTTTGCGATCTATTGCATCATCATGGTGTAGAGTGGAGAAAAGGAAGACATTTTTGTTTTTGTTTTTTTTGACATGTAACACACAACTGTGATATTTTTCTGGAAACCAAACATGCTCGAGGGCCATTTTTTGTCAGCTGTAGAGAGGAGACGTGGGGAAAATTCTCTTTTGTTCTTCTTTACAGTTCCAACGGAAGTGAGACGATGTTCAGAAAGTAATCGAGTCATCAGTGGGTAGCTAGTGAACCAATTATCAAATGTTATATTGCGCCCAGTTTTAGATATGGGTTCAATAAGGGGTATGACGATTTCTTCACCACTATTGGACTGCTTGAAAGGTCCTTCGGGTTGACTTCCGACGTAAACCTCCATATTCACTGTATAAAAACATCTTACATCCACTAGAGCAAATATTTTTATTCCATACTTAGAGGACTTATTTGTAATGTACTAACGGGATGAGCATCGGCCACGAAACGATTGAAGTTGTTCGTCGATTGTCAAGTATTCACTGGGAGAATAGACTGATTTACATTGGGATGTGAATTGGTCAAATATGGTTCTGATGGCGGCAAGCTTATCAATTTTTTGACGCTCATGTCGAGTTTTTGATTCATCAAACCTTACAGCTGCCAATAAAAACCTGAATCTACATAAAGGCATTGTCTTTCTGAACTTCATAGCACCAGTGTCATCTGAAGCCCAAAGATCGTCTAAATTTTGTCTGCCGGAGCGATAGAATCCTGCCAGATATAGCAGACCAAAGAAAGCACAGAGTTCTTCAATAGTTGTATCTTTTACTTTGTATTTATTTTCTTTTGAATACGATGCTGCATTTTCTCCAATTTTCTCGTTAGTTCTCAACACGATTTCTTGCAACATGTCGTTTGTCACAAATAATTTCCAGCACTCCAAGGGGGATTTCGCCTCTCTAGACTGTCTTCTTACACATGGTAAATGTACAATCATATTTTCAGCCCGGGTGTTCACACTTTTTCTTGGAACAATTGGCATCTTGAACCATTTTGTAGATTTGTCCATACCCAAATAAAATGGATCCATGTTGTTATCCATTTCAGAAATAGCAGCCTCTTCTTCTTCGCTGGAGTCAGAGTTATGTTGAACTAGATTTTCTTCCTCGTCGAAGTCTACCTCCATGTCCTCAATTTGGGAGTCTTCCTCATGTTCTGAACCTAAGCTTATGTCCGTTTGTGCCTCTTCATAAAGGGCTAGCAATCTAGCCTGCTCTCTCACAAAATTTCCCATCTTGTATCTGAAAATAAATTATTTTGGCCACATAACTAACAATAAAAGAAGGTACAATAAAAGAATCAAATAATATAAAAAATAAACCATAAATCTATGAGCAATATGAGAACAAATACTATTTTCCACTATAACAGGCTATAAGGATACTCTATACATGCATGCATAATTATATAATGAAAAAAAAAACTACCGTCGAATTAAAAATGTTGCTGATTTAGTCTGGTGGGGTCCGAATCAAAATATGCGATAATACACTCGTGCTATAATCTCTACTGTAAACCGTGTACTAGTGATCGTTAGAATGGGTCAATATGGGCAGATACACGGAGCCAAAGTGCTGCGTCTCTACACCTAGAAATAAGTTGAACAAGTAAACATAAACGAATAAAACCATAAATTCAAATGAAATGTTCAAAATACTGACCACGCAATTAGCTCGGTAAATGAAAGATTCACTCGCAACAACATTACAGTCGAAATAGATTGTAACGCAGTTCTAATTCTATTTTTCATGTCTTCGCTTGTGGTGGGAGGATGTTGGTAAACTTTTTCTTTAACGTAACCCCAAAGGAAGAAATCAAGAGGCGTAAGATCCGATGATCTGGCTGGCCAGTTTTGCACACCACCTCGTCCTATCCACCTCATCGAATAATTTCTATCGAGATATTGCCTAAAATTGATTAAACCACCCCACACATTAACTGACCATCGACGCTGGTGATCAACAACTCAAGATGTGTGGATTAGTATCTCAATAGTGATCATAGTTTTGTGTATTAATATTGCCATTATTGCGAAAAGTTGCCTCATTCGTAAATAGTATGTTATTAACAAAATTGGGTTGTTCATTGACTTTAGTAGTTACCCATTGGCAGAAAGATTCACTTAAAGCTTGATGTTGCTCGATATGATACGGATGCAATTTGTTTATTTTTTTTTGTAATAAAGCTGCGAACTGTATTTCTATTTAGGTCTAAGTGTGTACTTTGCTCTCTGGTACTAATTTGCGGATCTTCTCTATAGGTATAGTTCACAGTACAAACGGGTAGCCAGCAAAGCATTTCTTTGAGCTTCGCCGTAAAAAAGATCATATTGACTATTTCTTCTTTGGAAAAATTCATTTTATACAAAAATTGACAAAATGACAATCCAAAAACACACAAACTAATGCAACAATATTTCAATGATAGCACAAACGTCAAAACAATAGATGCAATTGTTTCTCTTCATTACGACCGGCTAGCCTACCTGATTTGTTTTGTTGAATTCTATTGTAATAGTAAATTTGTATTTAATACAAGGGTCCGTCTTATGGGTATGAAACCTATTATCAATTAGTGTCTACTTTTCACAGGGTGAGTAAATATATTGTAACAACCCATTTTGAGTTGTATGAAAATATAGCGTAATTTACGTTCTTCGTTCATTTAGTTGTAAATATAAGAAAAAGTTTTTAATTATTGAATTATAAGTATGTGGTATGCAACTTAATTTGCATTTTGGTGTAACTTAAGTGCATATATTTTAGGGGTTTATAGTTCTATATCGATGACTTAATTCCTTGCGCAAAATTTTTTGCGCACCGCTATATCACCAGATATTCAATGCGTCCATTTTTTCACTTCTTGATGAATGTTGTGTTGTTCAGGAAGCCTTTTTTGGGTTTCCACCTAAATTTTGTGAAAAGTGCCATTGATTTAATGGTAAGAAATATTTAACTGGTTTTATATTAAAATTAAAACTTTGATATTTTGATTTACACTTTTATTTTATTTGTTTGCATATTTAATTCTACTTTTACGTACGCTTTCATTTTATGATTGCGTTTTGCTTTTAATGCAGATCTAAATTTTAATCACAATTTTTTATTTAAACTTTCAAGAGAATGCAATAAATATTGGATTCAAAATTTCATGAAGAGAAATTTATAAGAAGTAAAATTCCATTTTGATGGTTTACAACGTAAAGCATTGTTATTTCGAGATATTGCGCAATATTGGTACAAAGATGACATCACCTTTGGTTTACATTTCCGTAATCGTTTAGATACCAGAGGTTATTAAAAAGTTTGTGTACAAAAATTTTACGAACAGGTATTTATATCCATAATTTAGTAATTTAAGGCTATTACAATTCGTTTTTAAGATATATTTTATATAATTCTAAATTTAACTGTTAATAAACATAGTTTTTATTTTTTTATTGTTCACATTTTGGTAAAAATTTTATTGTAAACCTCGGTTTAGTTATTCTGAGCATAATTAAAAAAATAACTTGGCGTCCGGGATCATTTTTATTAGTGTTACATTGCAGTTTTTTTTCTATTGATGTTAAGTGGAAATAACAGCATAAATTGTGGTAATTAAGCAAACCAAAAACATGAACCGGCCTATTTATACTACCGACTGGGACAAAGGCATTATTAATGGTGAATGGGTTGTATCTGGAGTTAGTTTAACGATATGTTTATGAGAACATTTTTAACACCTATTAATTTATTAAATTTTTTAAACCTCTTCAACCACATCATTATAATATATGGTGTTGCATTTGAAAAAAATTACATTTCACGTACGTTAATCATTCTGTATTACATGTTTTCGAAAAATTTCCCAGTTTGTTTATTAGTAGACTATTATTAATAGTCGATTGTACAAATAGATTTACAAAATCGTGGTTCCAAAGTTAACTCTATCTGCAGAACGGTTAGTGATACAGATACAAATTTCTATGTAACAGTGAATCCAAAAACACAATAATACACAGGGTATTCCATTAAAAAAAACACAGGTTTGGATTGGCATATTTTTTTCAATCACCCTAAATATTTTTAGAATGTAGATTCAATGATCGTGTATTACCACACCAAAATTGGTTTTGATATCTCTAATAGTTAAGGAGCAATCCTCCGTCCACGCAGTAGACACCGACCCTGTGAAATGTAAAAAAAATATGATATTTTCGTTTTATCGACAGCTGTGTTGAGGGCACAAGATGACCTTCAATCTGATTCTTAATTTTTTTCCAAATTATGTAAATTAAAAGGCATATTTTGCTGGGTACTGCGTTTTGAAATTCCAGTTTTCATTTTTTCGGCCCACCCTAGTATTTACTATCCCATATCGTAACATACCATTTTTATATTAAACTGTTAAGGATTGCTTAGTGAAGAAGTCATTTGTAATTACAGTTGAAATGTTTGTAAATATACGCAAATACATCGTCAAAGTAATAGACAATGGTCACTTGTAATATTGTAATATCCAAAAAGAATTTCAGCTAATTACATACTGACTAAAATGGGCACAAAATCATAATAGTTTTATTTGATTACACGTATGTAATGTAATGACTTCTAATGACGTAACAGACGCTTGATCACTAAGCCGTCTTATAAAAGATTGATTCTATTATAAAATCATAACAATAACCATAATTAAATGACCGAGTATCCGAACGAGTACCTAAGTATGTGTAGTCACGGACAAAAAAAATGCCGTAAGCATTACAGAATGACAAGTAAAAATGAGTGCAATTTAAACAAAATATTAACAAATGTATTTTTATCAATCAATTTCAAAATTAAATCAAGTATAATTACAGCTTTGAGTTTTTTCCCTAAATTTAATTCATAGAAAACCTCACTTTTAAATCATTATAAATCATCAGAATTTAGATGACCACAAAAGAAAAATATCTTAGGAATGTCAAACAAAAAGAAATTCCTTTAAACACGTGTCCTGTTTTAATCCTTCTAACATTGTGACATTTTCCCTTATTTAAATGTACCGAAAATAATCCTATTCTTTTTAACTCAAAAACTTCAGTTTGGTTATTTTTGACGGCTCAATTTCAGTTGAAGGATTTTCAAAGGGTTTTTGTTAGTTGTTTTCCTTTATATATTAAATTGGATTTAGTGGTTTTACACAAAAATTCTTTACCGTTTACACAAAAGTCATTAAAGGCAAAAAAATATTCTTGTGTAACACGTTTTCCGTTCTGCAAACGTTGTTAATTCGATACACACAGTTAACATTTGACTATATCGGGTTCGAAAGTTTGATTTATATTTATATACTCACCCTTGCATAAAAGAGGGATACGTATAAAGGGTGGTTATTAATATAAGTATTGTAGCAAATGTCTTTTTAAATAGTAATGATGTATAACTCCCGTACGCCAAATTTTGATGTATTACAATAATTCTGTACCCTTCAACAAATATTCTGTAATTAAACGTTTACTTCCAGATCGAATTTGAAGTATTTAAAAAAAATAAATGTAACCTAATCAAAATTGCTTTAATAAGATCAATAAACCCCTATTTAGAACTTCATGAAGGCTTATGACATAAGTTTGCTAATCAATTTTCTGGCGTTGCTTGACAATTTAACAAGAACTTGTGGTTATGAATTCGAATATTGTATATGTAGAAGCTCTATAATTATTTTGGAGATTCAGATTTTAACAATTATGTAAATTAACGTAAATTGAAGTAATTTTTTCTAAAATATATCAAGTAGAGTATGAAACATGAATTTTCTGATAACCAAGTACGTGTTCAGTATACCATCTCTACTAAAGTGCGTCCCAGATTATCAGAGAGTAGTAAATCATCTTGACAGCGTCAGGTCAGTGGCGTACTTATTAACCCTCCTATTGTGTTAACATTTTGGTTTCACGATTTTTATCACGATACTCGGAGAATAAGGACGTGCGGCGGTCTGCTCTCCGAGATTACTGGTTAACCATACGCGCGCTGACCCCTGAGGTCAAGTGCATTGATTAATAATTGTGCTTATCCACATTAACAATAAAACGTAAGTTTATTTAAATTTAAATTTAAAACAAACATTACGTAAACTAAACTAAGTAAACTAAACTAATACATCAATGGAACATAATGTTCCCCATCCAAACGGTAATCAACCACCATTCCCCCAACAACATCCCCAGTTTCAGCACGGCAGTCATCAAATTTACAAACCCCATCTCATGTCTCCTCATCCTGCATATAACCCGCCTCCTGCAAATACCAATATTCCACCTCTTAATCATAACCCTTACACCCCGACCCAATCTTCATTAGCGTCATCAAACGAAGGAGAACCAGTTAATAATCATTCTTGGCAAGTAGTTAAAAAACGGAAAAGATTCCGATTGAACAAATCTACCGAAAATATAGTATTAGATCAAACAGCTGTCAGCAATAATAATAGATTCGACCCCTTAGCAAGACTATCACAAGAAAACTCAAATCAAATGCAAATAGATAACAATAACAGCATAAATAAATCGCCAAAACCTCCCCCCAATATATATTTACGGCGTTACGAATCATAACAGTATGGTGAAAAACATTTCACAAGTTGCTGAAAGTGAACAATATTATACAAAAACGCTTGGAAACAACATAGTAAAAATTAATCCACTCACATCAGACACCTACAGGCAAATTATTAGACATTTAAGAGAGGCCAAAGTTATCCATCATACTTATCAACCTAAAGACGAGCGATCATACAGAGTAGTGATAAGACACATCCATCATTCGATACCTACTGATGATATAAAGGCTGAATTGGAAAAAGCAGGTCATCAGATACGAAACATAATGAATATAAGACACAAGGTAACCAAAGACCCATTGCCACTCTTCTTTGTAGATCTTGAACCTAACGAAAATAATAAGAAAATATTTGAAATAGAATTCCTTTGTAACAGTAAAATTAAAGTTGAGCCACCACACAAAAAAAACAGGTATTATTCAATGTACAAGATGTCAGAACTATGGGCACTCAAAGACTTATTGCACCAAACAATATATATGTGTCAAGTGTGGAAATGAACATGATACTAAAACCTGTACAAAACCAAAAACTACTCCAGCTAAGTGCGCATTATGCGAGGGAAATCATCCTGCAAACTACAGAGGCTGCTCAGTTTATCAAGAAATAATAAATACAAGAAGTAGAATAACAAATAGACCAATGCAAAGTCGTAACTCAGCTCAAACGTCAACCCTGATTCCCACTGCAACGATCTTACCTAACAATGAAAATCACAAAACTACATGCCTACGTATGCCTCAGTTGCACAATCTCATATTAATACTAGCAGACCCAACGAACAACAAGCCAATACAGGAGAATTAACTGTTTTTCTAAATGAGTTTAAGAATATGTTTACGCAATTAATGAACCAAAACAATATAATGCTTAACCTACTGTCAACTCTAGTCACTAAACTAACCCGATAATGGCGAGTATACTTCGTATAGCTACATGGAACGCAAATGGTTTGTTAAACCATAAACAAGAGTTAATAACTTACTTAAATCTAAACAAAATAGACCTTATGTTAATTTCAGAAACACATTTCACCGATAGAACCGTACTTCATATCCCAAAATACTCCGTATATAATACAAACCATCCTGATGGTACTGCACACGCAGGAGCTGCAATAATTATTAAAAGCTCTATATCACATCAACCGCTAAACTCGTTCAAAACTGCAAAATACAAGCTACAAACGTGGAAGTAAACACATTCTATTGGTCATTTGCCGTGTCTGCAATCTACTCACCCCTAGGCATACAATTACCACGGACGAATATCATCACAGCACTGGAGCACCGACCTACTGGCCCCTGATCTAAACAAGACTCCTGATTTGTTAGATTTCTTTATTTCGCACGGGATCACAACAAATAATTTTCTAATTGAGCCAAATAACGATTTATCATCGGACCACGTCCCAGTAATATTAAGCTTATGTACTAGACCGCTAAATAAAGAACTGTCCCCTAGACTAACATCCAAGCGAACCGATTGGCCTATATATCAACAACTTATTGAGAACAAAATAAATCTTAAGATGCGCATTAAAACCCTCGAAGACCTAGACCTTGTTGTTAAAAATCTCGTCACCCTTATCCAAGAAGCTGCTTGGAAAGCAACACCTGAAAAATATGAACCACGACATGGAAACAGCATACCTCTTTATATAAAACAGCTAATCGCCGAAAAAAGACGTGCTCGCTCAAAATGGCAAAGATCTCGAAGTCCTGTGGATAAACTAAATTACAACAGACTAACCCGAAGGCTGAAAGCTGTCCTATCAGACTGCCAGAATACTAGTTTTAACTACTATCTCACAAATCTTAAACAGGAAGATTATACTATCTGGAGAGCTACGAAAAAATTCAAAAGGCCACAAGCTGCTATTGCGCCAATACGAAAACCTGATCGAACCTGGGCAAGAACAAACAAGGAAAAGTCTGATATGTTCGCGGAACATTTATCATCTGTTTTTCAACCCTTTAATTCTAACCTAATAGATGCAAGCATTATTGAATACTTAGACATCCCCTGTCAAATGTCCCTACCAATCAAACCTTTTCACCTGCAGAGATACAATTCGTAATCAAGAAACTAAGCCCTCATAAAGCACCAGGGTACGATTTGATAACAGGCCAAATGCTAAAAATGCTCCCTAAAAAAGCTATTGTGTTAACAACAACCATATTCAACCGTATGTTAAGCTTGTCGTACTATCCTCTGCTATGGAAATATGCACATATAATAATGATTTCTAAGCCTGGAAAAGCTCCAGAAGATGTTAGTTCATATAGACCTATTAGCCTTCTATCCATATTAGGAAAAGTCTTCGAGAAATTATTCCTAAAAAGACTGTTAGAAAACACGGATATCTCACTACATCTTCCACTGCACCAGTTTGGGTTCCGAGCAAAGCACTCGACAACGCAACAAGTTCATAGAATAGTAAACGAAATATCGAAAAGCATCGAAGAAAAGAAATTTTGTACCGCTGTTTTCCTAGATGTAACCCAGGCGTTTGACAAAGTCTGGCACACTGGGTTACTGTACAAACTAAAGAGACTAATGCCAAGCTACTACTATCTTCTCCTTAAATCTTACCTTACAGACAGATTCTTCTCAGTCAAGCATAATAACGAAATCTCTGAATATTATCCAATAAATTCCGGGGTTCCCCAAGGTAGTATCCTTGGTCCCCTACTTTACCTGATATTTACCGCTGATTTACCAGAAGCCATAAATACTGTTACCGCCACCTTTGCTGATGACACTGCTATCCTGTCCACACATCAAGATCCTACTCAAGCATCCGAAAATCTCCAAAACCACCTAAACCTGTTAAACGAATGGCTCGATAAATGGCGCATTAAAATCAATCATACTAAATCAACACAAGTGACATTTACTTTGCGAACTAATTTGTGTCCCCCCGTTACTCTTAACGATGACCCAATACCGGTGAAGACTGAAACCAAGTACCTGGGCATGCACTTGGACCAACGCCTCACGTGGAAAAAGCATATTACAACCAAACGCCAGCAATTAAGTCTCAAATTTCGTCAAATGTATTGGCTTCTTGGAAGGAAATCAAAACTATCCCTATCCAACAAACTATTAATATACAAATCCATCTTAAAACCTATTTGGACGTATGGTGTTCAACTGTGGGGATGTTGTAAACCAACTAGGAGAAAACCATACAACAATTCCAGTCCAAAACACTTCGAGCCCTGGTTGATGCTCCATGGTACGTCACGAATCAAACTTTACACGAAGATCTTGGTATTCCATTTGTCGAGGAAGAAATACATAGATTTGCCCAAAACTACTACGATAAACTACAGGGTCATTCAAATAATCTGGTTCAGCAACTAACCACTCCGCATCCACCATTAAGAAGACTCAAGAGAAATTGGCCTTACGACTTACGAATACCCTAACATTTATAAGATGATTACTGCAGGAGTATCACTAATGAGTGGTTTCTCCAAACAAAGTCTGTTAAAATTACATCACATTTACTTAATGCTCCATGAGTAGAGCAGATTGTAAATTTACTAATAATAAAAAAAAAAAAAAAAATACTTATTGTGTTGGGGTCATTATGACCCGAGGGCCTATAGTTGTTTTATTGTCGTTAAATTGAAATAACAGTAAATAATAATAAGAAATAAGATGTAGGATTTATTATTTATTACATTTTATTACGTAATAGTTAGGTACATATATTTATTTGTTACAGTGTTGGCAATAGTAATATACATGAGCTTTACATAGGTATTTTGAGCAATTACAACATATCATGTTAGTTTTAATATAATTGGAAGAGGGACAAAAATGATATCTTTTACGCTTGGTTGTGGTTGATTGTCCCCTTACTTCGGCATTACTTGTTGAAGAACGTAACTTTAAAAACATTCCAGTTGCAGGAATACTTCGCCGTTTTGTAAGTTTTCCAGCATTTCAGGTTTAGTAAGTGAAAGGTACCAAGTTCGAGTAGTCAAGTACTCGAGAAGAAATCAGAGTAAGTGTTTCGAGCCAAGTGCGAAATCAGTCCTTTTCAAGACCAAGCCTGATAACGGAAGCAGAGTCCGCTTCCGAAACGTTACGCTACAAAAATAAAAACTATGTAAGTAGGCAACAACTTAATTAATCTTCTTTGCAGGTCTTCAACAATAGATGCGACAGCGCTAAAATGCATTATCTTCGTTTAGCATTGGCTTTATTCTTTCATGCTTCTCATGCTTAACTGTTCCCAGCCCTGCCAAATTTATTCATCAGTCTTTGAAATAATCTTGCATCTGGATGCTTTCTTTCAGGAAATCTCTCACCGCACACTCTGGATGCTAGAAGACAATTATTTTAGTATTCTCCAAGAATATAAGTCATTTCAATTGATTCTCGAATTGTATACTTCACTTTTATTACAAAATACTTCTTATTAAAAAAGATAATATGCACAAGATGTCACCAAATGTTACAGTATTACACAAATACTTGTCATGCCAACGAGTAGCAATTGCTTCGATTCATTGTGCCATGCCGCCTGTGATTTTATACATTTTCTGCGTAAATATAAATAATACCTCAAAAGTATGTTAAGATAGATATTTTCTGAATGAGCACACTATAAGTTTTCCAATGGCAAAATAATATACAGGGTGATGTATTTAATAAATTCAATTAAAATAGAAGTGAATCTAGAGGTGTTTGAAGAGAAATTTTAGAGACCCTGTATGATAGAATCCAAATGTAAAGATAGCATGAACTAGGTCAATATTAGATTACACGTATATTTTTCAAGGAAATTAATGAGTACTGGCAGAAATAAAACTGAAAAGACTATATTTTAGGCTAAATTTATAACTCGGCAACACTACATTTGACAATCTTACAAATTTGTAGTTGAACCTACAGATGCTGCAATTGCCACATAAAAAACTAGAGTATTCTATTTAAGAAAAATATATTTTTATTTTTTTTTATTATTATTTTATTTTTATCATGTTTGGTACACCCTGTATTTGGGACAATAATTTTTGATTATAGCAAAGATGACAAATTATAGGTTTCACAAACAAAATTTTTCCATAAGTACAATGGTTTAGTAACTATTGACCGACGCGCTTTTACTGGATTACTACCCTGTATAAATAATTTGGGTCCGGTCGATTTATTTTGACGTCTAGAATATGTGGCAGCTTCAAGTTCCAGCAACTTTGGCACATCCTGTATAAAGCAATAACCAGTAGATTTATCAATTTTATTGTGATGGAAGTGAGCACTTTTAGAATGCAGCAGCACCGTTTGGAAATAATCTTATAACACATATACATGGTGTCCCATTAATATTGCGAAAAAATTCAGGGGGAGTTTCGTTGACCAAAAATAAGAAAGAAAGCTCCTATGGACCTATGGGAAAATGCTTCGTTTCGGAGATACAGGGTGTTAACATTTAGAGAAAATACAAATTTTTACTAATATCTGGAGAACCCTGATTTCATTTTTTTTAATTTGGTATGTTTGTTTATAAAAACGGTGGACGTCTTCTGACATAATTTTATTTATTTTATCTATTCCAGCGGCGTCCGGGGACTCACTTCTGTTGATACTAACATGTAAAAATATGAAACGCCACTTAATTATACGATAAAAAATACAACTTTTTTTGATATCTTGCTTCGTTTTCGAGCAAAACACATTCCTAAGGGAAGTTGAAACAAAAATAGAAATTCAATATTTTAGTTATTTACTAATCAAATTTAACAATACATTTGGGGGAAAAACAACGTAACAAGCTAATTATACGATTAAAAATACAACTTTTTTGTCTCTTTACTTTTTTTGATATCTTACTTCGTTTGAAACCTAAGAAAAAGCAGTGGCATCTCATATTTTTACTTATTAATATCAACAGGAGTGAGTCCCCGGACGCCACTGGAATAGATAAAATAAATCAAATTACGTCAGAAAACATCTACCTTTTTTATAAACAAACATACCAAATTTAAAAAAAACGGAATCAGAGTTCTTCAGATATTAGTAGAGAACTTTTTAAATTTTAACACCCTGTATCTCCGAAATGACGCATTTTCCGACATATGTTCATAGGAACTTTCGTTCTTATTTTTGGTCAAGGAAACTCCCACTGAATTTTTTGCATTATTATTGGGACACCCTGTATAAAATTGGGTTTCCTGAAAATATGATTTTTTATGTTTTTATGATAATTAAAAGCAAATGCATGTTATTGTAAAATAACACGTACCCAGTTATTATAAATGATTGAATCGATTTTCTAAATTCATTGAAGTTACATGTCATAGAAAAACTCAAAAAGTTTGGAATTGTTGCAGCCGCACTTCATATTTAACACTGCAGCGACACTTTAGGACGGAGTACAATAAAGATCCACCAAACGCTAACTGCTTTCGGCTATGGTATACACGGTTTTAACCTTCAGGATGCCTCTGTTAGGGGAAAAACGGGTCGGCCTGCAGTGACTGAAGAAACTGAGGCACTTCGAATCATAGAGCACAGGCGTTGTAAGCTGAAACGTCCATGATATTGTAAAAGATAGTCATTGGACATCTTTTAGTTTGCCGTCTGCATGTTACACACTCCGTTATCGTGGAGCATGGTGCTCATGAGCGTAACATTTTTATTCCGTTTCAGAATATAGGAGACTACCGACGTATCCTTGGTAAAGTAAAATTTTGACGAAACAACTTCTTTCCTGTTGAAGACCAATCAACTGGCAATTCAGGCTTATTTTTGTGAATAGTGCCAAGCATGGTTATTTTTTTTTCAATGGAATCTGCCCCAGATCATACGAGGTAAAAAAATTATTACGTTGTGACCTTTTAGACCGTAAGTAAGATCTAGCACAACTCTTTTACCTTGACCTCTCTCTGAAGGTTCACCTTCTTTTTTCCCGAGGTAAACTTGCATGTTAAATGCATAATCAATTACAAAATCGCATAATGTCCAAATCTTGACTCCGTATTTAGCAGGTTTATTCACGATGTACTGCCTAAAAGGACAACGGCTTCTAAAAGGTACCAGTTGCTCATCTACTGTTACATTTTCGTGAACACTATAGAGCTTAAAAGAAACTTCGACTAGTTATCCCGGACTTTTCCCCGAAATTTTATTTTTAAAAAAGGTCATATGTTATATTAATTTTAGAAAAAAAAGTTTTTCCTGAGCGCCTTAAACTAAATGACTACATGATATTTAAATTTAGTATGCAAAGCATGGCAAAAATAGATTTAATATTTTTTAGAATATTGAACCTTTAATAATTTAATACTATTATTAATTATAGTACAATTGGCAAAAATTTAAACAAAATTATTAATATATTAGGAATTTTAAATAAAATTTGAATACACTACGTTTCAAATGAAATGCACCATATAATAATGCTATGATCTTGAAAGTATGGTAAAATAATGCTTTATTAACATGTACTGGGTTCCCCATATTAGACTATACAATTTAAAAGTCGAATAAAAGCTTTCTAATCAAAGTAAATTAACTTTTTAATGGACTAATATGTAACTTATTCTGTGGGATTTATGACTAAAGTAAATAACAATTCAAGTTTTAAAGATCAAGGAGGCGCCTGTCTATAAACAACGACTTAAGTGTTTCTGTCAAATATGCGTTATACGCAAACGATATAATTGCTCCAGTTTAACAATTTTCATTGCATAATGAATTATTCGATTCAAGAGCGTGTGTTTTCTGTGGAAGTCTACATTAGAACTGGTTCATTTGAAGAAGTTCGGCGTGCATTTCGACGGCAGTTTGGAAACAATAATAGGGGCGATGCACCAACATGCTTTACAATTGCGGCGTGGGTTCGTCATTGGCGTGAAAATGGCTCTGTGCAAAACATTAAAAAACCTGGACGTCGAAGAACAGTGCGTACGCCTGAAAATATTGAACAAGTGCAATCACTTGCCCTAGGAATATCTAAGGGAAGTCTCCACAGAATTCTGCATAAAGATATAAAATTTCACCCCTATAAATATCAAATGGCGCATAACCTCAGTGATCTAGACAAAGGAGCGAGGGTGACATTTTGTGAAGAATTTTTACATCAGCATCGTGGAGAAATTCATAATTTGCTAATGAGCGACGAAGCAAATTTTCATTTGGACGGTGTTGTTAACAAGCAAAACTTTAGATACTGGGGAGTAGAAAATCCTCACGAACTGTTTACCAAAAACCTCCACAGTCCAAAAGTCGTTGTTTGGTGCGGTGTAGCATCATTTGGAATTATCGGTCCTTATTTTTTTGAGGATGAAAATAACCGTTCTGTTACAGTTAATTCCGAACGCTACATAAACATGTTGCAAACGTTTCTTATCCCAGAACTAATTAGACGAGGACTAAATGGCGCCATATTATTCCAGCAAGATGGAGCAACGGCTCACAGCCAGAAACACTATGAGAATTTTGCGAGATTTTTTTGACGGCCGTATAATTTCCCAATTTGGAAATTTGAATTGGCCCCCGAGTTCTCCCGATTTAACGGCCCCCGATTTTTTTCTCTGGGGATACCTAAAGCAAAAAGTTTTTGCAAGTCGTCCCGCAACAATTCCCGAGCTGAAGGAGCAGATTCGAAATGAAATTGCAGGAATAAATGGAGAATTGCTTCGCCGAGTGATGATAAATTTTGAACTTAGAATTCAAAAATGCATTGAAGTCGAAGGAGGGCATTTGGAAGACATGATCTTTAAAACTTGAATTGTTATTTACTTTAGTCATAAATCCCAAAGAATAAGCTACATATTAGTCCATTAAAAAGTTGATTTACTTTGATTAGAAAGTTTTTATTCGACTTTTAAATTGTATAGTCTAAAATGGGGAACCCTGTATAAGATGATGAAATTTTGAAGGCAAAATATTAACAGGTAACAAGAAAATGTTAACAGTGTGCAGCATCGCCACGCACAGCAATGCAGGCGTTCACTCTCCGAGACATGCTTTCTATGAGATGGTCTATATCCTCCTGAGGCGTTTCATCCCAGGGTACCTGGAGATGGTGTCGTAATTTATCCAAGTTGTTTGTGGGCCTTGGTAGTTGCCTTAGTCTTCGACTCACCATGTCCCATACATGTTCAATAAGCGAAAGATCTGACGATCGCACAGGCCACGGCAATACTGATAGCTGCACTTGATCCAGAAGCATTCATGAAACATGTGCGGTATGTGGTCTAGCATTATCTTGTTGCAAAATACCATTTGGCAACGTCTGCATTAACGGTACTACCACTGGCTCCAAAACATTATCAATGTAACACTGAGCACTTAATGTGCCTAGAATGAACACAAGAAGAGATCTTCCACCAACACGTATGGCGCCCCAAACCATAACTCCAGGTGTTAATCCTGTGGATCGTCTTTCAACAAACTCTAAATTTCGACGTTCTCCTCGAAACCGCCGCACCTTCTGACGACCATGGTTTCGTCACAAACAAAAACAAGATTCGTCACTGAAGACGATGTTATTCCATTGAAGGCCCCAGTCCCGCCGCTCTTGACACCATGCCAATCTACAAGTCTTATGCTCTTGAGTTAACTGGGGTCGTCGGTACGGACGATACGAATGTAATCCAAAAGACTTAATTCTCTTGTAGGTTGTTGACATTGATAGGTGACGACCACTAGCTCCTGTCCAGTTCACCGCAATAGACCTTGTTGACTGAAACCGATCTCTTGTGACCATCCGCGTAAGAAGTCGTTCTTCACGATCATTGGTGCTGCGTGATGGTCTTCCGCTGGGACGAGGTCGTTGAATGCCTTCTTCAGACCAAGAAGGCCAAATACGGGCTACTGTGGTGTCGTCTCGATTAAGTTTTCTGCCGATTTCTCGAAATGACAAACCTACTTCCTTCATGCCGATAATTCTACCCCTGTCAAAATCTGAAACTTGAGCAAAGTTTCGTGGTTGTCTTACTGGGGGCATTTTTTCAGAATAAATGTGTCAGTTAAACAACAAAAAATTGACACTAAGTGACTAGATTTCTTAAAATGTGTAAATAAAAATTGTTGATAATTGATGTTAACAGTGGTGCAAAGTACATAATGATATGTTCTTTTTCATTGAAACTTCCATCGTTTTCTATATGGTACTGAAACATTATTTTGCCAAAATTTCAAAATCATAGCATTATTATTTCTAAGTGGTGCATTTCATTTGAAACGTAGTGTATATACACACAAATATATTCACAATTTAAATATCATCAATATAGATATTAATCAATGTAGTTTTCACAATAAATTCAACTAGAGTTTGGAAGGAAGAAGGACGTTCCTCTAAATAACCTGCTTTAAACCAAGCGCATTTGATAAGATTTTCAAATCTTGGAGAGCAAAATTGGTTGTAGACAAGATATTGGGGCTTTATTATATTTTCTCTTTGAAAGAGCTCCACATCCATATCTTCCATAATTACAAAATCTGAAAAGAATTTGACAAAATTTTTATAGTGTCGGAAAAAGTACACATCTAATAGCTGATCATATTGCGTGGCTCCCTCTGGAATTGTTAGCATAATAAAATTTTGTTCATCTGGTTTCAATCTGTTGAAATGAATTCAACGAGTCCACCAAAAGGGTTGAATTTGCTAAATCTGACGTTTGTGAAAAAACACATTTTTGAACCAGTCCAATATGTATCCTTTTGAGAGTTTTCCAGATTTAGAGACAGCTAGATGAATATTTTCCGCATAAAACATGATATTTTGGACAATAGGACCAAATTTTCCTACCGATATATATATATATATATATATATAAATTTTGTTTTAAATCTATATTATTATTTACATACATATTGTACGTATACATTTTTATCGCAGTTTAAGCAAGCATTTCTTTATCTAGGGTCAAACCTAACTTTCAGGTAGTCATGAATCTGTAGCGTGCAAAAATCGATATAGGATCGATTGCATCATTTTATCTGATTACTGTTTCTAAAAGCTACATTAAATAAGTATCTGTGACTTAAACATTTAGTAATGTACTTTAAACTTACTAATATCTGTTTTCTTTCCTATAATGAGTTAAAATTTATGTATTTATGATTTTACTAATGAGTATGATGGATTAAATGATATCCAAAATTATTCCTGTACTATAGCTAATTGCTACTTCACATATGATTTTCTTTTATCACGTACTCTTCTACATTTTACGAAAATTAGTTTTCTCTCGTATCTACTTCTGTATTTTAAAAGATTACTGGTTTTTACAAAATTTAACTTCAATTAATACTTATAACGCCATCTCTGAGATGAACGTAGGTTCTGGTTATTTTCAACATTCTTACATTTTATAGGTACCCGCCACTTTGCTAAATCACCATTAGATGGTGATATCATTACAGAACGGCATCTTACTTACATGCTTTATTCTGAAAACAAACATCTGTTAACAATATTTTAAATGAGATAACAAATGAAGCTGTAAAATTGTTTCTTGAGGAGTTGGCTGTCTGTTCAAAATCGCCATCGCTGTAGAAGGGTGGAAAATCTCTAGGACATTTTCTTGTTTCTATTTACTAGATGCTAGGTATCATTTTTATGGAAAATTTTTACTATATATTATCGTTTTGTTGTATACAAGTGATATGATCGTCATTTAAGGCGGATGTAATAGAAACATTTCACTACACCTACACATTTTGGTTTCACACACAAAAGAGTTTCACATTACTCCTTCAAAGAAATAAGTGTAACAAATTGTTTAAGGCATTTAAACTACCGCTCGTATTCGATCTTAGAGGTAACACCTTATCATTGAATAAACGTTTTCATTCTTTACTTTCGTTTTAGCAACTAACTTGTGTTTTTATAAAACTATGTTTCTATATATTTAAGTTTCTATCTATTGAAGTGTCCATATAACTTGACCGTTACGATTACATCCAAGTTCATGTTTACATTTGGTTGTCTGGATTGATGTAACAGGAGTATCCGTTCTGTATCTCGTTGGCTTGTTGTTTGGATTGTGTTGCGATCTGTAGCTCACATACTGGGATTGCTTGTTCGTTGTTTGGCTGCTTTGAAAAACGCATTAAGCATTCGCAAACACAGGTCAGTTCTTTCCTTTTTTTACGCACATATAAATAAATTGCTTTCTACAACGGAAAGAATACATCTACCTTAGTTCGGTTAACAAGTAGTTGGCAAACATTTTACTCTGAATAAGACTCGTTTCTAAATTGCCTTCAGCAGGTTACGATTGCCTACAAGCAAATTAAATATATTTATATTAATTATATAACAAGTATTTGTGAAACAGATTTACCTGTAGTGTAAGTTCGGTGATATTTTGATACCTGATTACAGCTAATTTTCAACACAATTTCTCTCATGTAGATCTGCTATATGTTAATTAAATAGACGCAGTGATCATGCAGCTATCTGTATATAAGCAAAATCTCTTAACAAAACCTCATACAGGGTATATGGTAATGGGAATCGAACTCATTACCTCTCGAATGCTAAATCTAAAGATGAATTTTTGACCTTTATGTTGAAAATGTGTGAAAACATTGTTTAAGAAAGGTAGGATCAATGTGAGTTAAATATCCACCGTGCAATCTTGACCTAGCTTCCTGCGATTATCATTAGCTTCTTCATTCAACAAGTTTTTAGGAGTCCGGAGGTTAAGGAGTAATCAAGAACCATAGAAGTTGTGCAGAAGTGGTTAGACAGGTTGACAAGGGACTTTCATCGATGAAGAATTAAACAAGTATGTCTGCCGATTCTTCAAACGTCTCAATAAAAATGGTGACTATGTAAAAAGGTAGCATAACGAATGTAATCACATTTGGTAATAAGTATATTTAGAATAGCTGTCCCTATTTTTTATATCGAATCGGTCCTTAGTTTGGTAAGAATTGAAGGAAAATTAATTAGAAAGGAATCCAAAATAAGCATAGATTTAAGAATAAATGCAACACTTAATTTCTAACCAGAATTCCTAAACTATAACCAGACGTTTTATTTCTATGTTCACGGTGGTTTTTCATGCCTCTCCCTGGGAGTGAGGTGGGGGTGAACTTTAAAATTTCAAATAGAATCCGCAATGTTTTATTTCATATTTGGAGACCACGTTTGAAAGTGCGCTTTTTCTCGAAACATTTTTTTTACTTTATACGGATGGGCCCGTAATTACCAATTATATTTTTTTCATTTTTCTTTTCGTTTTACTTTAAATGTTACTCCAATTAATAGAAACGTTTTAAAAATTTCTTTGGACATAAAATTTCACGTTATTATGGAGACCTGCTATAAAACAAATCGTCAAGATGGCTTCTGACAATTGGTTTCAAACTGTGCTTCATCTTGCTGAAACAAAACATTTTCATGTGGTGGAAATAATTCTCTAACAGCTGGAACAATTTCATTGCGAAACAGACGTAAACGTAGCTCGCAATTCAAATTTCCATTTATGAAGAATGGCCCAATAATTCGAACTCCCACAATACTCGTCCACACATTGAAGAAGTGTGACCACGTGAAGATTATGCTTGTACAATTGTGTTTATTTGCGGTACCATTGAAGCAAGATGTAGACTCATCGAAAAACAATTTTTTGTAAAAAAAAATTATGATCATTTGCAATTCTGTTTATTATAAAATCGCATAAAACAGAACTATAAGGTCGGGATAATCTTCACTCAATTCATGTACTGGACTTTTTGCGGTCTTAGCTCTTCGGACCATAAAATGTTCAGGACGGAGTTTTTGTGACGAGACTTGAGCATATATTCTTCAATTGAAAGCAACACGTTAAGGGTCGCGCTGTTTGTGGACGCCCAGTTTGCGGAAAATTATTAGTTCAGCGATTTATATTAAATCCTGGTATTATTCAACATTCTTGATAGTTGATGCTGTTTAGTTAGTGAATTTCAATCTTTGTCTGTGGCTTAGTGTGGACCACTGTCCGCATTTTCTTAGTTTTCTTAATGCACCTTCGCCTACAATTAGTTTAATACTTTTGAATTATTGACAGAGTTATGTTGTAAAACATTGTTTTTCTTTCGTTTTTAACTTATTACTTCAAGCGCCATCTTTTTGTTGTTCAGCTATTTCGACGTTTATGACTAACCTTTTACATGTTGTTTTTTTAGGCTTGCAATATTTAAGAAAAAAAAACACTTTGAATGCTTTAATTGGTGTACTTACAAAACTTAAGTAAATATTTTTTTCAATCTTCCCGGAGATTTTTTATGGAGTATTTAAAATTACATCAGTTACCGAATTTAGTTTAAACATTTTAATTGGGAGACCTATTTTAATCGGAAGTTGAAAACGTCCAATTACCACACATAAATGACAAAATTTTACTATTTTAATTACCAAGGACAGTTTATCGTTCACTTAAGCAAATCAATTTTGTAAATTTTTGTGCTCCAAGCTTGGGTATTTCTAATTAAAATGGATTTAATGTATACATACCTAAATAAATAAAAATTTAGTGCATTCTTACATACGATAGCTGTAAAATTCATGTTATGCATTTCTGTTTGGAATATTTGTGTAATTCGAACTGTCAAATTTGACGCTTTACGCTTTTGTAACGACATTTATATTTGTGAATGTCTTGTCAGTATTCGATACATGCGAATTTCAGTTGCAGAACCAATAAGTTTAGAATTTAAGTACATGTACTTAAATCATCCGGAGTCTCGAGTAAGTGTTTGACAAATTTATGTATTTGAATGTTTTTTTTAATAACAGGGCTTTCGCTGTCACATGTGTGTATATTTTAATATTTTTTTAAATGCCCAAACGGTTATTCTACTTCTTAATGGATGCTGGAGTGTTGTAATTTATTTAAAAGAATAATATACACGTTTGTCAACATAAGTGAAGTTTCTTTATCGAACGTACCCTTTGTTTACCACAAAATTGTTTTACCTTTTTATTGATGACACCGATTTTTGTGCCCGGTGTTTTATCATTATTTGAGGCTGTCGGGATCAAGTACCAGGGAATATTTTCCACGGCATCCTGTCCCAACCACGCCCAAATTAAGCATTGCAAAGATGGCTGGATAGGTAAGTGAGACCTTTTGCGAGGGAAGACAATGTGCTTTACAAAAATTCCGACGCCTAGGTTGAGACTTTTCGTAAACTCGATCTTAGTTCGGAATAGGATGCCACGGTCCATAGCGGATAGCAGCACCATACTGATGTTGATAAAACAGTAGGGCACCGGTGTCGACGACTGATGCCTATCATATTAGGCTCGGTCTCTAGCACGCCATGCTTCAAGATGCTTGTCCGTTATCTCTGTTCACTCCCGATCCACCCCCACCAGCAATAATTTCGCGCCGTGGATGAAGTGCTTGTTAACGCACTGACCCTAAATGCCCTTATCTGTCTTCAAAGGAGGGAATTCGACGCGGTCTCCCATTACGCAATCGAGAGAGCTCTCCAGCGCTTCGAGGTGGATGACCAGTCGGCAGGGTTTCTTACGGCGGGATACTCCAACTCCCGTACGCAGATGCTCGTTGGATCCGCCATTCGAAGGGGCGTTAAGCTGGAGATTCGATATCTCCAATCTTATTTAACTCGCTCATGGACTAGTTAGTGTAAATTTTTGAGACCGCTGACACCCTTATCGCCGTTGTGTTATCTCTACCTTTAATGTTTCAGTGAGAAGTATGTTTGTCCGGTGGGCTGGTGACCTTAGGACTGCTAAAGAACAGAGGCGCCAAGCTTGAGCGTCATATTCGGATAACGCTTTGATGCAAGGAAGAGACTGCGTAATCGAGTCGTTAGGTGGACACCTAGTTATAGAAAAGGTGGAATACATCGCCATCTGGCTGAGACCCAACCTTCTTCCTGTCAATGGTATTCCATCTAACCCACCACCCAAAAGCCTGTCTCTTTCCGGAGTCACGTACTCTAGGTCTGTCCGGCAACACGTTTGTCGAGTATTCGGAAACATGACCGCTGCTGCGGTCGACTAAAGACTATCTCGGAGCGCAAGAGATCGCTTGTAGGAATGGAATTACATCTACGTCTGTCAAACGTCGCTCTTAGAAAGCCAGACCTAATCCCTTCCTGGGCTGAAGAGGTCGTAGTTTGCGAAGTGGCGATCCCCTGAAGTGTACCACGCTACCTCAATGCCGTGTACCAAGTTAAGGTTGTCTATTATTCAGAGCGTCCTCATCCACATTGCACTTGTAGCTGGGGCGAGACGTACACGGTGCCGCAGCACTGAGCGAGTTTGCACTGTACTAAGCCTGACAGCATGTCTTGATCCGTGGCAGTTGGGTTTCTTAGAATCTCGTTTACTTGATTCGCAATTTGATGTTCTTAGGGTAGACTAGATTTATATTTTACCGTTTTCGTAGACTAAGTATATTATGTACATTTGAGATGTAAAAAGGGGAATTGACATTCTACATTTTTTAAGGGGCCCTATTAAGATCTTTAAACTGTAATGAGCCGCCTACACCCCTTTTCGCGTCAACGCGTAGTTTGGCTAAACCGGGTACACGGTTCTACGTGTACCGTGAGAAAAGTTGTGCCTTCTCTACGCGTAAAAACTTTTAAACACCTCTTTACAATATAGCAACATGCCGTAGATTTTATCCAATTAAGAGGTAATAAATGAACGTTGCACTCATCATACGACCGAACTAGTTCCCCGTACCCGCGCATCATCAGAAAATCATTTTTTTTCAGTTTAACTAAGGACTGCTTAGTTTAAGTAAATTAGTATTTAAGCGTCAAATATTCTCAGCACATTTCCGTAGATTTTTTAATTTGTTTTATCGATTTTTTTTTGTATATCTCCATAGAGATGCCTAGGAAAGATGGTAAGACACTGTGTGGTGTTATATTCGGGTAATCTAATTTGTGCGATCGGTAAAGAATCAAAAAAGTGTTTTAAGTAAAAGTCGTTTTACCCCTAGGATCCATATATAAACGGGTTTTCGTTCAAAAATTCAAAATTTACCCCCGCCTCTCTTCCAGGGGACGGCATCAAAAATCACCTACGGCATCAGTGAATGGATTTGAAAAAATAATTAAATACGGTTTTTTTTTATTTTAATGCAATTTTATTTTTCCAGATAATTGACTGTTCTGGAACTTTTGCCCGCTCTATATCTGATAAACCGTAATACTCGTATTTAGAATGATAATTACCTGTAAGTATAGCATAATGGTTCATTACTTGACAAAGAAACTATAAGAATAAAAAAGGTAGATAATTATACAAAACCCACTTTACAGCCGCCGCTTGTGCAAATGCTTTGTACTTATACCATAACAAATAAGTTCTTCGTACGTAATGTTAAAGTTTGCTATTGTTTAGCCAATGTATATACCTGGTTACAATTTTAAAAATTTTATTTATAAAGACCAGATTTTGGAATGTTGTTTGTTTTCTCTTTAGTGTTAAAATATATGTATTATTATCTTTAATGTTATTGTGTAGTTTCTTTGTATAATTTCAGTAAACCATCAAAACAAATTTGTACACAAAAATTCGCAATACAAAGTAGAATTCCAAAAATAATAATAATACGCTTTTAACGCTAAAAACATTTTTAACTCGGGTGTTTATGAATTAAATTATCCGATTTGTAATTTAGGTCAGATAGGTCAGACAATCAGAAATTGGAGAGACAGGAGTAGAGTAATCGTATGTGTTAAAAAAAATAAGATAGACTGCTTGTAACATATCTGCTCTAAATTACGACAGTATTGCCAATTGTGTGATTACAATTGACAACGTTAATCAACCTTTGCTGTTTATGCTTAGTAATGTTAGTGAGTTAAAAAAAGTACGGATTTTCCTTTTTTGCTACGTTTAGTGTTTAATAACTCATATAGGGCGTTTTAGCAAACATGGTGCAAGCTTTTAATTGAAATTGGCTAATCAAGAAAGAGATTAAGTGTTACTGAAACCTATGGACCGCTGCACTTTTGCGCGCTCGTTTTAAATAATTAACTTGAAAGTTAATCTTGAAAGTACATAAATTAACGTCAAATTTTTTTTCTTAAATAATATTTTATAAACATGTCCCATACTCGTTTTTAGTTAAGTTAATTAATTCAGTTTCTTTATGAATATATATAATATTAAAGCAAGGTCGTAAGCATACCTAATAACTGCCGAAATCCTAACTTGAAAACTTAAAAAATGACCATAATTTATATTTTATATAATAACAGTCATTAACACACTGTTTTGAAATAATTTAGAAAACGTTTAACTTATTTTTATTTAGAAGTTTGACATGGGTAACTTTAACAGTGTATAAACCTGTGCACCTTTTCAGTAATTTATGGATGCCAACAATAAAAACTGTTACAATTAACAAATTAGATATCATTTTTTAACATGTTGAAGCTTACTTAAAGAAAATTGAATTCTGACTAGTCTGAAATTGACAAATGAGGTGTTTTATAATTTTTTGGTTCACACATTAGAAATTTAAATTAATTTTTATAGCCGACCTATTTTTGTTTAGTGTTACACCCTAATTTAAATACTTTTGTAAAAGGTAACAGTGATTTCAGGATCTTTTAATATTGCTAAATGACGGTTAACAATGCAAAATATCTGCAAATAAGTATAAATTCCTGATATGGATTTTGAGCTCTGTGTATTGCTAAACAAGAATAGTAATACAGAATAAAAAGAAGAGTCATTTGTGCAAGGTTTACACAGTCACGTTGAATTTACTGCTGACATCTATAGTAGAGAAGTTAAACTAAACTTAACAGGAAAGTTAGACTTTCACAGTTATGCAGAATTACAATTACCGATTTCGTTTATACTAAATTTTACTAAATTTAACATTTAAGTGCCATCTACTAAGACAGAGGTACCTACAAGTAATTCAGTATACAGTGAAACTTCTTGGTCCAAGTGGTACAATCACTGGTCACCTAATTCGGAAAAGCTAAATTAAAGAACCAGAAAAGGTAGACCTTCACAGTTATACAAGAATTGCAATTACCAATTTCGTCTGTTCTAAATTAATATTTAAGCGCCATCTATCAACACGAACGTAACCTACAACTAATTCTGTAGTTCTTTGTCCAAGTCATTGATTATATACGAAGTATATAATCATTGTCCAAGTTATTGATTATATATTTCGTATAAGATAGGTCACAGGGTAGAAAAAAATATTACACATCCAACCACAATTATTTTACTTATGCAGTGCTGCTCCTATAGATACAAGGAAAAAGCAGACAGATTACATTTTCAATCATAACAAATTGTTTGTATCTTAACTGTGGAAATTAGTTTTGATACCATTTACAAGCTGCCATATTATTCCATTGATAAATACTATTAAATGCCACAGTATCATTTTTAAAAGGAAGGTTGTCTCAAACTTTAAATTTTATTCTTTTTTTATTCTATTATTGCTATTCATAACGTACAAAAACATTATTGGTGTCAATTTAGTGAAGGAATGTGAGCGGGTGTCACAAATTTATTCTCGTTATAGAGACCTACAGAGACAACTCAAATGGGACAAAATACATGTTAAAAATTACTATTAATAATAATTTTTAATTACATATTTACCTTTGAACTTATTCGTTCATAACAAAAACTTATAATAAAATACATGTTGTATAATTCACTATAAACAACCATGTACAGGCTGTCCCAAATTCGAGGGCAAGCATGGGGATCTCGCTTATTATAAGAGATAGGATATAGGTTTAAATTCGCCACTTTTGCTAAATTCTATGCTGAGTAATAATCTGAAAAGAAATTTGAGCTAACTCGAATGGATTTGGTTTTATGCTCAAAAAACTAAAAATTTCGATTTTCGTTTTTCGCGTTTGGCCACCTTATTATTAGGAATTTTCAAAATTCGATTAAACATTATTAAGGCAAATTTTTACGCACAATACTAATACGGTATTAAAAATATTATGTGACGTTTCGTTTATTCCGAACCATCATCAGGTTTATTTTTTCTTATGGGGGTTAAGATATATTTTTATGTCGTTGGATGGAGAATGTTATGCTGATTTTAGCAATATATAACACTTTATGGTTTGATCGACTGCGAACTAAAATAATGAGAAAAATACGAACAAGATTCCGCCTTCTTGGATCCAGCAAGGAATAATTACAGTAGTTCTACTTATTTAATTTGTTAAACTCGTTAGAACATCCAAAAAAATATAAAAACAGTTAAACAATTTAAAAAAAAAACATTAACAAACAACTCAAACAAGTAGGTCTATGTAACACGGTCATAATAGCGACAACGCAAATTTATCGATAGGTAACAACAAAATAATTACACAGACAAACAAACAAAAATTATTATAATAAATGTTCGAACAAGTTTCCTCCTTCTTGAATATAGTAACGAATTCTTCTTCTACAATTGTTTACGCTTCTTTGAATGGTTCGCCTGGGAATATGACGAAGTTCATTAACAACCCTATTCTGGAGTTCATCTATATTTTGCGGTGGCGTCTTATAAATCATATTTTTTAAATAGCCCCAGAGGAAGTAATCTAAAGCGGTTAAATCTGGACTTCTTGCTGGCCACCTAAGTGGTCCCCTATTTCCCATCCATTTATCAGGAAATTCACCGTTAAGATATTCACTTATTATCGCAGCATTATGAGGAGCTCCGTCCATTTGCCACCAGAGAGTCCATCTTTCGTTTAGCGGAACATCATCCAAAAGGTCTGATATTTCGTTTGTTGGAAATGCGAGGTAGCGTTGAGACGTTAGCATACCTTCGTAAATAATTTGCCCAAGGAACCTATCCTTCCAGATTCCAACAAACACATTAAAGGACCGGTGGCCTTATCCTCGCATTTGCGTGTTAATTCGTGGATTTTCAACGGACCAGTAGTGCTCGTTATTACGATTAAACATTCCATTAGTGGAAAAATTGCATTCATCCGTCCAAATTATTTGATTGAGAAAGTTGCGATTTTCCAGCATTTTGGTATTAAGTTGGTTACAAAAATCCAACCGTCTCATATCGTTCCCAGGCCGAAGAGTTTGACTAACGTGTAACTTAAATGGTTTATAACGGTGTTGCTTTAACACTCGCCAAACTGTCGTTTTTGGCACTTCAATAGTTTGCTCTATTTCTCTGGTAGATGTTGAAGGATTTTCTTGAACCTAAGATGGATAACATAAAGTCATAACTCTCCAAAAAAATGTCTGCTGAAATTAGCAGTGAAGTGAGTGGAAATTCTTATAATTAGTATAATACTAACAAATAGTACCTGATGTAATATTTCTTCTTCGGCATCTCTGTCTAGTCTGCTACCATATGCATTTCGAGATTTCTGAAGACATCCAAATTCTCGCAAATTTTGGTCTAATTTAAAAAAATATCTCTGGTTTGGTTGCTGCCTCTCCGAATATTCCTCTAAATATCTTCGTTCTGCTCTGACACTATTTCTATTGCAGCTATAAGATATCCTTATCATGTCTCGTTTTTCTGAATTTGAAAACATTCTAAAGAAACTTGCAAATTTTAAAGCACTAACACGAAGGATCTTGCAGTTATTACCCTTTTTACAATTAGAAAATGACATGACAAAAGCCAACTCCTGAGTTTTGTTTGATTCATGGGTATCGTGATAATTTAATATTTAGTTTTTAATTTAAGTGTATTTTAGTTCGCAGTCGATTAAACCATGAAGTGTTATATATTGCTAAAATCAGCATAACATTCTCCATCCAACGCCATAACAATATGAGTAGTACACCGACACTTGCGCCGCCATCTTGGATTTTGACGTCACAAGACCGCCCACGTGGGGGACTGGTTTTTCCACCCTTATTTTTACACGCTTACGTGTAGGACGTGTTTTTCACCCTATTTTGCACATCCACGTGTGAGACCGGATTTTCCACCTTATTTTTACTCGCTTACGTGTAGGGCGTGTTTTTCACCCTATTTTTCACATCCACGTGTGAGACAGGATTTTCAACCCTAATTTTTTACACATCCACGTGTGAGACCGTATTTTTCATCCCTAATTATTTTTATATGCCCATGTGTGAGACCGTGTTTTCAACCCTTATTTTTACACACCCACGTGTGAAACCGTATTTTAAATCCTTTCTTTTTCATCCCTAATTAAAGTTTTGATTTTTAATGGCATACGTGAAGGGCCGTATTTATTACCCTTATTTTGAGATGATCTTTTAATTATTTTTATTAATTAATTATCCTAGGGAAATTCTTAATCTGATAGCTTTAAGATGATTATGATCTTTAATTATTTTATTAATTAATTATTTTTAGCCCCTGGAAAATGATATAAAAGATAGTTTATTTAATTTTGTATTTTACTATTAACATTTATTAGAACTTGTTTATCAGATATTATTTAAAGAATTGATTAGGTAATAATAATTACGTACACATTTTATTTTATTAGCGTATTTTTTACCAATGAGATTGTTATTACATTTATTTTAATGCCTATCTACAGGTTGTATTTAGGGTGGGGCTGGTCTAGGGTTAATCTTAGGGTTATTTGGTGGTATTAAGGTCCTTCTGGCTATATTAAGAACAGTGCCCCTGGAGGTTAGGCAAATGCACACGCATACAATGATGGAAATTGCATAATTAATAAGATATTATTAAAATTATCGACCCTATTGCTTTAAAATGGCCGCATGCTATTGGATGATCTTTTACCTAAAACGTTGTATTTCCAATAAGGAGGTTCTTGTGCGACACGTGTAGGGCTTCGCAACTTGTTCTCAGGCCTTCGCCCCTGGCTGGAGATGGTGTGGGAACCTAACCTTATAAGACAAGTGTAGAGCTTAGCTCCTATCGTGGGCCCCTTGATGCAATTGTATGTTGTTCTAACTTAATCTTACAGCTGTAGGCCTTCGACCCATCATACAAAATTGTATTCTAATAAGGAGGTTCTTGTAAGGTAGGACTTGTATCAGGGTCGGCGCCCTGGTCCCCTTGAGTAAAAATTGATTTTAGCGCCATCTAGTGGCGTATAGACTAATGAACATTTTCTGAAGATGATAATGCACACCTCTCTCTTGCTCTATCTTGTTTCTTCCTTCCACCTCTCTCTTTTCTCAGACACGCACAAACAAATCAATTAATTAATCAATCTCAAACAAAGCACGCTCGATCACCAGATCAATCTCAACCAATCAACCGAAATTATGTCTTATAGTTCGCGGGAAACAGATTACAGTTGAAACTGAATACATTCAAGTCTAATTAAGTATGACGTGAAATAATAAATAATTTCTACCCTAATGAAATGATGCTTTATGTATAGGCAGATCCTCTAAACAGCCACCACCTATACATTCGGAACATCATATCTGATTTATTTGCATGTTCAATTACTTACACACAAAATTGTTTCATTGTAATGTGTTCATTAACATTTGTAAAAACCCATTAAAAAGTAATAATTACTTATATAACATAAAGTTAAATTAAAATAACATGTTTTTAAGAATATCAAGTTGATATAACGGAAATAAAAGGCAAAAGGTTTTAATGGTTTATTATTATATAGGTGAATTAACAATAACTATAAGTTTAAATCCATGAATGCGTACTTACTATTTTTGTAGAGCGGATCTTATGACGTTATCCTATAAGCATGATAATACATTTTAAAAATCTTTATCGGCATTTTGTTAGCAATATCAGGTAAAAACATAGATTAAAAATAATACGCTCACCTTTAGAAGTTTTTCCTTCAACGCTGTCATATGCTAAACTGAATTTTTTATACAACATACCTCACTAAAACACGCTTTGTGAATGGCTGAATATAAAACACTCGATTACATACCGGACATTAACTATTTAGAAAGTAATACAGAAAAACCTGAATTCGTATTTAATAATTATGTTGTACTTACAAAAATTTACATTCAAAAACACAAATATTTTAAACACGTCTAATACCACTAATGTTGCATCATAATAATAAAAGCTCATTATACAGTGATTACACATTAAACACTTAAAATATTTAACTTTATACAGCGTCTATTATTACATAGAGATGGGGTTATTCTTAAATTTAATTGATTTCGATAGAGCTCTGGAAATACTACAACCGTTCGAAATCTTGCTTCTTCTCTCGATATCAAAAAAGCTATACTAGTGATACATTAAGTAAGCATAATAGCGGATACAGTTACATTGCTAACGATTATTGATGTTTTTTGCATGAGATTTTTTGAATGAGACAGCCTCGCAGGTATTTTTTAAGAAAAGCTATACACATCTCACGAGATCAAATGAGATTTTTTTTGAGATACAATCTCCTCATCATCTGCACCTTGAACGATTATATTGTAACCTATAAAGCAAGCTAATAACCCTAATAGTTTATCAGACATTATTACATGGACACGAGGTTAGCTCTAAATTAAATGGTTTCAACGCTGCTCTGGGAATGCTGTACACACTTTAGTCTGCTCACCGAAGTTGTACCGTATTCACTTTCTTCAATTTTTATCTGCACTCTGTTTCGAAGCTGTAGTACGTTTTTCTAATACATAAACAGAATCTTCAATACTGTGATACGTGTAGCAGCAAAACACATTAGCTAGTTAGTTTCACCTCTATATTACTTTACATGCAAGCCTAATCTTATCATAAATAAATACATCTGTCAGAAAAAAGCTAATTAAACATAACTCCACGGCTAGGGTATAGCAAGCAACGCTTCCAATTATAGCTCTTCGTCAACACAATAGGGCCTACAATTACATACAATCGACTATCACTGCTTTAGCACGAGGATCAAACGAAAAAACACGCACGCACCCACGTAAGCACACACGTTCGCACGCACGCACGCAAGCTCGCACGTACGCTCGCACGTACGCACGCACGTGCGAACGCTCGTACGTACGCACGCACGTTCGCACGTACGCACGCACGCCCGTACGTACGCTCGCACGCACGCACGTATGCACACACACACACACACACACACACACGAGAGAGCGAAAACACGCTAAAGCGAAAAACTTGTAAACTTGCAAACATGAATCAAGACGGTGGAGCATCGCTAGGAAAAAAAACAGGTTTATTAACAAAACCGAAGGAAAGCTTAACGTTTTGAAAATATATTATTATTATTATTATAAACAACATCATCATGATTTTGAGATTTGCCCTTCCCCCCTACCTCATCGCTCTTCTTTCTCTTCTGTGAACCATCATCTTGGATGTAAGATACACCCAGCTCAACCACGTCATCGCTTTCATCATTATCTTGAACGGTTATGTTGTAATAGTTTATTAACAAATCAGTAAAATCTCTAATGTCCGCTGATGTTGGCTCATAAACAGGAGAATACATTATAGTAATGCTCACTCGATGACAGTTACACTTTAAAGAGCGAAACACACGAGAAACGAGAACGCAGCTAGCCTTGGGTCTTGTGCGCAAGCGTACTCGTCAACGTTCGGGTAGAATCGGACATCTTCGGGGATGTCTGAAGTATTGACCTAACCACACTCTAACATAGCCCCTGGGGGCATGTTTATAAATCTAAACGCCTCTTTTATGGTCGAGGTATTTTCTCCTAAGACGCCAGAACGTAGCTAGCCTTTGGTCTTGTGCGCAAGCGTGCTCGTCAACGTTCGGGTAGAATCGGACATCTTCGGGGGTGTCTGAAGTATTGACCTAACCACACTCTAACATAGTCCCCTGGGGGCATGTTTATAAATCTAAACGCCTCTTTTATGGTCGAGGTATTTTCTCCTAAGACGCCAGAACGCAGCTAGCCTTTGGTCTTGTGCGCAAGCGTACTCGTCAACGTTCGGGTAGAATCGGACATCTTCGGGGATGTCTGAAGTATTGACCTAACCACACTCTAACATAGCCCCCTGGGGCATGTTTATAAATCTAAACGCCTCTTTATGGTCGAGGTATTTTCTCCTAAGACGGCGTCTTACAGTCATTGTGTACGTAATTATTATTACCTAATCAATTCTTTAAATAATATCTGATAAACAAGTTCTAATAAATGTTAATAGTAAAATACAAAATTAAATAAACTATCTTTTACATCATTTTCCAGGGGCTAAAAATAATTAATTAATAAAATAATTAAAGATCATAATCATCTTAAAGCTATCAGATTAAGAATTTCCCTAGGATAATTAATTAATAAAAATAATTAAAAGATCATCTCAAAATAAGGGTAATAAATACGACCCTTCACGTATGCCATTAAAAATCAAAACTTTAATTAGGGATGAAAAAGAAAGGATTTAAAATATGGTTTCACACGTGGGTGTGTAAAAATAAGGGTTGAAAACACGGTCTCACACATGGACATATAAAAATAATTAGGGATGAAAAATACGGTCTCACACGTGGATGTGTAAAAAATTAGGGTTGAAAATCCCGTCCCACACGTGGATGTGCAAAAAATAGGGGTGAAAAAACACGTCCTACACGTAAGCGTGTAAAAATAAGGGTGGAAAAACCGGTCCCCCACGTGGGCGGTCTTGTGACGTCAAAATCCAAGATGGCGGCGCAAGTGTCGGTGTACTACTAATATGTCTTAACTCCGATAAAAAAAAATAAACCTGATGATGGTTCAGAATAAACAAAACGTCGCATAATATTTTTAATACCGTATTAGTATTGTGCGTAAAAAGTTGCCTTAATAATGTTTAATCGAATTTTGAAAATTCCTAATAATAAGGTAGCCAAACGCGAAAAACAAAATTCGAAATTTTTAGTTTTTTGAGCATAAAACCAAATCCATTCGAGTTAGCTCAAATTTCTTTTCATATTATTACTCGGCATCGAATTTAGCAAAAGTGCCGAATTTAAACCTATATCCTATCTCTTATAATAAGCAAGATCCCCATGCTTGCCCTCGAATTTGGGACAGCCTGTACATTCGAAAAAATGTAATGTATATGTTACGCCGAATCCGCGGAAGTGCATAATACATGTAAACCGAAAAATTTTGCCTAATTCATGCAATAGGCCCCTGACTTGCAGATTACATGAATTAAGCATTTTGGAAGACCTCGTTGCATATTTCATGAAATTCGCAAACTAGTTATTCCACTATCTGATAATTACTATCAACTAAACAGAATCATTGTAGAATGCAAATTGATTTTATTGAAAAGTTACAAAATGCAGATTTTCTAATATAATAGTAAATCATGGGTATTATATTAAAAACATAGAAAAATTCTAATACCATATATTAGTTACATTAACTTGAAATATATATTAAGTTTACTTATTCATGGTTATTACATGATTTACCAGTATGACACGCTGAATTGCACGAATATTTACTTTTAACACATTTGCATTTATTTGTACTGCATCCCCGTGTACAATTGCACCTCCGGTAGGTAGCCTTTTCCGGAACCTACAGAGTCCATACGTACAAGTGTCCTTATATTATACTCATTCTTAGGCACGTTACTGATTTTCATTTTCTTGAAACTAGTCGATTGCAAACAGTTTCTCTCCAACCATGTACTAATAATCCCATACTTTGTTCCTACTCTAAATTTCCCTTCTTTTTCTTCTATAACTCCAATCAAGTTAGCTGGATCCCCTCTTCCTCTGTCAAACTTACTAATACCTACAATTGAAAACATAAAGAGAAATAAAATGAAGGATAAAAATACCTTACATTATTTTTTTACCTATTAAAACATTGTCACCTGTCGCTAATGGTTCAAGTCTTCTGTTGGACCTCTCTACCATTTACCTGGCTTCTTTTAATATACTTTGATGAGCGATCCTTCTTAGCTTCAGAGCTGGATGTTCTTCCTCTTCAGAAAGTTCTGCTCCTTCATCAGTGGGACTGGACAAGTCGTTTTTATCGTTACCTAGCACACTCATGCCTGTATAAGCAAAACATAAATAAGCAAAGAGAAAGAAGTAAATATTGTTGATGCTCATTCATGGTTATAAATTAGATTTTCTTCTATATTTTCATCTATTACTATGTCTGCTTGCTGTATAAGAGATTCAAAATCAGTTTCGTTGTTTGATAAGTCAGCAGTTAGTTTTTTTTCATTTCTATTTGCTCCTTCATCGTTATGAATTGGATTTTCTTCTATATTTTCATTTATTACTATATAAGAAACTCAAAATCAGTTCCGTTGTTTGATAAATCAGCATTTAGCTTTTCTTAATTTCTATTTGCTCCTTCATTGTTATCAATTGGATTTTCATCAGTATTTTCATTCATTATCGTATCAACAGTATCCACGGTTAACTCTTCTTCGTTTTTATTTGTCTGTAGTAGCTGTTCTACATCCTCCTCTAATATTTCGTTAGAAATTGCTTTCAAAAATTCTTCTGGCACCTTAGAGCGCAAACCAAGCTTTGGGTTTTGTCCAAACATAGCTTTATAAGGCTGCATCTTGATAGCTTCATGATAATTGGTATTCAGTGCCCATTGAACATATCGCAATCCTGTAGACCGCGATGAAGTCTTATTATCACGCATCCACGCGATTAATGAGTCTTTCACACTAGAATTGCTTCTTTCTACACATCCTTGACTTTGAGGGTACCTAGGTCTACCGTTCACTAAGAGCAAGTCTTGCCAAAGGGAGAGAAAGAGAGATAATGTGTAAAGGTTAAGGACTTTCGCTTTAACTGTAACTCGTTAGTGCGATTCTTACCTATATGAAAGCATCGCATCGCTAAATTTTGCCTATATGATTAGATCTGATGTTTGTTAAAGAATTGCAGGACACTTTTCGCAATAAAGTCCTTACCCTTACCTGTCTGTATACCTTGAGGTATCTTTTCGCATCTTTGAAAAATAACCGAAAATAAGTCGATTATAGAACATGTAGTTTTTCAGCTTCAGAGCTCGTGTCCACGCCATCTTGCTAAATACATCGATAGCGTCAGTGTATATTTATACGCGTCATTATATTTACTAAGATTTCTCATATCGCGAAAATCCGCTTGCCACAGCTCGTAAATGTTGCTCACAATATATGTATTTCGAGTAAATTTCTCACTACAGGTTTATGTATAGTGTACGCTACTTGTTTCTGTAACCGCGTTCTAATATCTTCCCTAGGGGCTTGTTTATAAATCTAAGTTCCTTTTGAGAAGGGTATTTCTGCAAAGGCAAAGCTTGTATGTAAAATAGACTTATGTGATGGTATGACAACCCCATCATCTGTAAAACCCGAAAATTTAAAAATAGCACTCTAATAAGCGGTCGGCATGCGTGCTTAACCTGATTATAAAATCTAAATCTATTTTTTTTTGGCACAGGTATTTCTGATGAGACAGAACTTTTATGTATGTTAAATAATATAGAGGCGAAATCTAGCTTAAAGGAGAGGACACAGGCAATTCGCTGCATACATCACAATATTAAATAACCTGTTTGCGCAAATATATATTTAGTTTTGGCTGTTGACGGTTTACACGAAGAGTTTGATAGACATTTTATTCTAAGTTAGCTAGTAATTCAATTTAATTATAACAGCTTCGCAATTTCATTGCATCTCTCCAACTAGTCTAGCCTGTGATAGCTAAAAGCCCAGATATATACATGTACACTGTTTATTATTATTGTTTACGTCCAATTGCGAAACAGCACATTCCCTTAGTATAACAAGTTAATTAACTGATTACGCAATACCCATTAACTTTTATTATCATTATATGGAATGTAGCAGCGTATTTAAAATCAATTATATATGTTAGCTTTATCTTGATTAGCCTCTTTAATATCAAAAATAATCCAATTGTTTATTAGCTTTAAAAAGTAGATCAAAACACAATCCACACGTGGGCATACAAAAAAATGGCTGCCAAGGTATTCCCAGGGTTATAAAAATCCAAGATAGAAAAATTTTAAAATGTTTGTAAACACATTCATTAACACGATGTCGACGGTTGATTGTTACTTTCCAATTCATATAAAATGAAGTTGTATAACTGTTTAGTAATAGTAAACACAGATTAAGAAGTCGGCGAGCAGATTCCAGTCTTACAAGCCTAGAACCCCTTATTAGAATACAACCACCAATGAATAAATAAATTAGGTCACAATCTTGTAGATGGGATTAAAAGAAATGTAATAATAATTATGAAATCTCCTTTGATAAAAACAACCCTAATTAATAACAGATTAAATCTTTTTTTACTCAGAACAATGCATGCGCACGTATTTGCCTACCTTCCAGGGGCGTAACTAACAAAAAGGCTCTTAATACAACCAAAAGGGTCCTAATTAGGGTGAAAACTCCATCAAGGTGTTGAAAATGACCCCCCAAAAGAAACCATAAAAAAACGGGTGAACTGACAAAAAGGTTCTTGACACAACCAAAATGGCTCTAATTAGGGTGAAAATTCCATCAAGGGGTTAAAAAAACCTCCGAAAAGAGTACGATTGGAAAATCTTGCCATCATTTCGAGTCTACTTTAATTCAAGAGTTAGACATTGAAACGTTAATACAACAGTAGAACAGGGACACTTGCCGCCATCTTGGATTTTTTTGGGGAAAACCCACCATGTTTTATATGTCCACGTGAGGATCGTAGTGAAAAATACGATCCTCACGTAAACAGTTTTAATGATTTCTAATTTGGAAAACGATCTTTCCGCTGTGGCTCTGGAAACTGTCATTGCCAATAAAATTCGTAATGCCATAAAAAATGTTTGGGTAAGAATAATGTAAATTATTGGTTACAGTGTAATTTAGAGTAGTAATTGGCGAATAAATGATACTTTTCTCAAAATTCTGCAAAAACTGCAATTCTTGTATAAGTTCTATCCCATTTACATCAAATTCATTTCGATTTTTATCACTTAATATACCCTCAAGTTTTGTAGAAAACTCTAGCTGTTCCGATCCTGAGTAACTGCTAAATTCCGAAATATTTGAAAATTGGTCGGAATACAAGTCACAGAATGCAAGTTACAACACGAATAATTGTATATTTGTTAAAATACAAGTTGAAACGCAACACGACAAACGACTAAGCCTTTATTAAGAATAAAAAATGATTTATCTACGTTTATTTTTTTTTAACAAAATAATACTTGCTGCCATTGCACGCAGACAACTGTAATTATTGTAAAATAATAAATAATTACTACTATTTTAGTTTACAAATGACGGGAACACTATTTTATTTTTTTGTATTGTTGAAAATTTATAAATTGAGAGGCATAGACAGGCGCCTTTGCATCCATAGCGCCCTCATACAAGGCCCTATGTAGAATTGCGCTAGATAGCGACTTCTATCTGGCCTTACGCTAAGCCTGGGTGTCTTGGATTATAGGATTACTTACAGTTACTAATATAAGCGGAAGAGCAGGTGCCGGACCTTGTTTAAGGCTAGTTGGTATAAAGTATCGGATTCTCCTGATATATTGAAATAAAACTCTTTTAGCCCTTTTTTGTATGTCTCGCCTAAATTGTATAGTTTTGATGTCACAACCACACAAGTGCGGCAATAGGAAAGCTTTGATGTGGCTAGAAGCATGTACATGTCTTACCTACTACGACGCCAGCGACGTGACGAAGCACAAGAGACCGAAGATCGTGCTGTGTTAAGTGAAATGAAATATTATACCATGTAGTTATATGCCTACTTGTTGTTACATATCTTAAGTTAGTTTAAGTTAGGTAGGAATGAAATGACATGTAGATACTATGCCCTGAATAAAGAGGTCCGATGAAGATATAGGGGGCATCTGCCCGGTTTACCGTAGTCCTATCGATTAAAATGATAAAGAAATGTCCTAGGTTTTTCTTTCCATATATGAACGAAAACGGTTCCTTTTGTGCTTGGAAGACCAGAAACCCTTGATCTAATAATCAAGGACTCTTGTATGAGAGCAATTTCCTGCCTTACCATAAGGCGTCTGCAGCCGCTCAGCAGTGTTGCAGGTTTATTCTTGCCAGCTTATAATAATGGTGTAAATAAATGTTTTAAAGCGTTCTCAATACAAATCGTTAAACTAACTAGAGACACTAACCACTCAATAAAAGACAATGCCGTTGACTCAGTAGGTAGATTAAATCAGGCCAGGTTCATGCTTTTTGATTTGCTTAATTACCAACAAATTTCTGCTTAGTTGTTTCCACCTAACATCAATATAGTAACTTCAAGGTAACAATAATAAAAGTTATCTCGGACGCCAAGTTATTTTTTTTATTACGCTCGGAATAACTAAACCCAGGATACAATAAAATATTCACCAAAATGTCAAAATAAAAGATATACAAACTTAAATTTGGGATTATGTAAAATAAATCTTAAAACTAGTGTTAATAGCCTTATCCTAATAAATCATTGGGGTATAAATACCTCTTATAATATTTTTGTACAACTTTTTGAGAACCTCTGTTATCAAAAGGAATGCGGAAATGTAAACCATAGAGGTAATCTTCGCACCAATGTTGCGCAATATGTCGTATTTTCAATGTTTTACGTTGTAAACCATACCAAAGTTGAATTTACTTCTTACAAATTTATATTCATTGAAAGTTGAATAATCCAGAATTTATTGCATTCTCTTGAAGGTTCAAATAAAAGGGTGTGATCTAAATTTAGATCTGAATTAAATGCAAAATGTAATCATAAAATAAAAGTACCCAAAAGTGGTAAAAGTATAAGTATAAGTAGAAATAAAAGTGTAAATAGAAGTAAAAGTAGAACTGCCTGCAAAAAGCAAATGTTTCAGATTTTAATATAATACGAATTAAAGCCATTACCATTAAATCAATGGCACTTTACACAAAATTTAGGTGGAAACCAAAAATAGCTTCTTACTTAAAACAACTTACATCAAGCAATGCCAAAAAGGACGCTCACGGTATCAGGTGATGCGCGCGAAATATGTGCAGAAAATAATTCCACGATATGGAAGTATAAACCCTTAAGAAAATATGCAACTTAAGTTACATCAATGCAAATTAAGTTGCCAACCACATACTTATAAATCATTAATAATCAAAAACCTTTTTTTCTTTTTATTTACAACTAAATGAACGAAGAACCTAAAAGATTCGTTACAAGCTGAACTCGTTTATAATAATACTTGAACAAATTGATCAAGCCAATGAATAAAAAAAGTGCATGTACAACGTCGTAACAAAGTTCTGGAGGAATTATACACTTAGAAAAATTTCAATTTCTCTTAAATTCACTATATCTCCAAAAATACATTCTACAGTGAATTATTCAAGGTATGAAGTTTTATGTCTATGGGTTAACAACCGCTACTTGCTAGTTATCTTTCAGATATACATGTCTCATTAGATTAATGATAGATTTTTAAATTAACTGCATTTACAATTTGCAATGAAGGCATTATAATTATTGTGAAACATTGCTTACATACATATTTGCGCACCTAAAGGACAAAAAGCTATTTATTTTGTACAATATTCAACTTTCTAGTTGTCGATAATTGCTCTATATCGGTCTTAAAGGATTTCGACATTTTATAAGGTTTAGAATCTATCAGTAAATCTATGATATAAAGATTGCAAACACTGATTGACACTATGTAACCAATTTGGAAAGTTATTGTTTACATTTTCGATTAATTTCGCGGTGAGCGATTTTTTAAAAGAACATATATGTTTGCTATTTAAAAAAAATTCTCATTGATTTTTAACCCTCCATTGGTCGCGCTGTTAGAAAAAATCTAACAGCATTTTATTTGCTGAAGTCTTTTTCTTTAAAATTTGATACATTTTCCCCAGAGCCTAGGAATGCCTCATAGATCTGGCAACGCATCATTACTGACTATTTAGGGGTAGTGGGAGAATCAGAAGCTTCTTAAATTTATTATTGTTAGTTTAAACCTAACACGCGACCGATTACGTCTTAGCGTATTTCTTGCAGTGATAGAAAAATTCTAACGGTGCGACCTTTCGCGTTTGTGATTATCTTTTTCTGAAGAAAATATTTGTTGGTAAGTTTTTTATATTTTGTTAATCTCTTTTGTAATTTTGATTGCATACTATTGGAACTTAACCGATACATTTTGTAATAACTGAATTTTATTTGGTTTGTGTAAATTTACTTTGAATTTTTCAAATTTACAGATATGTCGTTATCAAAAATGGAGAAGCAATGGCTACAGTGGTATGTGGAATTTCCTTCTGATTGCGAGGTCGATTCTGATTTAGACGATAACGTTTCTGATCACAGTACACATGATACAGACAAGGAACAGTCGTGCGAAGACGAGTGTGAAGATGACAATCGTCAACAGTCCTTCGCTCTAGATGCTCCCACTCCCAATGAAGCACCTAAATTTTTTGGGAAAGACGGAACTCCTTGGCTGAAACATTTACTACAAAAAAGGTCAACGAAAACAAGACGCCAAAATATAGTAACTAAACTTACTGGGGTATTGCGAGAAGCAAGAAATAAATCTGAAATTGTTGATTGCTGGAACATATTTTTCCCTATGAATGTTCCTAAAGACATTGTGACAATCACAAATCAGAAGTTAGATGAAGTACGAGTAGCTTACGAGCATCCACGTGATTGTCTACCAACAAATTTATAAGAAGTAATGGCCTTTTTAGGTTTGCTATATTTGGCAGGTGTAAAAAAGGCGCAACATCTCAATATGAGCGAATTGTGGGCTACAGATGGAACAGCGTCGGATTATTTCCAAGCGACAATGTCAGAAAGGCGATTCCATATTCTAATGCGAGGAATTAGATTTGACGACAAAGGTAGTAGACCAGAAAGGACAGAAGTGGACAATTTAGCTCCAATTCGAAGCATTTTTGAAAGTTTCGGTGATAAGTGCATAACCAGTTACAGTCCAGCTCAGTACGTGACGATTGATGAAATGCTGGAGGCGTTTAGAGGACGGTGCCGATTCCGGCAATATATAAGCAATAAACCATCCAAATACGGCATAAAGATATATGCCCTTACAGATGCGAGAACATTTTATACTCTTAATATGGAGATATATGCTGGAAAGCAACCACAAGGGCCTTATCAGATATCAAATGAAGCAGCGAGTGTAGCAAAAAGGCTTATACATCCTATTGACAAAACTGGAAGAAATATCACTGCCGACAACTATTTTACATCTGTGCCCCTCGCCAATGAACTATACGAAAATAATAGGTTAACTTTTGTAGGCACAATTAGAAAAAATAAAAGGCAGATTCCCCCAGAACTGCTTCTACAGAGGCCGGTCAACAGTACCATGTGTACATTTGGATATGGCGAAAACAGATGTACTCTGACATCATATATTCCGAAAAAATATAAAAATGTGCTTATGCTTTCAACGCTTCACAGTGATGATAAAATTGATGTGGATTCTCCCCAGAACAAACCCGAAGTTATAACATTTTATAATGTTACCAAGAGTGGCGTAGATATTGCTGATAAGATGAAGGCAGAATATTCGGTTACACGTTACAGTAACCGTTGGCCTTTCACAATTTTTTGTAGCCTTCTAAATATAGCAACCATAAATTCCCAAATTATTTACAACAGTAATACTGGAAAATTGATGCCAAGGTGTATCTTCATAACATCATTGGCCAAAGCTCTCATCAAGCCGGTACCAACATCAACGCGGTCCAGACACCAGTAGCCCCTCAGCATAAACCACGGTGCGGTTTCTGTCCGGTTCGAAAAAACAGATTCACACAACATAAATGCCACATGTGTAATACTCCTTTATGTAAAGAGCATACTGCATCTACCGAATATACCTGTGTAAAGTGCAAGAATTGTGACGATAATTAACATAAATATTATTTTAATTATCCAAGTTGTTTAGTGTTTAGTTTCCCGTTTTTATACTTTTTTTATTGTGATAAGATAAGATGAAATTTCAAAAAATGTTTGGTTTTCATTATTTCTATAGTCAAATTGATATTACAGCGCGTAAATCCGTGTTAGAAAAAAACTATACGCGCGACCGTGCGTTAGAAAAAATCTATGCACGCGACCAATGGCGAGATAAAATGACACGCGACCGATGGAGGGTTAAACAAAATAATACAATCTGCACGACAAGATCTGTTGGTCTATATAAAAGTTCAATATGACTGCTTTCTCGCAAATAGAATTTAATTTGTGGTGCACACGTAGCCACTGTTTTTGTTACTGTGTAATAAAAATAATAAGTTGGGTGTTTAGGTTGTTGTTAATAATTTCACCTCTAATATTACTTATAGTTCTAATAATAAATAGAGCATTTTGTGCCTCCAGCTCAGTCGGCGATTAAACGGGCCATGTTCTTAAAATTTGATTTGCTTTAATTAGAAAATGAGTGTGTGGTTAGATATGTTCGCTTTACAAAAAGAGGTGTAAGTTCAACCTGTAAATACCTGTAAAATACCTCGGACTCCAAGTTATTTTATGAAAAACAAGTAAACCGTAAATGTAATAAATGTAAAATAAAAACTATAACAAGGTTTGTTATAAAAATCTTTAACTCAAGTTATAAAGTAGCAAACCTAAATACTAATGTTAGTAAATCTGAATTAACTTAAAAATACCTTATAAACTAATGATTAGAAATGAAACAGCTGTAGTAAATTTTGGTTGTCACAGGTATATTGTTACGATAACAAAATGCTGACGAAGCCACGCTTTCAAGTTTGGTTGTGCAATTAATCTTGAAATGGAAATATAATAGAGTTTTGATATTCGTTGATCCCAAATAAGTAAATTTCATTACAAAACAGCCAAACTTGGTTGATTTAAACGGGTTAATGTACCATTTGTTTATAATTTTCTGCATAGCAACAATCTTCTACTGCCATCATCCTCGTTAAATTGAAATTACGTAAAAGGAAAATTTAACGTTATAAAAAGTAAAATAAAAGTGCCTCAAAAGGGTAAATATATCAAACAATGAAAAGTAGGTTTAATTAGCTCTTACCGTAAAACATACGACACTTTTGATAAAAATATTCAAGAGCAAATATGCACGCTTTTTGCTTTCATTATCGTAACAACCGACCTCAAAAAGGCGTCTACGCACGAACTCAGTGTGTAAAACGAGATACGCGTACCAGCTCCATTTTAAAATATCTAAACGCATGCTTTTCAACCACTAAGATATGCAATTCACATGATACAAAAATGAACGAAGTTGCCTAAATTATTGCAAATTTCAACACAACTTATAAGGTTTTTTACAACTGAGTGACATAATTCACACTTGAATTTTAAATTACACTTATAAATAAGGTATCTTGCGTAATATACGGTTGTATCTAGTTCAAAATCACTTATACTAATTTCACCCCCATCACTTGGATCTTCTTTTCTCGTCTTTTCCTTATTTCGGATAAAATTACTTCCTGATTCTTCATTTCCTTCTGCTGCGTGTTCAAGCATCGTATTTGCAAGATCTATATTTTCTTCATCAATGTTCTCTAAAAAAAGTGGTTCATCCAAATCTGTTTCACAATTCCAGAAGACTCTAACATTCTGGTGTGCACGTTTTGTTGTAAAGCCTGCTGAAATGATCTTACTGTTGGGTTTGGATTGTACCCTCCTCTACTTCATATAAGTTTTCCAGTAGATCTTGTTGTAACCTAATAGTTAATAAAAAGGTATATCCGTTTTTTTGATGTTATATATTTGTAGGATTCCATTAATAGCCTGAATTAATCCATTATAGCAACATATATTCTTGCGCTCTTTATTTTTTTTTTTGTTATAAACTTTAACAGAATTCAAGTAATCTAGTGCTTGGGTAGGTATTCTTGGTCCTTTAGTATTTTTTTGGAGACAATGCGCTTTTAGGTGGGTGGCGATCATACAACACTCTGCTGTTTAACCAGCCAAATATGTCATTTAATTTTTTAAGAAATTTTGAAGTATGTGGTGCAGATGAAGAATGTAGCTCAAAAATTGTCATGTCCGTAGCGGTTGACATTCTGTGGCTAAATATTTGAACAGTCAACCTCACCCTCATTTTCTCAAAATTATTAGGAAACATGTTGTTCAGATATTTTCGTCAAAGAGGACGCTAACTTTCTTGTTAATGTGGTATGTTACGCAAACGTGGTTCCAGGATACCTTATCTGAGTTTATGTATGTGCTTAGCAATCTATTTCTAATGGACTTTATGAGGTGGGGAGTATCGTATAACGCAAAAATTCGTTGATTTTGAAATGTAAAATAAGGTTTAGACTTAGCAAGTTGAAATGAGTTGTGAACATATCGGTTGTGTGAACCTTCGTCACAAACAACGGCTACTATCTTTAGTCTAATGAATGTACCGGGTGGCCAACTAAGAACGACCGTCGGCCATATATCAGGAATGGATTATAGCACAGGTTCGGGAAAAAAAATTTTATAACAAAAGTGGCCTCGAGAAGCGCCTGGAAATTATTTTTAGAACTGTAGGTCCACCGCTATTTGACAGTTAAAATTTTAAAAAGCAAATTTTTTTCAAAATTTACTCAATTAAGGGACATTAAATATTATAATCAGATTCCTCTACAAATTCTGCATATTTTCTATTTGACAAGTTTTAGTCTATCTCTTCAAATAAGGGGTGGGGGAGAGTGGGAACCTTGTTACGAAACACCGCCTTTAATTCAGGTTCTGCTTGACCGATTTTAATAAAATTGATGTTGTTTGTAAGAGCTTTTGTTAAACAATAAAAACTTTGTAAATTTGAAGCAATCTGATTAATGACATAAATGCTAAAGGGCGCTGTTTAATATTTTTTAATATTGTGTTTTCTCTTTACAATTTTAAATGGAAACATAAAAATTGAAGTAGGTCTTTAAAAAGTAGACTAAATTAGTAATAAAACATTGAAAACTGCAAGTTGATATCTTTTTCCTATCCTGAGATATCGTAAGAAACAGGTAAATGGCGGGAATTGTTCTTCCAACGTCTAGTAGGCTAGTTCGCGTTAACGGAAATTATTAAATTTAGCCTGGATGAAAAGATCTTACATTGGTCTGCAGTAATTTAAACTGTTATCATACTAATGTTATGGTTGCCGCTAGATTACCTAAATGTAATGCTGTCGCTACTAACAATGAGAACAAATTATAAAATAATAATGTGATAAATCTAACAATTAAAACCTTAAATAAATAACTACATAATTAGTGTCGCCCTAGATGTTCGAAATGTCGTCCATCATTTTCAATGCATGAAATCAATCGCTGACGGGTGGAGAGAACATCAGTTTCAATTTCTGCCTTTGAAATACTTCGTATTGTCTATCGTATTCTTTCAATCATGTCAGCTCCTGTTGTGGGTCTATCGGGATAAACGAAACCTTTTATTCGCCCCCACAAATAAAAATCTAAACAAGTTAGGTCTGGAGACCTTGGTGGCCAAATAAATAAACTTCTACGTCCTATTGATCTAAGAAATTTCGAACATCTCTAGAATAATGTGCCGGGCACCCATCATGTTGCAAGAACATGTCACGACGAATGGCAAAGGGTATGTCTTCTAAAAGAAGTGGCAATTCGTTGCTTAAAAAATCTAAATGTCTTTCTCCATTAACAGTCTCATTAAAAAAAAGGCCCAATTATTTCTCCACTAGAATCCCGCACCACACATTTACAGTCCAACGACCCTGATGTTGGACCTTCTACATCCAGCGGGGATTCGTTTCAGACCAGTAGTGCATATTATGTCGATTTACAGTATCATTACTATGAAAAGTAGCCTCATCTGTCCACATAATTCGTGAAAGTATTTCAGGGTCGTCGTGTATCATATTTGAGAGCCAGTTGCAAAAATCCAACCTGGTATCGAAATCTTAAGCATTCAAACTATGGTGTAGGACCATGTGATATGGGTGCAATCTAAAATAGTATATATTATAAAGTAATCAGATCAATAAGACCACATTGAAGTCCTTCGTTGTTAGTAAACGAAAAAGGACTTTAAATGCATTAACTCTCGTAATGTTATTACGAATTTTTTTCGCCCGGCCTCTCATTATTTTTTATTATTGGTACCTTTTTACTTTACTTTGCCTCACTTAATTATCATGTTGTTAGTTAAAATCTATTCACATAGCATAAGATAATTTCATTAAATAATTTGCCAACATATCAAATCCTTCTTCATTTGTAAGAATCATTTTGGTACGAAGAGATAAAGAAAGTCTATTAAATGCAACACGATGAATAATTTTTCACATATGCGTGAAAATCATGGCTTGCTTGTTTTCAACACGGAATTTATTTTATATCTTACATGGCCCTCTTTACTAATTTTGTTGTCATCAGTAAATCGTAATTCATATTTTAAACTGTATTTGTTGTTATGCTTTTGATTTACTAACACATCGCTTGAAAACAAATATAACATTCTTATATAATTAAAAAAATGTTAGGTTTATCACATTATTATTTTATAATTTGTTCTCATTTAGGTAATCTAGCGGCAACCATAAAATTAGTATGATAACAGTTTAAATTACTGCAGACCAATGTAAGATATTTTCATCCAGGCTAAATTTAATAATTTCCGTTAACGCGAACTAGCCTACTAGACGTTGGAAGAACAATTCCCGCCATTTACCTGTTTCTTACGATATCTCAGGATAGGAAAAAGATATCGACTTGCAGTGTTTACTGTTTTATTACTAATTTAGTCTACTTTGTAAAAACCTACTTAAATTTTTATGCTTCCATTTAAAATTGTAAAGAGAAAATACAGTATTAAAAACAGCGCCCTTTAGCATTTATGTTATTAGTCAGAGTGCTTGAAATTTGCAAATCTTCTATTGTTTAACAAAAGCTCTTTCAAACAACATCAAGTTTATTAAAATCGGTCAAGCAGAACCTAAATTTTTCGTAACAAGGTTCCCACTCTCCCCCGCCCCTTATTTGAAGAGATAGACTAAAACTTGTCAAATAAAAAATATGCAGAATTTGTCGAGAAATCTGATTATAATAATTAATATGCCCCTGAGTAAATTTTGAAAATTTTTGCTTTTTAAAATTTCAACTGCCAAATAGCGGTGGACCTACAATTCTGAAAATAATTTCCAGGCGTTTCTCGAGGCCACTTTCGTCATAAAAAAATTTTTCCGGAACCTGTGCTGTAATCCATTCCTGAGATATGGCCGACGGCCGTTCTTAGTTGGCCACCCGGTACACTTTTAAATACTTTTCTTAAAAAGATGAATTAGCAAACTTCCTTGAACTCCTCCTTCACATAAATAATAGGATAGTGGCTGCTTCCATGATGAGTACATACCACGCACGATGAAAATCAAACCTTGATTAGCTATCTTCGGAGAACGTCCCAATTGTCCAAGATTTTGAAACCCCTCTATAAGGTCTAATGTTTTATTGTATTCTGAATACCGCCATTTCATCAAAAAGAAGGACACAAAATTTATTCTTCTCATCAAAAGTTTTTGCTTTAGATTCAAAGTTTTTAACGAAGGATGAAGTTACACCGGTAGTTAAATGAAAAACTTTCAACCATCGCCTAATTATGTGCGTTGATAGAAGAGGTATCTTTAGACTTTTGCCTCATGTATTTATACAGTGATGGAGATTTGTAATAATAGAAAAGCGCTAGAATCGTTTCTTGTCCTCTTCCTATGAAATAAAGTCATATCAATCAACGTTCGCGCATCTTTCCATTTCGTTTTTATAAAATTGTTAATTAGATTTATTTCAGAGGTGAACATTAACTTACGTTTTAGCCTAATGACTTTCATCCTCTCTTTAACAAGTAACGCGTTTTTATCAGATATCTTCTTTAGTAATTTTTCTCTCGAAGAGTACATAGCTCTGATGAAGTAGTTTGTGTAGTGCTTTTAGGACTATGTGGGGGATCTTTGGGCACTATTGGGACATACCTGTGAAGACAAAACATAAATTTAAAAATAACAATCGATCATTTGACCATGACTACTATTAATATTGCACGTGACAGTGCAAGTAGAAAAAAAATGATATGGGTAAACTTATTCGCTTTTTAGGAGGTGTTAAGTAGTGTACTTCATCTGTTATATCTTCTTCTGACATTGTTGTACAATTTTCGGTAAGATGCCTTTTACCGTAGCTCTTTGTCACAGGCTGAAGAACCCGCAATTCTTCCACATGGCTAGATGTAGGTGCATCTTATATATTCCAAGCAAGTTCAGATTACCACTATTATTTAACCAAATGTTTACTATGTTTTCGGCAGAAGGAAGCTTAAAAAATGATAACTGAGGACAAATTTTTCGTCAATTTTCACAATTATAATAAACACACCAATGCGCTGCTATATTAATTTTCCTTTCTAACTAGTCGTCCGCCGGGAATTGTAAACACAAGAACGTTGATTATTTTACACGTACTATACGTACCCATGACCCACAAGATTTTCGTTCGGTTATTATTAATTTTTATTAAATACATAAATAAAAAGTTTACCTGGAGTAGGATTTGAACCGACGACCTGTACTTTGCTAGAGTACCGCGCTAACCAACTGCGCTATCGAGATTCAACCCCCAAAAGATGTAAATTTTGTGCTTATGTATGTACAACTGATGTAAATTCTAAATATAATAATTATAAATTTATTTACTAATTTCGAAATGTAATAAAAGACAATTTACTCAAATCATTTAAGAATTGTTAAATTGACAATGTATACTCATTTAGCCTGTAGTGTTATGCTTGATCCACAGTTTTAAAGTTGTTAAGTTTTCAACTTCATTAACATCAAAACTATTTTCTTTTGTGAAAGTTACCGAAATATGATAATTACAGAACTCTGTAACACTACCAACAAAAAAAAGGTACAATTTTAAGTAATGTTTTGGAAGGTAGATGCCTCTGTGGCCTATCTTATACGAAGTATATAATCAATGTTCAGGTGTTACGATTACAAATCATGTTGAAATCATTTATATCTAATTGGGATAAACCAAAGAGTATGTAACTTATACTTTGCATAAACTACATTAACAAGCAGAAAAGGTCGACCTGCATAATTGTACAGGAATTGCAATTAACGATTTTGTTTGTACTAAATTAACATTTAAGTGCCATCTACTGAAACAAAGTTAATCGACAAGTAATTGAATTCGCTAGTGACATCTAGTCGAGAAAAGCTAAATTAAAAATAACCAAAATAAACCTATTTGTGCTAAATAAGGTTCTCGACTTCATTGTGTGTAAAGTAAGTATGTACAATCAAATTTCAAATCTTTCCCATTTATTCTTCATTTGTTAAAATGATTATTCATTATGAGAAATTGAATGGCAAGTGTTGTTAAATGTTGACTGGTCAAGGTATGCAATAATAGACTTAGTCTATTTGTAGTGCAGCTTTATTTCTGGCCAAATGTGTATTTATTTCAGCATGATGGTGAAACATTCGTGTTTAAAAAGACTCCTGCATTTGGTTTAACCCTATTATTCAAGTAATGCAGTTATGGACAAAGTATACTTCCTATTACAAATGCTACTATAGCAAAGGTACGCAATCAGTTGCTAATGTTAGGTGCTATTCTTAAGGTTACAAATAATTTTTACTTTTCTATCAAAATTTGTAGGACTTTTATTGTACATAACTATAATACCCTTTATTGTAGGGTGCACGGGGTAAAATAGAATACATTATATTTTTTACATATTTAGGTACTATAAAGTGCGCAACTCAACACTACCAATCACTGGTTGTTTCTACAACACACATATTTATTTTAAATATAGTAATGTTGGTATGAAGCACCGTTTGGGCCAAAATAGAATTCACTATGATATACAGGGTGTCCACAAACTCTTTTCACAAAAGATTCTAGAGCTGATTTTATGTCGATTTAACGTAATACTTCAAAAATACTTCCTAAGAGAACTGGAGCTCTTGGAAAATGGCAATCTAACATCGGTTTAATTCAAATATCTTCAAAATGGTTTCCCTTTAAATGATAGCGTTCTGTACATTTATTTAATGGAATATGCCCAATCGTATGGCGTGAATATGATTTTTTAGTTGTACTTATAAGTGGCTCGTTTGGGCGGGTCAGGGGACATTGTTATTCATAAATTTTTTATTTTTTGAAAATTTCGCAATTTTAACATAAAATTTAAAAAATTTCGATTTTTTCATAAAAGAATGATGCTCTTGTCTAAAGTCGCTACGACGCACCGTTTTCGAAATAAATCGATTTTCATGTGTTAATCTTACTTTTATAAAATTAAGTAACGAATTCATTTACAATTACGAAAGATGGTTATGGAAAATAAACAAAATAACAATTGCGTGAACGTCAAACTGCTCTTATGTCATAAATTAATTAAGTTATTTTGACGTTCACGCAATTGTTATTTTGTTTATTTTCCATAGCCATCTTTCATGATTGTAAATGAATTCGTTAGTTAATTTTATAAAAGTATGATTAACATATGAAAAGTTCAAATCGATTTATTTTAAAAACGGTACGGCGTAGCGACTCAAACAAGAGTATCATTGTTTAAGAAAAATCGAATTTTTTAAATTTTATGTTAAAATTGCGAAATTTTGAAAAATAAAAAACTTATGAATAACGATGTCCAATGCCCGCCCAAACGATCCGCTTATAAGTAACTAAAAAATCATATTCACGCCATACAATTGGGCATATTCCACTAAATAAATGTATAGACCGCCATCATTTAAAGGGGAACCATTTTGAAGATATTTGAATTAAACCGATGTTAGGGCGCCATCTTCCAAGAACTGCAGCTCTCTTAGGAAGGAAGTATTCCTGTATTAAGGTAATTTACATTAAATCGACATAAAATCAGCTCTAGAATCTACAGTTTTCTTTTGTGAAAAGAGTTTGTGGACACTCCGTATATAATTTTACTAAATGGTCACAACATGTAATTTTTTTGCGTCGATACACAGGGTGTCCCGAAAAGATTGGTCACAAATTAACCACATAATCAGGGGTCAAGAATAAAGTCGATTGAACCTCACTTACCTATATACAAAAGTGCATACAAAAAAAGGCACATGAGTATTTGAAAATTTAATTTAATTTTTTTAACGTTGCTCTAAAAGGGTGTAACGTAAATTTGTGAATATTTATATGAGATACTAGTATACGATAACCAATACACTGAAAGCAGTGGAATTCATTTATTTTTATTTATTATGGATTTTCAGAAGGGGTCAACACCCTTTTGACATTTAACAAAATATGGAACACCACTGGAAATAGACGTCTATTCTTAAACTTTTTTGCCTCTTTGTATTTCTTTGTAAACATTTTACACTAGAAGATGCAGCCACCCTTTTGAAGGTCAATTTCAGAATATTGAATTATTAAACTCTATTTAACAAACTTCGGACGTGTTGTTAATAATTCACCTCGCCGTAGGCAACTAACTTATTTAAAGTGAAACCTTCCACGCATATCGCATATCTGGGAGCGTCGTTTTTGGTCCAATACTGTTAAAGTTATTTTACAATATTTGAGACGTTTGCATTTCAGGCACTTTTACTTTCACGTTTATTTTTTTATTTTTACTTTACTGTTACTTTTCACACGTTTATACACATCTACGCAATTAATTACTTTACCGTTAATCCAATATACGGTATTAGTACGATTAATCAAGAGTGAGGTAATCACCTGCGTTAATGGGAACTGGAATTCTAAAACCCCATAATCCTGCAAATTTATTCATTTTGGAATTATAAAGCATACAAATCCAGACTTATTTCAACCCTTAAATAATATTACGCAACAATTTCCAGAACGCTGACCCAGCATGCAGCCATTTCGTTATCTACAGTGTGTTCAAGAATAAGGTATTCTGATTCCACTAATTACTCATATTATTAATTATTCATTAGGTTATAACGTTACTAACATTAGCATTAAGATACTTCCGCTTGTAGTTAAGTATGGGTTGTCTAATAAAATTTGTTATTGTAGAAATGTTCTATTTTATTGTATAATGGTTTATTTGTTTATTCCATATTTAAAAACAAACTGGCGTCCGAGTATTTAGCTATTAGTTTCAGGAAGAAGCAACCCCGATTTCAAAGCGAACATATCTAGGTACATGTAAATATTTTTTGGTTAATAAGGCAAATCGATAATTTTATGTACCTGGCCCACTTTAATCTACGACTTGCAAAAATTTGTAGCCATGGGTGAAGAAGTATGCTCATAGGACCTACATTTTCATAAATATCAAGAACAACTTTATTATTACATTAGAATTTATAATAATAAACAAGGTAATAAAAATTGTTACGTGCAGAAAGGGATAATCGTAGAAATTGTGGCTAAAGTGCTGTAGTATAGATTAAGGAATTAGCCGGAAAATCAGTCGGTCGGTTAAGCACTTGGATGCATGGGTGTTTTGGCAAGAGAAAAGATATACATAGAATTTAAAAAGGGCACCACTTGATTTAATTTTATATCGCCCCTCTATCAAGAAAAGGGCTACAGCCACACAGGGCAAAAGAGACAACTAAAATAAAATGGTGAACTAAGTCCACACTGACAAAGGACCGGTTAGGAAATTGATCGTAGATCACAGGATTAACGAAACAACTTACCATTATTTAACACCACTTATTTAATATACCCACTGTAAAATAGCATAAATTTTATAATCGTAATTAAACTTTCGTAAGTATCTAACATAAAAATTATGGAGCGCCAACTCGCAGACATCAATACAATTCTTTCAGGAAATATTCCCAGTACATCAATCAATAATACATCAGATACAATATATCTACAAAATAAACCACCAGTAATCAACTTACCTTTCAACCAAATCTAGAAAAAAAAACTATGACATACTTAAAATTTACATAATCAGACACAATACGGTCCGGCATATAGCGTTGACCCTAAAAAAAAAGAATACCCAAACATGTATATATATTTATCCGAAATTGAATACTTGTACACCGATATTCCACGAAGAGTTCTCCGTCGGACTAATCTATCAGTTTCCAATCAACGGGACGCAAATAAACCCCAAATATAAAGCGAAAATTATCACTAGATGTCTACCCTGTTGTTTACCTTATGTAAGCAAAAAAATTACTCAATGTAGTTACTATGAGCATTACAGACAAAGTAAGCATGAAGCGTTTAGAAAATTCAGAAAGGCTAAGTTCATTACAGATTTGGCAATCACAATGCAAGAATTTAATAAATGCGCAACACAGGTTGACACATTCATTAGTAAGCATATGGCTACAAAACAAAAATTAACATGAGTAAACCCTAATTCAAACAGTTTTGTAATAAACAACTATTAAATTGTAATCAGTGAAAAGTAACAAATTTTATACAATCCCAATGATCATAAATAAGTATGCAATTTGATTTACACAGTAATTGAAATAAATAACTTCTTATACAACCCCACCAGTTAGCATGATTTATGACACCTTGTACATTTAGACTCAAATAGTAGCGTTCCGTCAGCTAAACAGCTGATTGCTTATACAGTAGACACAGATAGTTCTAACGGTTGAACAAACTACGGTTTGATATCAAAATAAAACTAGTACATAAGAAAACAGTTAGAAATGGATAGTTAAAGTACAAATTCTACTGCAAAGTTAAATGTAAGTATATGAGAAACCTTGGAATAACCCAAATTATCTTTTACAGGTACAAATGTCTAACCTTTCTCTAACGATTACTAAGGAAATGGTTAACAGTAAAGTAAAAGCATTAATTTCAGGTATAGGATAATTGCGGAAACACACTAATACAATGTAGCAAGCACAGTAATGTAATTGTTATAAGAATTTCAGTAATGTACAGGTAACGAGAGCCTCGTTATGTAGAAAAGCTAACAAAAGTCACTCACCGTAGGTAAATTTTTTTGTATGCGTGTAACAAAAATACTTATCCGAAAATAGTCGTAGGTGTAACGTATATTTCTTCAGTTAATGCGGAAGATACTAGGAGAAGGAGTAATCGTAAACTGTTTCAATTCAGGTTCGAAGACCCATAACTAATATTTCACACCTCGGATGAATGGTATCCAATTGTGCTGTCAGAAACGGTTTAACTATCTCTTATGGAAGCACGAAAGATGTTAATCTTAAGTAAATGTGTAAAGGACTAAAAAACCTATATAAGACAACTGTGTTAGAATTTAAATCAATACCCAAATTTTATAAGATATGATCTTTATGCTGTATTAAAATTTCAAAACACGTACACATGCATTTCAAAGTTATATCTAGTAAATACGAAAAGAAAGTGAGCAGCTTACCTCTTGAACGAAGCTAAGGTGTAGTAGAAACAAAAAATTAAAGCCGAACTCAAATTCGAAATCCCAACAGGATTTATTTATATGGAAAAGATTAAATCCAGCAACAGGCTGTGTTAAAATTTTACTTGAGAAGTTCAATCAAATTCTTAAGGAAACCTTTTCCAAATTTTACATTTGCTTCTAACTACGCATTAAATTTCTTTGCCAAAAATGGCGTTTTTCCTTCTTCTCTGAAGGTACCAGAAAACAGAAAAAGAAATCCTGATTAATTTCTACCAATAACAGAATTTAAAACGGTCACATGTTGGAAAAATTTTCTATTAAGAACGAATTTTATTGGCAATGTTGCCGTTTCCCAATAACCTATAGGATGAGTCGTAACTAAAGACCATAAATTTATAAACTAAATTTACACGTATCAAAATCTAATGTAATGTAATTAAATTAAAATTTTTCAAATTTGACAAAATTGTTTACTACATCTTTAACAATTTTTAACAAATATTACTACTGACGAAGATCTGTAAGTGTTATCGAAACGTTTAGATTGTATAATTTAAAGAATTAAAAAATCCCAAAAAAGATAAGTATTTTATTATGAGTGTTAATGGTGAAAGTTTACATTTACTTATTTAGTTATTGTTTATGTCTTACAAATCGCCCGTTTTCGTGGCGCACTTTGTATAATTACAGTATCTAATTAGTATTTCAGGTGCGAACTAATTCATGCCAGTATAGATTACTCTTCCATTTATTTTTGAATAGTTACATTGATTTCTTTTGTAGTTAATTGAAGTCTTTTAGATTGTCCTTCGGTTTTCTTGAATAGTCTCATTCGTAACATTCGCAATTAGCATTTGCCGTGCATACTAGTAGATGGTTTTATAAATAATACTTTATTTGTATTGAATAGTCACATTCACCAAAGTATTTGAGATGCCATTTCATTAGTGAGTCCTTAGATTGCTTTTCAATTTTGTTGAATAGTCTTGTTGGTCACGTTTAGAATTAGTATGTGAAGTGCAAATTGTTTAACAGCTTGTTCGATTGAACACCCTTGTTAGTAAATTCTAAATTTGTTAAATTTACTAGAGACGTCTAATTGGGAAAAGCTCATAACAGCATAAGATGGCCTTGCACCAGGCCCCCCGTAACCGGGCGTGCAACGGGTGCAACGCACGCGGGCGCCACCCCAAAGGGGCGCCAAACTGAAGGTTTGGCAAAAGAAAATTTTAAAAATCCAGAAAAAAAAATATAAAAAAAATTTTTTTTTAATAATAATGCGCAGGGTGAATAAAAAGAGAGAGAATTAAAAAATTCAAATATTAAACTAGTTTGCTGTTTGTCGCCTTTCGGTTCTTAACTGCTCGCTCGGTTTTTGGTTCTCGGAAACTTAGGTCGCTTGACTTGCTGCTTTGAGGTCGGTGTGTTTCCAGTGACCGTTCTACTGCTGCTCGTATTCGCTTCGCTATGGTTGTTGTCGAACTGTGGAATAAAAATAAGTAAATAAATGCCTTTACTTGTCAAGTTTCAAGCAAATACTTAGTGGCCACATTTAGTTTGTTAAGGATTAACAAGTATTAACTTTCGGATTGACGGGTAAAAGCGTTCACTTGTTTTTATTCACCCGACCCAATGTAAGAAATATTTATTTTGGTGCTATGACATATTAAATTTTCTTACAGATTTAACTTAAGGTTTTATTAAACACTTAGAGATGAAATTAATAATTTTAATCAATATTTGTATAAATCATAAATAATATTTTAAGTTAAACTAGTACTTTAAATTAAAATCGACAAAAATGAAATAATTATTAGGACACATTAAATTTCTAAAGATTCTACTTTTAAAATTAACAATTAATTTAAAATATGGGATGTAGGTTAAAATATTTTTAACTTAGCATTTTTTTTTAATTGTTAAATGTTCAGAGTCAGGATATCTCAGAAATATTTTAACCATATTCATATTTTTTGGTTCTTAGTTTTCACTTGACTAGAATTACTACTCTTCGACTTGCAACATTAAATTCAGGATAAAGACCTTTAAAACGAGGTATCACTGATCTCCTTCTAATTTAAAATTTAAGAGGCAGCTTCACTATCAGTTATTGATGGTTAACATAAAATAGGTAATATAATATTTAGAAACCTAAAATATTCGAAAGTGTTTGTAAGAATCGGTTGAGTAGAAGTAGTTCAAAAGCTATTCAAGATTAAACAAACAATAAACAACTATACAGGTCGAGCGATATTAAATAAAATTCGTTTATTAACAATTAAACCCTTATTTTAAATTTTGTTAATATTTAACATTTTTGTGTAAATAAAGAATTGCATTTTTTAAACCAAATCCGAATATTATGCAGTATTCGTAAATCGCCAAGCTTGTCTATAAACGTGAAAACTTGTCGACTTGCATTTTTCCAGTTCGACTCGAAAGGTTCACGGGTATAAATTAAAACAACGAAAGGCGTTAGCTAATCAGTTTTGATATTCACACAAGAAAACGGAAGATAAATTATAAATTAGACGTGTTTTAAAGTGGTAGAAAGAAAATATTCGATTCGATCAAGTGTTTTATATTTTTGTTATTGTGTTTGGTGGAAATTAAATTAAGGGTGAAATGGTAAGTATTATATTATATCATACAAAAATAAAATAAATAATTGGACATATTCTAATAAAGTAATAAAACCAAAATTAGTTTTTTAAGGCATATCAATGCTTATTTTAAAAATTTTGTCAATGTAAATAGTCACCCTTTATATTATTATACAATAGTTACATAGTTAGATTCTACGTAAAACTCGAGGGTAATGTCTTAAGATTTAATGGCTTTTGGGATATCTTATTTTTCATTATTTCAAATAATATAGCTTTTAACTATTAAAATTTAAATCAAATATTATACAAATTTTGTTATGCCAAGTCATTGCCTATAAAAATTCAAATTAAATAATAAATGTCTTGTTTATAGGAAAAAAATGCAAATGTAATTTCTGAAATAAAAATTTAAATTTCTTAAAATAGGTGTAGGATATTAAATATACAAAAATCTAGGTAATTAGACTTTTACGTGTTACCTTAATAGGTAATAATATACAGGGTGTTTCATTCAAACTACCGAAGTTGACATCTCTTTCCGGTATAGCCGGTAGTGCCAAAACTGTCAAAATATTTTATTCGTCTACCATCCAACGATCTCACCACGTTTCTTTTTAAATGTTTTCTGAGCCTAGTACATCTTAATATATTTTATATTGATCTAGCATATTAGTTATATTAGCTTCACTTGCTTAATTCTAGGAACCACAGAAGAGAAACGACCTTCTGGCGCAAAATTTCGAGCAAAAAAGTTAGAGCCCAAGAAAGGGAGAAGATGGGTGGCAAAATGAAAGATTTCTTGGCGAAAACTCCAGTTTCCAATGCAGAAACAGAAGCTTTAGAGAGTCAATGTTCTGAAGCGGCCGTCGCTGCTTCACCTGTTCCTGCACTTGAACCATCTACGAGTACATCAACTCTCAGTGAAAACGTAGAATCGGTCGAACCCACCGGCTCAACAATAGAGGCTACAAGTGAAGCTGAAACCGAAGCCTTGACTGAAATGGGCCCTGAGATGACAAGTACCATTCTTCTATCAGGGGATCCTGGTCTGTGGCCTAGAACCATTAACAACGAGGAAGTCAGAAGGTTGGTTGAGCGAGGACCTCCTTTGATAGGACGCAATTATCAATTTGCTACAAATCAAGACAAAAGAAAATTTTCAAGTACGTACTTTGTCAGAAAACTGGAGAATGGTGAAACAACAGAGAGAATTTGGCTTATTTATTCAGTTTCAAAAAACTCTATGTTTTGCTTTTTTTTGTAAGGTTTTCGGTAAAACTAGCAATACTTTTTCTGATTCAAATGGTTTTTCTGATTGGCAACACTTATCGTTGGCTATAAAAAGACATGAAACATCAATTGTACATAATGTTCATATGAATACATGGATGAGTTTGAAAAAAATGTTAAAATTATCTACTACTGTAAACGATCGTCATTTACGGGTTTTAGAAACCGAAAAAAAAAATATTGGCATGATGTTCTGGAAAGAATTGTTACAGTCGTAAAAATTTTTGTCCCGACAATCTCTATCATTTCAGGGTTCTTCTAAAATACTTTTTCAACATGATAACGGAAATTTTCTTAAGGCTGCCGAGATGATTTCCTCATTTGACCCTGTGATGAGAGAACATCTTAGTAGAGTGCAAAACTCCCAAGAAAATTCTTTAAAAAAAACTCAGTATCTAGGCTATCAAATTCAAAACGAAATTGTAGAATTAATGTCTTCTAAAGTAAAAATAATATTTTAAATATGGTACGCAGTTCCAAATATTATTCAATAATTATGGACTGTACGCCAGATACAAATCACACAGAACAAATAAGCCTTGTGTTGCGTTATGGGTGTTAAATCGTCATTGTAAAAAGTTCAAATACAAGAGAGTTTTTAGCTTTTACCAATATTCGATTCTACAGGAGAAGGACTATTTAATTTTGTAGTTGAACTTTTACGAAATTTAAATTTAGATATTAAAGACATGAGAGGTCAAGGGTATGTAACGGTGCCAATATGCGTGGAAAGAATAATGGCTTACAAAAACGTATACTGGACGCTAATCCTCGAGCTTTTTTTGTGCCATGCGATGCACATAGTTTAAATTTAGCAGTAAATGATGCTGCTAAAGTATCAAATGGAACAGTAAACTTTTTTAACATAGTACAAGAACTCTAGGTTTTTCTCTTCTTCCACAAAAAGGTGGGATATTATTTAAAAATGTTCCTGAATTAAATCTAAAACCCTAAGTGATACTAGATGGTCAAGTAGGTGGATGCTAGAAAGCCATTAAAATCTCATTTAATTAAAATTTGTGAGAGTCTTCTAGAAATAGCGGATAACGATACTTTTAACATAGAAAGTAGGCATAAATCAATTCACTGTTAAATATCCAATCATTTAAATTTATTATTTTGTAGTGTAATTATTTGGTATGATGTTTTATTTTAGATTAATATTGTAAGCAAAATGATGCAAAGTGTAACAATTGACATTAAAGTATGTCAAAACTATTTAAAGAATTTAGTCGATCATTTCAAAAATTATAGAAATGATAATTTCTTTGAGAAAATTGCTCAAGCGGCAAAATTAGGCCGATCTTGAGATAGAGCAAGATTTTCCCGCAATCAATACTACTAGACGAAAATATAAACCAAAGTTTTTTGATTATGAACATAGGGATGAAGCACCTCAAAATGCCAAAACCGCGTTTAAAGTTAATTTTTTTTAAGAATAATTGATCAAATACTAAGTTCTTTAAATAGTAGATTTGATATGATCTCTAATTATGACAATGTTTCTGGTTTTTTTAGTAATATTTTTACATTATGTGACGATGATCTCCTAAAGAACTGCCAAGCTCTACAACAGAAGCTTACTGATGCGGTAACGATGAAGGCTGATATTGAGGCAGATGTTTTGTTTAATGAGCTTAAAGCTTTAAAGCTATTTTCAATTCCTCATTCTTCAAATCCCTCGATATATTGCAATATATATTTGAACACAATTTAACCTCATCTCTGCCAAATGTTACAATTTCCTTAAGAATACTCTTAACTTTACCAGTATCTGTGGCTTCTGGGGAGGTCATTTTCAAAATTAAAAATAATAAAAATTTTCTTCGATCATCTATGCATCAAGAGAGACTATCTGTGCTAGCAATATTAGCTATAGTGCAGGAGATGGTGGACAAAATCGATTTTGATGAAGTAATAAAAGAATTTGGTTAAATCAAGAAAACACCTATTTAACCTAATAAAAGTTGTAGTTTTAAGTGACGGATTAAAGATGTTATTTTTTGTTATTAATTATAATTTATTAATAATTATTTCCAATAAAAATTAAATTAAAAAAATTCTGTTTTTTATTATAAAAAAATTTTTTTTTTTTATAACTATTTACATTAATAAAAAAGTAATAATTAGCCTTTGTTGAATTTCAGGATTTTGTATTACCATTTGATTTAACAAATCCTTTTAATTGCATCTATTTGATTTAAAGACTGGTAAATACATTGTTTAGAATAGAGTGGTTAAATTTGATTTAAAAATTACTTTTATTAAATTTTTAGTGACATACGTTTCAGAACCTAAATTAAAAAAATTGTTCTGAATTTGTGTTAAAAAAAAAATGGACACTCTTGTACCTACATTATGTGCCATCTACTTTAGAAAAGCTTACTATACAATCACTAAACAATCTCGTTTATTTTGTACAGAATTCTACTTGGAGAGCTTAACTACAAATAAAACTGGACAATTCACAAAATGAAATACCCAATAGTAGAAACACCATGCGCCATCTTGGATTTTGACGTCACAAGTCCCACGTGGGACGGTTTTCCACCCTTATTTTTACCGCTTACGTGTAGGACGTGTTTTCACCCTATTTTTGCACATCCACGTGTGAGACATTTTCCACCCTTATTTTTACTCGCTTACGTGTGAGACCGGATTTTCCACCCTTATTTTATATACCTCGTGTAGGACGTGTATTTCATCCCTATTTTTACACCACGTGTGAGACCTATTTTCAACCCTTATTTTTATATACGTGTGAGACCATATTTTCATCTTTTTTTACATCCACGTGTAGACGGATTTTCACCTATTTTTACACATCCACGTGACACCGTGTTTTCAACCCTAATTATTTTTACTCGCTTACGTATAGGACATGTATTACCCTAATTTTTATAATTTCTTTTGGGGTTAAACCTTATGGCTGTATTAAGGACCTTTTGACGGATGGACTTTTGTTAACGTGAGGAACTGGTCCTGGTCTTGGTGCTGGAGCTAGATAAGTCTTAGAGTTTGGCCTTGGTGGTGGAGCTAGGGTTGAGTCAGGTCTTGGTGGTGGAGCTAGGGTTTAGAACTGTATTTAGGGTTGGACCTGGGCAGGACTTGGACTTGGTCTTAGAGTTATTTCTAGTAATTATCTTCAACCTTAATTAAGGTCCTTTTGGTTTAACCCTGGAGCTGCACAGCATACAATAATTGCATAATTAATAATATTACTCTATTATTTAAAAAATGGTCATATGTTATTGGTTGACCTATGAAAACGTTTCTAATAAGGAGGTGAGATAAGCAGATAGGATTAACCATACGTGGGGAAATTTGAATGACAGTAAAATTTAATTATAGAACACTTATTTTATCATCGTAATTAAAAATCCTCAGTGAACTATAAAAATTACTGCCATTCTAATGAAACAAAAAAAACATTTTTATTAAGTTAATTACATAACAGTTTGTCTTTTCTTAAACGATTATTAAAAAAACATAGTTTACCTGCATTGAAAATAATATCCATACGTCCGTTAAAAATGTTGTACGCCTTAATATTTTAAAGAAACTTAATGCTTGTGTTTTATAACTGTAATTAAAAATCTGTAAATAAATAAAAGGATTAACACAACACATACCAGATCTGTAACGTTTTAAGGCACTGAGTGATGGTCACTGCTTTGTGTATTTGTCAACTAAACTTTCTAGTTGTGTAAAACTAGCTATTGATTTCCATCATTAGAAGTAAAATATACAATCTCATTGTCTTTATTACTTGCAGCAACATACATTTACCTTTCTCTTAAAATAAAACTGTTTTGAAAATATTCGTATACGGACACACAAATTGTTTTATAAAAACCATATTAAAATTTGGAATGTTTAAAATATGTAGTAAGAAATCACTGTTCGTTTACTTTTAACTAATTACCGTGTAATTATATAACTTTTGTTTAATTTAATAGTCTAAAACCAATATAAAATGGTTAATATATTTTCTAAAAATATTATTAGAGTTGATACGCCGTTTTATTTCAAGTAATTGTTTTCAATATATATAAAATGTGTAAGTGGACCTGTATTATTTGTTGTAACCTTCTACTTACATAAAATCAACTTATACACGAATTAATAACGACCTCCACTAGTTTATAACACAATCGCTATGTAGCGTATTTTTATTTACACTCGTACTTCTATAAACTATTAACGCTCCATTTTAATAGGGTGATCAACTATCTGAAAAAGGTTTACTGTTAAAGTATACGATGAAGATCGTTTAAAGCAAACCTTGTATTATTCTTATATACGAATGACATTTCAAAAATACTAGTATAATTAACATGAAGGTTTATAAATCTACATCCAGACAAGAAACAGTTTTAAACACAAAGAATTTATCTGTAAGGGGCAGACAATGCTATTACATAAGACGTTTTACAAAAACGTGGTTATTCCACACTGAGTGGCGTGGTTGAAATTTCATAGAGAGCATCACCATCATCGAAAATTTGAGATACTACCATCTCATCGTCTTCACCTTGAACGATTATATTGTAACCTATAAAGCAGCTAATAACCCTAATAGTTTATCAGACATTATTACATGGACACGAGGTTAGCTCTAAATTAAATGGTTTCAACGCTGCTCTGGGAATGCTGTACACACTAAAACCTTTAAGTCTGCTCGCCAGTTGTACCGTATTCACTTTCTTCAATTTTATCTGCACTCTGTTTCGAAGCTGTAATACGTTTTTCTAATACATAAACAGAATCTTCAATACTGTGATACGTGTAGCAGCAAACACATTAGCTAGTTAGTTTCACCTCTATATTACTTTACATGCAAGCCTGATCTATCATAAATAAATACATCTGTCAAAAGCTGATTAAACATAACTCCACGGCCAGGTATAGCAAGCAACGCTCATTATAGTAACAAATAGGGCTCAACTACATACAATCCAGCACTGCTTTGACGAGGATCAAACGAAAAACACGCGCCCACGCACACAAGCTCGCACACGTCACGCACAATGTAGCACGCTCCGTACGCACGCATGCAATGTACGCCGCCGCCGACGCAAACGTACGCACGCCGCGCAAGCTCACGATCCGCCGACGACCCTCACACACCCACACACCACCACCACACACCACACACACACGCACACGCACGCACGCACGCACGCAGCACGCACGCACGCACGCACGCACGCACGCACGCACGCACGCACGCACCACGCACGCACGCACCACGCACGCACGCACGCACGCACCACCACGAGCACGCAAACAACTGAACTTGCACGACAAAGGACACCGTAAAAAACGGTTATTAACAAAACAAGGAAAGCTACGTTTTGAAAAATATTATTTTATAAAACAACAACACATTTTTAATAACATGCTTAGGTTTTCTTTCTTGAACGTGAGTCGCCATCACCGATTTTGATTTGCCCTTCCCCGTTTCTTTTTCTGTGAATCATCTTGTTGGAATCCAGCTCAACACGTCATCTTATCATTATCTGAACGTAGTTGTAATTAGTTTATTAACAGTCATAAAATCTCTAAGCCGTATAGGCAAAACAGAGAACATTATGAATGCGACACTCGAAGACAGTAGAAATGTTAAGGATTATAACCACATAACAGCTGATTTTTTAAATCTAAAGGCCTTTTATGGTCGAGGTATTTTCCTTAGACGCCAGAACGCAGCTTCTTGGTCTTGTGAACGTAATGTTCGTAGAATCGACATCTATGTCTATAGGTACTCCTAAGACGCCGGCGTCTTAGGAGAAAATACCGACCATAAAAGAGGCATTTAGATTTATAAAACATGCCCCAGGGCTATGTTAGAGTGTGGTTAGGTCAATACTCAGACATCCCCGAAGATGTCCGATTCTACCCTAACATTGACGAGTACGCTTGCGCACAAGACCCAAAGCTGGCTGCGTTCTCGTTTCTCGTGTTTCGCTCTTTAAAGTATAACTGTCATCGAGTGAGCATTACTATAATGTATTCTCCTGTTTATGAGCCAACATCAGCGGACATTAGAGATTTTACTGACTTGTTAATAAACTATTACAACATAACCGTTCAAGATAATGATGAAAGCGATGACGTGGTTGAGCTGGATGTATCTCACATCCAAGATGATGATTCACAGAAGAGAAAGAAGAGCGATGAGGTAGGGGCTAAGGGCAAATCTCAAAATCATGATGATGATGATGAGGACGACTCACGTTTCAAGAAGAAGAAGAAAACCGATAAAGCATGTTATTAAATAATAATGATGTATTGTTGTTTATAATAATAATAATAATATATTTTCAAAACGTTAAGCTTTCCTTCGGTTTTGTTAATAAACCTGTTTTTTTCTAGCGGTGCTCCACCGTCTTGATTCATGTTTGACAAGTTTACAAGTTTTGTTTTTGTTGTGTGTGTGTGTGTGTGTGTGTGTGTGTGTGTGTGTGTGTGTGTGTGTGTGTGTGTGTGTGTGTGTGTGTGTGTGTGTGTGGTGTGTGTGTGCGCATCGTGCGTGCGTGCGAGCGTACGTACGGGCGTGCGAACGCTCGTACGTGAGCTTGCGTACGTGCGAGCGTGCGTACGTTCGTGACGAGCGTGCGGGCGTACGTACGAGCGTTCGCACGTGCGTGCGTACGGAGTTTGCGTACGTGCGAGCGTGCGTACGTTCGTGCGTACGTGCGAGCGTGCGGGCGTACGTGAGCGTTCGATGTGCGTACGTGAGAGCGTACGCGAGCTTGTGCGTGCGTGCATGCGTGTTTTTCGTTTGATCCTCGTGCTAAAGCAGTGCTAGTCGATTGTATGTAGTTGTAGACCCTATTGTGTTGACTAAGAGCTATATTGAAGCGTTGCTTGCTATACCTGGCCGTGGAGTTATGTTTAATCAGCTTTTTTGACAGATGTATTTATTTATGATAAGATCAGGCTTGCATGTAAAGTAATATAGAGGTGAAACTAACTAGCTAATGTGTTTTGCTGCTACACGTATCACAGTATTGAAGATTCTGTTTATGTATTAGAAAACGTATTACAGCTTCGAAACAGAGTGCAGATAAAAATTGAAGAAAGTGAATACGGTACAACTTCGGCGAGCAGACTTAAAGGTTTTAAGTGTACAGCATTCCCAGAGCAGCGTTGAAACCATTTAATTTAGAGCTAACCTCGTGTCCATGTAATAATGTCTGATAAACTATTAGGGTTATTAGCTTGCTTTATAGGTTACAATATAATCGTTCAAGGTGAAGACGATGAGATGAGTATCTCAAATTTTCGATGATGGTGATGTCTCTATGAAATTTCAAAATAAAATAGATTACGTCACTCTACCACGCCACTCATGTGGAATAACCACGTTTTTGTAAAACGTCTTATGTAATAGCATTGTCTTACAGATAAATTCTTTGTGTTTAAAACTGTTTTGTCTGGATGTAGATTTATAAACCTTCATGTTAATTATACTAGTATTTTTGAAATGTCATTCGTATATAAGAATAATACAAGGTTTGCTTTAAACGATCTTCATCGTATACTTTAACAGTAAACCTTTTCAGATAGTTGATCACCCTATTAAAATGGAGCGTTAATAGTTTATAGAAGTCGAGTGTAAATAAAAATACGCTAATAGCGATTGTGTTATAAACTAGTGGAGGTCGTTATTAATTCGTGTATAAGTTGATTTTATGTAAGTAGAAGGTTACAACAAATAATACAGGTCCACTTACACATTTTATATATATTGAAAACAATTACTTGAAAGAATTGTTACAGTCGTAAAAATTTTTGTCCCGACAATCTCTATCATTTCAGGGTTCTTCTAAAATACTTTTTCAACATGATAACGGAAATTTTCTTAAGGCTGCCGAGATGATTTCCTCATTTGACCCTGTGATGAGAGAACATCTTAGTAGAGTGCAAAACTCCCAAGAAAATTCTTTAAAAAAAACTCAGTATCTAGGCTATCAAATTCAAAACGAAATTGTAGAATTAATGTCTTCTAAAGTAAAAAATAATATTTTAAATATGGTACGCAGTTCCAAATATTATTCAATAATTATGGACTGTACGCCAGATACAAATCACACAGAACAAATAAGCCTTGTGTTGCGTTATGTGGTGTTAAATCGTCATTGTAAAAAAGTTCAAATACAAGAGAGTTTTTTAGCTTTTAGCCCAATATTCGATTCTACAGGAGAAGGACTATTTAATTTTGTAGTTGAACTTTTACGAAATTTAAATTTAGATATTAAAGACATGAGAGGTCAAGGGTATGTAACGGTGCCAATATGCGTGGAAAGAATAATGGCTTACAAAAACGTATACTGGACGCTAATCCTCGAGCTTTTTTTGTGCCATGCGATGCACATAGTTTAAATTTAGCAGTAAATGATGCTGCTAAAGTATCAAATGGAACAGTAAACTTTTTTAACATAGTACAAGAACTCTAGGTTTTTTTCTCTTCTTCCACAAAAAGGTGGGATATTATTTAAAAAAATGTTCCTGAATTAAATCTAAAACCCCTAAGTGATACTAGATGGTCAAGTAGGGTGGATGCTAGAAAGCCATTAAAATCTCATTTAATTAAAATTTGTGAGAGTCTTCTAGAAATAGCGGATAACGATACTTTTAACATAGAAAGTAGGCATAAATCAAGTGCTTCACTGTTAAATATCCAATCATTTAAATTTATTATTTTGTAGTGTAATTATTTGGTATGATGTTTTATTTTAGATTAATATTGTAAGCAAAATGATGCAAAGTGTAACAATTGACATTAAAGTATGTCAAAACTATTTAAAGAATTTAGTCGATCATTTCAAAAATTATAGAAATGATAATTTCTTTGAGGAAATAATTGCTCAAGCGGCAAAATTAGCCGCCGATCTTGAGATAGAGCAAGATTTTCCCGCAATCAATACTACTAGACGAAAATATAAACCAAAGTTTTTTGATTATGAACATAGGGATGAAGCACCTCAAAATGCCAAAACCGCGTTTAAAGTTAATTTTTTTTAAGAATAATTGATCAAATACTAAGTTCTTTAAATAGTAGATTTGATATGATCTCTAATTATGACAATGTTTCTGGTTTTTTTAGTAATATTTTTACATTATGTGACGATGATCTCCTAAAGAACTGCCAAGCTCTACAACAGAAGCTTACTGATGCGGTAACGATGAAGGCTGATATTGAGGCAGATGTTTTGTTTAATGAGCTTAAAGCTTTAAAGCTATTTTCAATTCCTCATTCTTCAAATCCTCTCGATATATTGCAATATATATTTGAACACAATTTAACCTCATCTCTGCCAAATGTTACAATTTCCTTAAGAATACTCTTAACTTTACCAGTATCTGTGGCTTCTGGGGAGGGGTCATTTTCAAAATTAAAAATAATAAAAAATTTTCTTCGATCATCTATGCATCAAGAGAGACTATCTGTGCTAGCAATATTAGCTATAGTGCAGGAGATGGTGGACAAAATCGATTTTGATGAAGTAATAAAAGAATTTGCTGCCGTTAAATCAAGAAAAACACCTATTTAACCTAATAAAAGTTGTAGTTTTAAGTGACGGATTAAAGATGTTTTTTTTGTTATTAATTAATAATTTATTAATAATTATTTCCAATAAAAATTAAATTAAACAAAATTCTGTTGTTTTATTATAAAATAAATTTTTTTTTTTTATAACTGGATTTCGTACATTAATAAAGGGCGCCAAAGTAATGCCCGCACGCGGGCACCGCTCAGCCTTGCGGGGGCCCTGCCTTGCACAGTGGTTCAGGATTTTGTATTACCATTTGCATTTATACTAAATCAGCTTTTAATTGTCATCTACCTTTGCATTTATTAAGACTAAGGTAAACTACATGTGATTTAGAATAGAGTGGGCTTCCGCAAGTGTTGCACTTAAAAATTACTTTTGTATTAAATTCTTTAGTGACATCCACGTTTCAGAACCTAAATTAAAAATAAATTCGTTCTGCATATTTGTGTTAAAAATAAAATTATGGACACTCTTGTACCTACACTTATGTGCCATCTACTTTAGAAAAGCTATACTATACAATCACTAAACAATCTCGTTTATTTTGTACAGAATTCTACTTGGAGAGAGCTTAACTACAAATAAAAACTGGACAATTCACAAAAATGAGAATACCCAATACATTATACTAATACATTCAAACGTTGAAAAATTATAATATTCGCTATATACAGGAATGAAAATAAATTTATGTGCAATATCTATGGTTCAGGTAGCAATACTGAATTGTGTAATTGTTTTAGTATTAATAATAAATTATTAGTCCCGTTCAAAATTATTTTATAAATAATTAATAATAAGTAAAAAATAAACATTATGTACAAGAAGATGCAAATGTTCTGCTGAATGCCAAAACATCGTTTCTTCTGGGAATTCTGGGAAAAACACAATACAGTAGAATAGTGAAATTCCACTTATGAATTCTGTTCACAAGCTCCAAACCATGTATATTAATTAATACTTGTTACTGCAACAAAGTGATTATGTTCCTTTTATACTTTCTTATGTGCGCAACAAGTAAGGACTGTTTTCCTGGAAAAACATGCGTTTTCAACGATTTTTCGCGTTTTCGACAGTTCCTTCAGCAACTTTTATGAATGTGAAAAGTTGACACTTTTTTCAAAAACCACACAATTTTACGTATAATGTATGAATTAAAGACGCCAGGTTTTAGCGTTTGTTAACAAAGGCGGGCAACCCGGACATTTGTTCGGGGCGCCAAAGTATGTGGACGGCATTTTAGCTGCAAGTTTGACAAAAATAGTATGAAATCATATTGAACAATGAAAATTGACTGTAAATTTACATAGACCTAGTAAATTTTATAATTGCGAAAAAGAAATTTTTTATAAATTAATCATTTATTTTATAAATAAATTAACGCATAATTTGCAAAATGCGCTGTTTGAACTTGTCGGAACATACATAGACTTCATTATTACATAAAAGAGTGGTTTTATTACACACTAGCATTATTCTGGCTATTAATTCTGCGGGAAAAACAAAATTTACGTCAATGCGATATCTAAATTGTAAATTGAGATATCAAAAATGTTTAATAACTTAACTTAACTTAACCTTCACGCCATTCCCAAAACAATCCCTGCCTCTTATTTATTTTTCATTCACAATCTTTCTCCATGATTTCCTATCTCCCCATATCTCCCTAGCTTCCTCAAGATTCATACATTGTATCTGATATGCCCCTTTATTTTTAAAACTCCTTATCTTTCTTTCCTTTATCATACATTCTACTACATTAGGCCAAATTTTACGCGGCCTACCAGGCCTCTAATCTCACCCACATATATTTGCTTCGTTAATCTTGCGTTGTTCATACTCTCTATGAGACCAAACCAACGTAATGTACTACTTTTATATCTATCCATCATCGTCTTTTCCTCGCCACACTTTGTCATTATGCACTTATTGTTTATCTTGTCCCGTCTCGTTTTAATACATGCGCTTCTCAGGAATCTCATACCCACAGCATTTATGTTTCTTTCGTTCTTTTTTTAACATACCCATGTCTCACTTCCATACAGTACTGACGGGACGAACACTCCATTATAGATTGCTCGTTTCGTAGCTAGGTTGATGCTTTCATTTCTTATTATCGTCCACATACTTCCAATTACTTTCCTTCCAGCATTGACCCTTCGTCCAATTTCACCCTCCATTGTACCATCTGCAGTAAACATTCTACCCAGATATTCCAGATATATCCGCATTGTCACTTAATAAGACTGTGTCATCTGCATACACCAGAAGTCTTACATTTACGTCACCAACCATTACACCATTTGTATCGGCACATGCTTGTTTAACACATTTATTCATGTACACATTGAACAACCGCGGTGATAACACTAAGCCTTGTCGCACTCGTTGCTCAATATTAAAGTATCCACGCACACTTCCTCTCGCCGTAACACATGTCCAGCTACCGTAGTATATTGCTCTTATTCCGTTTATTAGACCTTTATTTACGCCATATTCATTTAATATTTCCCATAGCCGCATCCTATTAACTCTGTCTTATGCTTTCTCGAGATCTACAAACGCACAGTTCAGGTCCCTTTTTACACTTAAACACTTTTCGATCACCTGTTGGAGAGCAACCATCTGGTCGACACATCCTCTCCCTGGCATGAAGCCACCCTACATATCACAAATCTTAGTTTGTGTAATTTCTTGTACTCTATCAATCAGTATTCTTCCAAATACTTTACCAACCACACAGAACAAACTTATTCCTCTGTAGTTCTTACAATCACTATTGTTCCCTTACCCTTATACAGTGGTACAATGATCGCGCTTTTCCAATCCCTCGGCACTTTTCCACCCTTAAGGCATACATTGAATGGTTCACACAAGCTTCAAGCTGTGCACCTCCATACTTTAGCATATCACCAGTTATTTCATCTACGCCTGCTTCTTTACAATTTTTCAACCTTCCCACCGTTTTCTCTACCTCATTTATCTCAATATCCTTCTCAGTCTCGTTCACCATTCCTTCTAAATTCTCCTTACTTTCCTCACTACTGTACAGCTTTCCGAAATATTCTTGCCAGCATTTCCTCACTTCACAACAGTCCCATAATATTTCGTTGCTCGTATTCCTCACTCCCGCAGCGTTCTGTGTTGGGCCACGTTTTGCATTGTTGGCCCATTTCCAGAAGAGTTTTTTGTTTCCCTAAAAATCATTCTGCATTTTCTCTCCTTCCACAGCCATCACTTCCTCTTTACTTATTCTCACTGCCTCTTTCGCTTCTTTGTTTCTGAATCTGTACACCTCATACAATCACGTTTTCTCGGTCTCATTTTTTGCTGCAATCATTGCCATATTGTTACACGTCCAAACCGCACTAGGCGTCGTGTAGGCTTACTAATGTAAGCGGGTTGCCAAGCCAGCTAACAGGGAGATGGGCGTGGTCGAAATAATAAGTAAAATGAATGATTAATATGCTCAAACACCTTACACTTATACTCAAATAGCTCAATTCGGGAAAATATGTCTCTAGGCGCCACCACAATCGAAACTTTGTTAATATAATTGTCTTAAGCTGGATGTTAATTAACCCTACTTGATTGTGGAAAGTAGGATTGTGCTTACTCGGTAAACTCATATACGAAGGTTCTAAACCAAACACTCGTCCAAAACAATTCAACTCAAACTCAAATAAATTTAGTACTACCCAGGTTATTAAAAACTTTTTGAATATACCTCGTATACCAAAACTTCTAATATAAAATTTATCACTCAAATTCATTCAATGAACGGTAATTAATTTTTAAAATTCTTAACATGAACGATATCTTTTAAATTTAATTTACTTTTTATAATATTTGACATTCGTAAACATTTAAGGTTTCAAAACTCAAACTTTTATTATACTTAATGAAATTTAAACTAACAGCTGATCTGTTAATAGTGCATTGCTCTAATGAAACTGACATAAAATTTTTGTAATCAACCTAGCTAATATAAACTTTCAGGTTGTTCCTTAAATCTGAAAAATTAAAATATGCAAAGCTTACTTTTAAAATTGTCAAAACAAGATCACCAATTAAGTAAATGTTACATCTGTGTTTCATACCTGGTTAAATAAACAACAAAGTAAAAAAAAAATATAACGATAAATATATATTGTCCTGCATAAAATAATCAAAACCACAAATATTTACATAAATTACATTTACACACACCTCAACAACGTGGTTGAAAATCAAAACCACACGTCACTACCAATTTCTGCAAAAATTCTTAATACTATACAATCCAACACAACATAATTCGAGAACGATTATCTTTTCGTTTCTAAGCTAATTAATATTTAGTCACATTACACAAATGAAAAACCAAAGAGATAATCGTGCTTTACTAAATTTTTAAAATACTTAAATATAAACCTTACTTAAAATCGTTCATTATTCCTTGGATTTTCTTTCTTCCGTAAACCAATATATGTAGTCCATTTGTACTGCATAAAATTGCCTGAAGCACATTACAAAAGGCTCAACAAAACTTATTCCTCTGTGCACTCGCGATTAGTTCACTTACGCGAGGTTATTACTTCCACAAACATGTAATAACGGTAAACCTTCGGTTGCCTCTTAAAATTTCTAGCAACCCTTTACACCAATTTTAGACCCTTATACCAATAAAACTTTCAATGTCATATAACGTTATTTAAACATTGGTTTAATATACAATGAACGCTTCGTTTACTTAACAGGTGGTCTCATAAATACTTTTAGCCGAATCTCGTTACAAGGACACGCGCTGCACTTAATACTTTAACATAACATCTGCTATCTTTATTCAAATCTGCTTACGCACTATTATTTTCTTGAAAATAAACAAACTAATTTTTATCTTCAACTTCAATTTTTAATTATTGTTTTGTTTATGAATGTCTATTTCAATTTATCCCCGGTTCGGGTTACGCAGTTAATTAAACAATTACTGCCTCATTAAAATTCACAAACCTACTCCAACCTCATCACAGTCTATCCCACACTACCTCGCGTACGCGTCTCACCGACAGCCAAAACCGAAAAAGCTTAACTGCCTACCTCTAACTTCAACTAACTCGTCAATCTCTGACTTTCCTATTTATAACTTCAGTCATCCATCTTTAAACATGTCTTCCTTCCGCTTTATATTCTCCAATAATATTCACTCAAAACTACATAGTTCCAACAGCTGCTTCCCTCTATACAAGCACGCGTGTAATTACAATACATCGCCATATTTGTTTTCACTTACAAATTTTACAATTACTTCATGAAGAAATCATTTTTCGTCATTACATTCATTCAGTAGCCACTCTGAACCATTACGCAACTTTTAACACTTATCTCCAATCTGCGCTCGATCTGCTTCCGCAACATTTGCAAAAATCAGTACCGTCTAATGTCTCAAATTCCATATACATACACATATTCTCAAAACAATTGCACAACATTACAAAACTTTCTGAAATTAATACTTAAACATACCCAATCTTTCTCTACATATTTTCTAAAACATTTTACACTTATTCTTCACATTTTCTAACCAAGATTACTCATCTATCCAACAACATTCCTTTCTTTATCAGCAGCAAAACAGAAGCAATACAGTGGAAAGCATTATCGTCCCATCGTCAAATTTCTTTTCACATTTACATTCATCAAAATCTAATTATTCCAACACTAAAGTCTCTCTAATATTCAAATACACGTATCTACATACTGAATTATATTTCTCCTACATTTCCAGTGGCGTATCATACACCCACATACTTTATGCACACACAAAAAAATTTTTTTCATTCAAACTCAATACACTCGTGCTCAGAACACGTAATACACGTCATTATAACATCCTACATACATGGTGCGTCATCGCAACCTGACTATATACGCATATTTTTTCTTACACACTGCCTTTTTTACCGATTCACTCCTCAGAGTACATTTTTTCTGTCTACCTACAGTCGCTCTTCCACATATCCGCACGGCACAATTGACAACACATTTTTTCAAGCTTACCCGTGCACTTTCGACGTCAGTGTCTTTTATTTGTTCGTTCCACACTGTTTCATTCACATTCAACTCTGTACTCACAGCATCTGGGTATTTCATTCTCGTACCCTTATCCACTAGTTTGTCTACCCTAGTTCTGGACGTTCGAACTACGTTTGCTTTCCTTCTCCAGGCCCACTTTTGCCCTAAATACACACTCGATACAACCAAAAAGTAGTCCAATCCACATTCCGATCCGCGCATTACTTTTGTCTTTCACCAGGTTTCTAAGTCGTTCAACATACGCTATCGTGTGTATCATACTTTTAGGTTCACCTCTTTGCCATGTATACACATGCACATTTTTACGTCTAAACCACGTATTAGATACAAACAGGCTTCTCTTCACTCAGAGTTACTGGCCAAATCGTGCCTAGGACAATGTAGCATTCCTTACTAACGGTATCGTCCTACTACCGGACAGTTATTTGTCTACTGCGCTGATACGTAAGGAAGTCAGAAGTAGAAATATAGACAGAGTCAATAAAGATATAAATAATAGGGTGTATACTTACTGTATGAATATCTAAATGTAGATATATACATACAGATTTGTTTCACTTACATACCCTTCAATCACATTATAAATAAGGTGGTATCAAATTTAATAATGGTGCATGGTATCCATCAATGTTTTAAACGTTCTCTATACAAATCGTTAAAATAACTAGAGACACATACCATTCATTAAAAAAATAATGCCGTTGTCTCAGTAGGTAGATCAAATCAGGCCTAGTTCATGCTTTTGATTTGCTTAATTACCACCACTTTATGCTTAGTTATTTCCATTTAACATCAATATAGTAACTTCAATGCAACAATAATAAAAATTATCTCGGACGCCAAGTTATTTTTTTGATTATGCTCGGAATAACTAAACCGAGGATACAATAAAAAATGTACCAAGATGTCAAAATAAAAAATATACAAACTACGTTTATTAAGCATTTAAACTTGTTATTATATATAATATATCTTAAAAAGGATAAATACCTGTTACACAATTTTGTACAACTTCTTGAGAACCTCTGGTTATTATAAAGAATGCGGAAATGTAAACCAAAGATGATGTAATCTTCGTATCAATATTGCGCAATATATCGTATTTGCAATGTTTTACGTTGTAAAGTATACCTAAGTTGAAATTACTTCTTACAAATTTATATTCCTTAAAATTTGAATAATCCAAAATTTATTGCACTCTTGAAGGTTCAAATAAAATGTGTGATCTAAATCTAGATCTAGCAAAGTATAAGTACAAGCTTACGTAAAAGTAAAATTAAACGTGTAATTAAAATAGAATTAAATGTGCAATTAAAAGTGTGAAAGCGCCATTAAATCAATGGCACTTTACACAAAATTTAGGTGGAAACCCAAAATGGCTTCTCCCATGAAATAAACGTACATCAGCAATGCTAAAAGTACGCTCACGCTGTCAGGTGATGTCGATGCACAAGGAATATGTGCAAAAAAAAATTAATTCAAAGATATGGAAGTATAAACAATTATTTTTAATTTAGATTTCCGAGTTATATTTAGTTCTTTGTTATTTAATTTAATACTTATTTATTAAATCTGATTTATTATTGTCGTGAACCGTGACTACCCTAAATTTCACTTTTATTCAATTGAAGGGTAACAATAAATAACGATAATAGCCGTGTTAAGCTCTCCCGACTTTAATTGCCTACTTTTAGGATTAATTAATCACAATTAAGATGAAACATAGAAACAAAGGTAATAGTTAGCTTAAATTTTGAATTTGCAGTCAAGGAAAATGTATCATAAGGCAATATGGAACACAATGTTATAATTAAACTTAAAATCATATATAGTACCAAAAATAAAAGTTGGATCGACCTTCAAATTTGAAAACAAAGAAAAATTGAAACAAAAACTTGATCGATATTAGTTTATCTTAAATCGATGATCGAATCGGAGCAATGAAAGCGTTTTTAAATAAAATATGTACTACATTTATACAAAAATTATGTTTATTAAATCAGTAATGCAACACATATGTTAAGTTCATTTCTTTGATACAACACGTTTTATATTAATATATTTGAATAACTGAACTAAATAAAATCTCAAAATCAAGGATTATAAAATTATTTTAATGATTATTTTTGATTTTTTAAGATATTCGTTGTTATAAAATACATATATAATTACTATAGACTTTATTTACGTGACGATATACGAAAGATACTTTGTGTAGCGTATAAGTATTTTTTATGTTGGTCGACGTTATATTAATTACGATTTTAGCTTATTAAGGACATGGATAAGCCTTTATTTTTAACTATTTTAGTTTTCTAAAATGTCACAGAAAACCGTACGGGTACCAGGACAGAAAAGAAGGCCAGAAAAGGAAGTTGAAAGCAAAAACAAGCTAGCGCGTTAAAAATTTATATCCAGAGTTGTATCAAAAAACAAATTTTTAACACCTTTGGGATTTAATATCAATCACTATTAAAGATTACCTATTTTAATACCAAGCGCACGTGCCGTGCAATAAACACTCACTTGTTGCACCTGTCACATAAGTAACTATTGATCTTTTGGGGAATTGTATTTTAAGGTTTTATTAAATTGTACGAAGAACCTTTTTGTAACATAGCTGCTCTGTGATGTGGCATGATAACATAAAGGTTCTCGTCTTAACATTATGAATGTTATACAAAGTTATCAACCCTCAATTTAATTGGAACTGACCAACTCTGACTCTACCATCATTAGATTAAAGCATTTAGAAAAAATTGACACCAACGTGACACCTAAGGAAATCATTCTAGAAATTTCAAGTACCGACCCGGCATTGCAGTTAAAAGTTTTAGGAGACACCGGAAACACCTACGCGAAACATTAAAAAAACATGAAATCAAAGGCTAAACTATAGATGCAGCTTCTCAGAGAACTATTAATGCCAAAACAGACCATTGGAACGAGGAGAAATATGCAGTATGTGATAATAGATCTGCTGCATCAAAGTGTATAGTCTCATATTATTAATGAAATAAATCCAAATGCTTTTTCATTATTTTAGACTACCTCCAACATTAGCATGGTAAAGAAAATGACTCTGATAGTCAGATACGTTTCAATCAATAAATTTAAAGTTGATGTTGGAACTAAATTTAATTAATTCCAGTCGAAAGATCCCAAGGAAAACAAATGACTGATATAATAGGAAATAATAGGGAATTCACGAGTATTCTATACTCTCTCAATCTGGTTGTTCGCGATATGGCGAAAGCACACTTATAAGCCACTAATTTCATCAACATGCCACAAAAGATATTGTTACGTGATTAAACGGGGATCTGGAAGAAAAAGGAAGAAGGAAAGGATTCTCTGCTCATTCACAGATAGTGAGCACACCGAACTAGCTCAAAAACGTCGGTTCGGGCGGGGTGAGAGAAGAAAGGATGTTAAAGATGATGGCGCCAAGAGCCGCTCCCCTAGATAGAGCTAAGGTTCACCGCTGTCCCGACTCTTGGACAGTGGTGCAGGATGTAATGAGCAAGGAAATTGTAGGAAAAGGGAAGTACACGAGGAAATAGAAATAACAACACTGCTGTAGTGCGAAAGAAACAAGTGTATATTTTATTTTTAAAAATTTAGACTAAATAGTTGAAGGTGTGGATCTAATTAATCCACAACAAGACAATATATTTAGATACCCCAAATGTACAAAAAAAGAAATAGTAATTAAATACTGTTCGCAAGCCAGAATAGTTTTTCTCTATTTTACAAAAAAAAACCAAACTTAAACATTTCCCTTTTTCAAGGGAAGGCCTTCCGTTGTATTCCTAAAAGAGAAAAGTATATCGACGCCTATACAAAGCGTAACTTATTACTAAATAATAACCATAACAACTTGCGATGGTTTACACCAAAACGGATAATACCGAAATAAAATTTTATAGTGAGCCACACGAAACTTTTATAGCTCAGCAAGCATTTTTTTTCTTAAACAATAATGAACCAAATATATGTAAAAATTTAATAATTGCATACATTTCAAGAAGAAAAAAAAATTAATTAATGTCTACACCAAATGTAATGAAAACATGTTTATCTAACGGTTCGTTTGGCTACTGTGTAATTACTTGTGTGCATCCCAACTATCGTGATGCCGCACACAACACCAAAAATGGCAGCCACAACAGATACAATTAAATGTTATTATTATAATTACAAACAAAATGAGGGATGGAAAGTAATGGTAAAAGAACAGATAAGGAAGGTTACGTGGTTGTGAAGTGAAGGATTACTTATTGATACAGCAACAAGTATATAATGATAACAGGTATTAAATGTAGGTTAAGGTATTATTTTAACTGACTAATTGATTACGTTATTTTTAGCAGATGTACTTTATAATTATTCATTTAACGTTCATGTAACAATAGAGAAAACAAAAGAAAAAGGAACGATCTAACCTTTCTATACGCAGGTAGTAGTTACGTTCAGTCGGTGCTCTCGGATCACGAACATAGGTATAAGTTGTCACGATCCTGTTGGATTTTAGTTGCGACTCAGAAGGTAAACCAAAATAGTACTTAAATGTAGATAATATGGAGATAACAGTTGGAGTTAAATCGTAGAATTCAAAAGTAGAAGGTACTTCGTTGAAGCCAAAAGAAGAAGGTAATTCGTGAAAGCTAAAAGGAGCAGGTAATTAACGCTATGTAGGTAAATAATCTTTATTCGTTACCCCTTAGATGTAACGGGCCAAATGAAGGTCTATCGAAGTGCTTTCCTTGCTTTATGGAAGCATCAATAATTCATGTCTTGATTAAAACGTCTTCAAATGCTAAGAAAGAAAGTCAGTTATTACTAACAAAATCAGAGAAATTCACTGGTAACTTATTCGATCTTGCCGAAGATAATTTTTCTAAAACCGCATGTAAGCGAGCAACAAAACTTGTAAATAATGATTAGAAAAGGAACCAATTGTTTTATTGCAAATTATGCTTCTTGAAAATATATCCGATTAGTTATATCGTGTTATATTATAAGGAATTTTTCCAAGAAGGCATCAAAAATTTTCAGCTTGGCAAAATGGACGCCACAGAAAAGAAAGAAGACGTAATTTTTATGTTAAAGTTGTATTAAACACAATACATTGTTATCACCCTTTTTATCTAAATAGAACCAGAAATTCTAAATTGTGATTTCTCCACTAACGCCATCTAGAGCGGACTCTAAAATCTTGTAATATAATTCCCCTTAATTACCTGTATTTTAGGATACGTCACTAGAGGGAGTAACAATGCAGATTTTAAATGAAATATATAAATGTGAATTTATAGCATTTGAATAACCAAAGGTACGAAAATTTATATTAGACTGACAGTAAAATTACTTGGAAATATGTGGTTCAAGTTATGAACAGAAACAACGTAAGCATTTCTAGAAAGAAGGTTTGAGTAAATATGTACAACTTGTACAGAAATTTATAGAAAAGTACCAAAGTAACTTAAGTATCCAAAACACAAATTATTTCGTTACAGTGTGTTTGCTTGTTTCGAAATTTACTTTTCGATGGGCAATACTTTTAAAACATCTTCAAGATTTAACTTTGAAAACACTGACACTAGTTGGAAGACTAGGATAGAGGACTTAAAGGCTTTGAGTTTCCATTTGGGATATGTTTTGCTAACCATTCACGAATATCATTTGGTTATATGTTAACAAAGCTTGATCTTTTACAAAACTGACATATATATTTCAAGAATATTTGATCGAGTTCATACTTCAATGAAACTGATGCCAAATGACTCGTAATCGAAATTGTCGTAAAGGCTAGTTTTGGATTAACACGATGAAGCACGAGATGAATCTTTTATCTTGTTTTGTAACTGTGGTTTCATACTAGTTGAGTTGAACAGCTTATTTCCACAGTTTTTGCTTTTGTAGCACGGCGTTTCGGAAACGGACTGTTTACGTCATCATGCTTAGCCCTGAGGAGAGCTGTTTTCGCACTTGAGTCGAATTCATGTTATGATTTTTAACCAAGCACTTAACTACTCTCAGATTCAACCTTTGGTACCTTTCACTTACAAGTTTGACACCTTTCCCGCTGAGCTATTTAGTAATCCAATATATCTTTTTTAGAATGTTTGCCTTTGCGAATGTTATTCTTAGGTTCCTGAGTTCTCTCGTATATATAGTCTGCCGTATTCGCATGGTAAGTTGTATACACAATTCTTTATGGTTTTCGTCGCGTGATTTGGTTTTAGTCAGTATTCCTCTGGGCGTTCTTGTCGATTTGAAGGCAATGCGTATATTGTATTTGCTGCCTATCGTTCGTATTTTGTCTGAGGTACCTTATTTTCTCCGGTTTTACACTGCGTTTGCAAACTACAGAAAATGTCAATTTGTGCTCTATTACAAAGACGGTGATCGGTGTGTACCAAAGAAAATATTGTCATTTATGTTAAGTATAATCCCATCTTATCAATAAAGATATTTCATGTTAGATTATTTTCATACACTCGGTATACGCAGTCATGTGTTGTGCATAGAACGTATTTTGGATGATATATATATATATATATATATATTTAATTAATTTCAGATTGATTAGCAATCAGAACATATACTTAGAGTTCTATAAGCTAATTTTTTTACTGCTATAAATGTCTACTACGGAAGCCTCCAATGATGCCACCGAAGTTACTTCACAGTATTTTAGAAGTTTCTGACACTAGTTACAACTCTTGCAGTGCACACTTCTTCACAAGTACAGAGAGACATGCACGAACACTAACACTACTTTGCTAGATCTTGAGGCCATTTACGCTTTAGACGTCTGAGATGCGGTCCTGTGGTGAGTGGCTCTAGGATTTCATTTGGGTGGGCTGCTAGTCTATCTTTATGCTTAGTTGCTCTTTCAGCGATGACTTCGGTGACAAATGTGATTTTGAGATTGTTGTGTATTGTGCGGTTTCAGAAGTACCATAGTGCTTCAGCAATTGTCCTTAACGTTTTGGACTGAAACCTTTGCATAATGTCAACATTGGACTTGCATGAGGATCCCCATAATTCTATGCCATACGTCCAAATTGGCCTGATGATTACATTGTAGATTAAAAGTTTGCTCTCTAGTAGTGAATTTCTTCCTATAAGCCATTGCATCTTTTTTGTCTTCAGATCCAGGTTAATTTAGAATCCATGTATGCCCAGATACTTCATTTCACTTGCTTGAGGAATTTGTGTATTGTTGAGTGCTACTGTAGGACACGTTGACCGTTTTAATATAAATGTCACGTGGATAGATTTCTGGTCGTTTGCTTTTAATTCTACATTTTTGTAGCCATTCTTCAATTAAGTTTAGGCGTCTTTGCAGATGCTGGCTTGCACTTATTGGGTCAATGGAAAGTATTGCCGTATCATCTGCAAAAGTACACGTGTGAGTTTCTTGAGTACCAGGGAAGTCAGATTTGTAGAGGAGATATAACATGGACCCTAGTATGCTTCCTTGTGGTACTCCTGACTTTATCAAATGGATTTGTAAAGTGCTTTCCTTATATTTAGTTTGAAAGTAACGATCCGATAAATAAGTTTGAATAAGTGGATAGTATTGATGTGGGAAGTTTGTTTTGATCTTATAAAGGAGACCTTCATGCCAGACCTTGCCAGAGGCCTGGCTAACTACGAGAGATATCACGGTACAATACTTTTTTCATCAAAGGCAGTACGAATTAAGTTCACTATGCGGTGACACTGCTGGATGGTGGAGTGCAGTTCTCTAAACCCAAATTGATGAAAAGGTAACCAGTTATTTAGTAGATCGTTTTTCCTTATTCTTTTATATAGCAGTTTTTCTAGAAGTTTAGAGATTACAGGTAGGAGAGAGATGGGTCGATACGAGGTCACTTCGGAAGGTGGTTTTCCTGGTATAGGGATAAGGATAACTTGTGAGAATTTTAGTTGCTTGTGCCAGTATGCTAACCTTAAGACGGAGTTGAATATTACAGAATTACAGAATATTAGTGTTATGCCTTTTCTGGGTAATTCTTTTAGCACTTCTGCTGTTATCAGGTCATGCCCTGGTGACTTATTATTGCGTAGACGCTTAATTTCTTTGCGTATTTCAGCAGTAGAAAACTCTGTAATTGGAGGTAATTGCAAAGGAGCTCATAAGTAGTCTTCTACGGTATCGTCTTGATATTGATCATGGTGTAGCAGGAATACACGAGATAGATGCCTCGCAAATAGCTCTGTCTTTTCATGATCAGTTTTAGCCCATGATCCTGTTTCATTACGTAGTGGGGAGGTGTAGTATTGAGACTTGATGATACTCCTTGTAGCTTTCCATAGAGAATTGTCATTTTTGTTAAGGTTTTCTGCATAGGTTTCAAAGGACTCGTTTCTTACTTCCTTTATTTTTGATTTTAATTCATTAGTTAGTCTGGTATATTCTGTTAGAGCTGCTGGATTTCGAGACCTTTGCCATTGTTTTCTGGCTCGCCTTTTCTCTGCCACCAGTCGTTTAACCTACAAAGGAATATTGGTGTTTTCTAGAGCCTTAGTTTGTAAGATACCAGGTGTTGCTTGCCATGCTGCATTTTCAACTGTGCATGTAAAGTGGTTTGTTGCTATTTCGAGTTCTTCTGCTGTTATTATTCTCAGTTTGAGTTGTAAGTTTTCGTTAATGTATTCCAGAAATAAGTCCCAGTTCGTTCTTATGTTGGTTTATCGGGGCCTTGGCATTCTTAAGATTATTGTTCTGCTGACAGTGGCAATTACAGGTGTATGATCAGAAGGAAGATCATAATTTGATTTGACATCTATATAGTTTCGCGAAATCCCCTTACAAATGAACAAATCTAGGAGATCAGGAATTTTGCCCTGATCAGTCGGCCAGTAGGTCGGTTCACCTGATGAGAGATGAGTGTACGTCTTTTCACTTATTAGATTGTATAACTGACTACCTTTCGTAGTTATTAATCTTGAACCCCAGGCTGTATGCTAGGAATTAAAATCCCCTCCAGCAATAAATGAGTGACCGAGTGTTTCAAAATAGTTTCTGAACATTTTCTTCGTGACGTTATGTCTCGGAGGACAATAAACAGCAGACAAATTTATTGGATTTTGCAGATTTTTGACTTGTATCGTAGTAGCTTGCAGAAAATCGGCTTTATATTGCGGTAATTCATAATGTACTTTTTATAATTATCGCTGTTCCACCGTGTGCTGTTCCGTCAGGATGATATGTACAGTAAGTAGCATAGGATGGAATGTTTAGAAATGTCCTTTCCGTAAAATGTGTTTCTGAGACTAGTAGGAAGTCAATACTATTTAATTTGAGAAATGTGACAACTTCATCTTTTTTAGCCTGAAGCCCATTGACGTTCCAAAGAGCTACTCTCAGGGGCTTGGCCATTATGAAACTAATTTAGATATGACTGTTGATAGCATATTCAATATCATGCTGTTTTGCTGAATAAGTTGCTTAAACATCGTTTAAATTCGTTAAGGAAATGTTTAAGTGTTATGTCTTCTGAAGATTGTGTGTTGTTACTATTTTGCATTAGGTTAGTATTTCCTGCAAGTACCTAGCTGTGTGATGTATCCTGGCTTGTTGGTCTATGAGGGTGAAGTCGCAGTGGTTGTGGTTGGTATTTGTGAAACATTTTTTGGGAATTTGGTGTTTTTTGCATTTTAACTGTATTTTGTAGTTCTTGAAAGATTATGCACCCTCTGTAATTTGCTGGGTGGGAACCTTGACATAATTCACAAGTTACAGGAGTATCCCTGGGTTTTTGACATGTTTTGGAATCATGTAAGCCTCCACACTTGACGCATGCATACGGATGGTTGCAGTATGCTTTAGTATGATTATAGTTCTGACATCTTGTACACTGTGGTATTTCAGTATTCTGTCACGGCGGTTCAAATGTAACGTTTTTATTTCGAGGTCTATGAAGAATGTTGGAAGTGGTCCGTTAGTTTTCCTGTTCCTATGTTAACTATGTTTCTGACTTTATGTCCTAGCGCCTCAAGTTCTTCCTGTATTTCTCCAGCTGGAACCGTTTGGTGCAGGTGCTTCAGGACTACGCGATATGCCCTCTGAGATTTTAATTGATACGTATGATAAATTAATTTTTTATCTTGTAAATGTGTAATAAACTTTCTGTATGTGTCCGGAGAATTAGGACTGATTCTAACTACATTATTTGCCATACTTTTAGTTTTATATTGTTCGTCTTCCGCAATATTTCTGAATTCATTAATCATTTTTGGACAATTTGCAACACCCTGTATAAAAATCGGAGGAGGTTTTTACGTTTGTATTTGAACTATTCGCTTGAGGATTAATTTCACTTACTTCGGAGAGTTGTGCATAACGATTTGATTGTGTAAGATTGAGTGTTTATATCTGTAGGGGGTTTTGTTAAACGTTTTCGTTTATTTCTTCTTACCTCTTGCCAGTCGTTATCATTAGACATAATTTCTTCATCCGTATCAATGTAAAATTCTTTTTGATTTGGTTGCTTTTGTGTTTGTGATATGTGTTATTGGTGGGCCGAGTTGTAGATTATATGAATTTCAATCAGTCGATTTATTTGTGGGTCACAAGATGAGCTTGGTTAGACTTGTTGTTGTTGCGATAATATAAGCCCATTTGTGTTGATTGGGTTTGACTGCATTTGTGTATTAGACCCATATCTTATTGGGGGGCCAAAGCTGCTTCCATCAGGAAACATCAATGGTTAGATGCTGTATGAAATTGTGAAAATTGACAATGATGTAGATAAAGCTCAGCAATAAAATTGTCGCTATTTCACTGTTGCGTTATCGAATAGTGGTCGTTGACCGAGGTTTACGTACTGTTATCACAATACGTTGCGTACACGTCCGCCTCTCGTAAATTCACAGTTAAAAACTGATATATGAACGTGTGTTACATAATGTAAATTAGTGTAAATGATACACCACTCCTATTGAGATGATAATGTTTAAATTACTGTATTTGGCCACTGTATTTTGATGAATGTGAGTTCAAATTGCTGTAAATGGATAGTATGCGAATTTATGATATGCTGATGTTATGTTAAAGTGTAGCGAAAGAATATGCAAGTTTATTTTCGCTAATATGAATGTCATAATATTGCACAATGGAAAAATTTGGTGCATGTTCAAGGACAAATGGTGTAGTTTGTAGCTTTCATAAAAAGTTGAAGCTAGATCTTGACAGTATGTGAAATGAATTTGAATTTGAATTTGAAATTGAGTCGTTTAGAAGTGTTATTGAGATTTTTGTAAAAAATTCAAGATGGCAGCAATTTTTTTGTTTTGATTGCATTTGGGCCGTTTTCCTGCCCGGCAAAGGTGTGTGCTAGAAACTCCTCTGGGATAAGCTGCTTTGCTTTGATCGGGATAAATATGATGACGTTCTGCAAAATAGATGACCGTACGCATATAAGGAAAAGAGTGACAGGGGAAAGCAGGAGACCCTTGGGATCAGAGTTATACTTAAGAGGGCGGAAGTGCGCAAGTATTTTATAATAGCATAACAATTTTTATTTATGAATAATTCGTGTCGCAGTGCATATTAGTTGACTGTAAAAATCCATTTTGGGGATGAAGTATTTAAACGTTTACAAATGAAATGATTAATTTTGATTAGAAATTAGTATAGTTTTTCCAAAATTTAGGAAGCATTTAAACATATTGGTAATAAACAACAATCATTGAGTTGAAAAATATTGTGCATAATGGGCCCACGCGATCCAAAAAGGAACTTGACGTGATCCTTTATGTAACTAAATAAACATGTGTTAAGCTTTATGAATTAAATTAAACAATGTTGGACATTGATATTACTGATTTAAATATATGTGCGATTGATAACAGCACTAAATCGATAGACAATTAAGAATTTAGAGATCAAGTGTAATTAAAATATTCTGACAGACATTTTTTTAGAAGGGCATTTAATAAATCAGGTTGCCCAATTTTTATACGCGTTTAAAGGCTTAAATCAACATGGACATTTAAGTTAGCGAATAGTGCTAAAACCGTATTGAAACCCGGTTGAAGACGCCGTTTGTCAGAATGTGCGTATATACTAACGATTAATTAAAGTAAATCAACCCCAGTAGATACAACACTACACCTTAGACCTGGTAAGAAACTACGGAATTTATATATGTAATAATAATTTTTAATTTTTCAATGGTAGAAGTTTCATTGTCTTTGGAGGTGTCATTGTTTATGTTGTAAATTTCATTAAGGATAATCGTTCTCCATTACCTGTTATTATGCGTTTAGATTATAGGATTTAGAGACTTTAATCTATAAGAATTGTTTTTTCTTTTGTGTTGCTTTACGGAAGCAGCCAAGATACATGTAAATGTTTTTTGAAAAATTGGTCAAAAGAGTTTGATTAGTTTTTTTTTTAATTAAATTGTGATTCCTTACAGTTTAACGTTTTAAAAGAGATATTTCATTGTTTTCTTTGTATGAAATTCCATAAAAGATTACATCGTTTAAAAATAATCAACCTTTTGATATTTGATCTGAAAATTGTTTATTTTGAGTTAGAACGATTACGAAATTTAATTAGTTTGTATTCATTAACAGTCATTGAATACACGATACTGATCACTATTTATTTATTAAGCAGAAATTTCAGATTGGAATTACGATTCATTCATTCATGCTTGTAAATACAGGTTATTGATAAAAATGAAAACGGTATTTGATGGAAGATATATGATCCGTAAGCGACGCAGATACAAATTAATGTTTTAATGGTTAAAAATTAATACACCGTATTATTATTTTTCCAAGTGGTTGGTGAGAGTAGATGAATGAGATGCGAATTCGTATCAAATCGTTGAATGGGGATAAAATATACATTTTAAGACACAACAATTTGATTATATGCATTTGCTGCAGTGTTTTGAAAAGTAGTTTTGTTATCAACCAGATGGTCAATAAAATAGATACCATTGTGTTTGAATTTCATAACCTCGCCCTTTAATGAGCGTTTCATAAACTAAATCAGTTATTTGTTAAAGAATCCCATTAAATATTTCAGGATTCGGCTATTGGCCGATAGATGGCGCACATATGCACTTTCGTTCGCTTAAGTTTATTGTAAAATACCTTAAGTAACAGGGAATAACGAAATTTAAATTAGTAGAAGAATTTCAATACAGGGTGTACCAAGTGTACGTTATTTCGCATCGATAAAATATCACAATATGTAGTAATGATAATAGATTTATGAAAGCATGAATTTAGCCCGTCACAAAAGTAGTAAAAATGAATCCATTGGACTTTCTACTGGTAATGTAGTATGATGAGGAATTTACAAGGCCCATTTCACATCGCACAATTAACCGTATAGAAAATATACTTTCGCACCCTAGTGCGTTTCTCTTTCTCATTGTACCCAATACGAAAGTAAAAAATACGTGTGCCTTTTACTTTCGGATTGCTTTTCTATAAGTTGCCGTAGCAACTACCGGTTGTCATCGGCCTGACGGGGAGTTCGGGTCGCAATATTCACATAAATAATGAGCAAGCCTGATGGCAGTGCAATAGTGATTTCAAATGATTTGACATTTTAAGTATTCAGGTGATCATCTTTAAATTCATAATAATTACGAATGACACTGTTATGGCATGATTATGATTTCTGAATAAAAAACTTGAAATATTAGATTAAGTATATTTTGTAATTGTTTAATTTGTGATTAATAAAACAATGAGCAGGCTACCTTTTTTCATGATCGTAGGAAAAATAAAGCTAGCACGAAATCGTGTATCCTGCACTCGCAGGATTCTCACACTCCGGCTGGCGTCTTCGTGTGAAAATTCCCGTTTGTGTGATTTGTGATATCTACCCCTTTCGTAGTTCGTTATGTAATATACTATTACAAACAAGTTATGTGAACTTGTCCAAAATAACATATTTCGATATCGTAACACAAACGTAAAAGTTAGAACACACATCACGTTAATCTATTTAGAAAATTAAACACATACGCAAATACTGTTTCGTAACGTACTACAAAAACAAAACAATGAACCAATTATACGTAAACATCACCGTCAACAAACAAATACACATACATTCAATCCACGGAAATGTACAAACATGAATAATTCATACAGCTTGTGAGTAAATCCAAAAGAAACACTAATCATTTATGTATTCTGTGGGGAAACTATTTAAAAACAGGTTGTGGAAAAACCTTTGACTAATTCCGTAAGAAAAATATTAATAACTCATGCTTATACAACCAGGTGAAAAGCGAAAGATGGAAAGTTTTTTTTTAATAACTATAGTCCAGAACACTTGAGGTTTAGCCTAACTCACAAACACTTAGAAGGATGGATAGCGGGATACTGAATTGTCAAGAGATGCCTATCAACGGCTACCTTGAATTTTTTCATATCATATGTAAGAAAAAAACAGGAACTAGGGAGATCATTTCATAGTTTAGAAGCCGTGAATAATAATGTGGATTGCGCCCATTTGGTTCGACAAGTAGAGATTTGTACCGCGTATTGATGATGTGAATGAGCGAACTAAGTATTCCCAGGAAAGGTGGTTCGAGATGGTGTCAAAGAATGTAATTCAGCAGCGTACTAGCCAATGTAATACCGATAATACCAAGATAGAACTGACACGATTCTTCTATGCTCAAGGATTGTATGTCACAAGTTACAGTGGGTCATTTATAAGCTTAATCTCTCTGTTCTGAATACGATCAATGATGAGGGAGCACCACACCCAGAGGTGAGAGAATTATATTCTTGATGAGGTCGAACATAGACCTTATATAGCAGAAAGGGTTGTCGCCCGCTGATGATGATAGCTTAGCTACTGAAACGCGCTCGGTGTTTTTTAATTTTGTGTGGTACGTGGATGTATTTTGTTCATTACAGTTGGCGGGAAGTAAAGTATTAGATCTGTACAAAAAGTCTATTTTACGCGCAGCTGCTTTAGTAGCTAACAAAAGATAGTCAACCCATAGTAGATTCTTTTGTGACATTAATTGCACAACTTTTTTCCCATTTAACCGGAGTTGTATCTATTACCATTTCCGAGATCCTCATATTGCGAATACTTTCTTGGAGACAATATATATATATATATATATATATATATATATATATATATATATATATATATATATATATATATATATATTGTCTTGTTCTTCTATTTGCCATTTACGTTGCTATCTCTGTATTTCCACATAACAAAATTTTGCAATCATAATTCAATTTTGGCATAGCACAAGTTACTAATTTCTTCGTACTTTAGGTATATTTGTGTAATAAATAATTAAATATATATATATTTGCAAACATAGTTTGTCTCAAAGCGTTGTTATAATATTCAGTTATGATGCTTTTGACAACTCTGAGTTGTGTCTTGACAAAACACTATTTTACGTACCTTTATTATGATTTGCATTAGCGTAAGTGCTAATACGTAGGAATTACAAGTTTCATCCCTTTACCACTTGTCAGTATGTTATCAAACAACTGTATCAATGATAGCCTTTTTTGTGTTTTATGCATACTTACTAACGTAATTCAAGTACACAAGAATTGTGGAACACTCGTACACTTGTTGTTACCAGCTCTCTCTGATTAACTCATTTCTATTCTGTGAATGTGTATGGTGAAGATCACCTACTAATGTAATTTACAACTACGCTTTGTGAAAGCTAATTCTTCTTACTGATGGTTTCTGTATCAAACAATTTCTTTATAAGCGGAAGGAAAAGAATATACCACTCTCGTTGCCTTGTTCAATTTTGCCCTATACAGGGACCTTTGCAGCATTTTTCCCTTAAAGCACTGGATTTGTCCATATTTAAGTTTAATAAAGTGCATTGTCGTTGTTCATTAAAAACCTCTTTTAATATTTTTAGGTTTGTAGCGTTTTGATCTTGCATTTCGCCGGGGCCAGCGACTGTATAATTTCCTAATTTTCTGTGTTGTTTCGTTTTTCTCATTTTATGTTTTTATGGGCTTTTCCACCTTTTAAATTGTGGTTAGTACTATCGACTTAACAGTATGGACGAAGATAATAAATCATCAAAGTATGTAGCAACCTTTCTGTATTTTATATATCTACATAAATTAGTTTCCTACACTTACAATCTCAGATAGCAAATTAACCAAATTTAAAAATGTATTAAACAATTTTAATTAATTCTTTGGGAAACTGTTCACATTAACAGTTTAAGAATTTCTCAAATTAACTTATTCATGATTAAGCAATTTCCATTAATTAGTTTTCTTGAGCAGCTTTTTATAATTTTTAACGATTTTAACGTACTTTTGCAAATTTAAAATTAAACTTAAAAATTCTATAATTACAATTAATTTTGAGAAACATACAAACTCGACTAGCATTAAAACAACATTTCATCATTAATATCTAAATTTCAAATATTACTATAATTCATTCTTAGTCATGTTTGTCTTAACTTTAATTTATATCTTTTTAACTGATTTAGTTAACATATCGATAATACCCTTTTTTTAAACAATTTCCATCGTAAAACCTTTCCATTTCCATTAAAAAAAATTAAAATAATTATAGCTATTTTTAAATACTTTAATATTAGACCTTTGAGTAATATGCTTTTTTTTAAGTTCTAAATGAACTATTCAAATCCAAATTATTCATTTTCAGCACCTTTGAAATAAATAATATACCTATAAGTAGTAGTGACGCACCTTGGCCTCCATCTTGGATTTTTGGGACGCAACCTTGGGACACTTTAACTTTCCCTTTTTTTTATACGCCCGTGTGGGAATCGTATTTTTTTCACCTGAGAATAAAAAGATTTAATCTGTTATTAATTAGAATCCGTTTTTATCAAAGGAGATTGCATAATTATGACTACATTTCTTTTAATCTCATCTACAGATTGTGACCTAATTTATGTATGCATTGGGGGGGTTAAATTCTAATAAGGGTCCGTAGTCTTATAAGACGAAGATCTGTTTGCGGGTTTCTTAAAATGTGTTTATTATTATTATTATTAAAACAGTTATTAAAACCACTTCATTTATATTAATTGAAAAGTAGCAATCAGTCGTCGACATTGTGTTAATTAACGTGTTTAAAAATTTTTAAAAATTTGGTGCTACAAAAGATATTAAGGTCTAAATTAAATATTAGATGGAATAATAATAATCATTTCTACCCTGATGCAATAGCGCTTTTTTTTATACCGGTAGATTCTCTGTCGAAGCGGTCAGCACCTATGCACTCGAAAAAAATTATGGCTTATTTATTTGTATGTTCAATTACTCACACATACACACAAATTACGTTAAAATAAGTAAATGAGCGACAATTAAGAAAACAGGTAATTAGGCGTTATAAATTAGATATACATCAAACTATTATTGTTAATGCACGACGCGCATGTTAGTTTTAGTAAATATTTAAAAGACAACAACAAATAGGATTAATTGATGGAGATAAGCACAATAAAACAGGGTAGAATGTAAACTACTAAAAACGCTTTTATTTATCAAAGTGGAATGGTTGGAAAACAAGCATTATACAGTAATTTGATTATAACTAAATATGTAGTGAAAAACTTATTTACAAAATCAAGCAAGACTAGATTCATAAATGCATTGTTTTTAGGATATATCGCCGGCTTGAGCGGCAGCAGAGATGGTTCGTCGAAGGGGGTGTCGCACTGAGCGACACGAGATGAGGGAGCGTGCGCGACGCATCCTCATCCCGTCTAATATTGTACGTGTATGCATTTCAAAATTACTTTATTCATTATTATATATATACATATTTAAAACATATTAAAATCGTCTTTACATCGCACTATTATGTTCTAGACATAATATTTTCTAAATACATATCAAAATTAACAATATATTACCACTTCATTTTCACCTTTCATACTTATAATTCCTTATCTACACTAATTACACGTTGCTTCATTACGCTTCTTGATGTATTGCTGAGCCAAAGTCTCTTTATCACCCTGTACATTTCATAAAACCCTAAATCTAGTTTCTTTATTTCGTTTATTTTCCTTAGCAGCTCGCCTAGTCTCTTCTTTTTCTCGTCTATGCTTAATACTTTTTCTTTGCTCTCCCCTCGTATAGTGCGTACTACTTTCGTTATTTCTGCTAAACTGAATCGCGTTCACCCAAGCAGGCCTTTTACAGGGATCCTTGAAACCGCTAACCGTGAAGAATTCTTGTGAGCTGATTCTATTTTAGATTTCTAAGAATTGTAATGTGATCCCGCACGTGCGCATTGACCTAACCTAAAAACCGTGTTTTTGTTTGACTGGTGTAGGGCATCGCAACTTGTTCTCGGGTCTTCGCCCATTGTCGTGATCCGCACTTGTTCCTGGGCCTTCGTGTATTGTCCTGGTACCCTTGGCGGAAGATTTGAACTTTTATTATAATAAGAGGCCTAATACTAACTTGTAAGACAGGTGTAGGGCAGCGCAACTAGCTCTCGGGGGTTTGCCCCTTGTCGAGGACCCATTGCGGAAAATTTGAATTTGTGTTTAAGTCTCTACGGGTTATGGCTGGAAATATGAATTTGCATTGTGATAAGGGGTATAATGCTAACTTGTAATAAAGATGTAGGGCTTAGAATCTTACTCCCAGACCCACGCTCCTCGCCCAAAAAAAAATAAGATAGACATAGGGCTTCGAAACTTGTTTTTGAGTCTTAGTCTATGGTCCCTTGGCGGAAAATTTGAATTTGAGTTTGTATTTAAGTGTTTACATTCTAATTACTTATTGCGAGAAATTTGAACTTGTAGTCTAATAAGAGGCCTATTACTAACTTATAAGACAGGAATTGGGCTTCGCAACTTGCTTTCGGGCCTTTACCCCCTGCCTTGGCCCCTATGTCTGGCTGGAAATAGTATTCTAATAAGGGGACCCTAATGCTAACTTATATGACAAGTATAGGAGCTTGTGTTAGGTCTGCGCCCTCCTGTCGTGGCCCCCTTGTTGCGAAATTTGAATTTGTGTAGCCATCTAGTTGTGTATGGACTAATGAATATTTTCTGTAATAAAGGTGGCACCACATAGCGTTATATTTCTAGATCTAATTAGGGTCTCGTTTGTGGTACCATCTAGTGGCATATTTTTAAACTAGCGAATGTTTTCTGTAATACAGACGGCGCCGCCTATCGGTATATTTCTACGACTAATTAGGGTTGTTTGTGGTGCCATGTAGTGGTGTATAGACTAATGAATGTTTTCTGTAATAGAGGTTGATCGTGTTCGTCTCTCTCTCTCTCTCTCTCTCGTCTCTATCATCTCTTTCTCAAACATACAAATCAATTAATCAAATCAAATTAATTACATCAAATTAATCAAATCAAATTAATCAAATCAAATTAATCAAATCAAATTAATCAAATCAAATTAATCAAATCAAATTAATCAAATAAAATTAATCAAATCAAATTAATCAAATCAAATTAATCAAATCAAATTAATCAAATCAATTAAGCAGATCAATCCCAAACAAATCCCGTTAGATCAAATCAAACAATCAGATCAATCTCAATCAAACAATCAACCAAATCAATCTCAATCAATCAAATCATAGCTTAATTGATTTGATTAATTTGATTTGACTAATTTGATTTGATTAATTTGATTTGATTAATTTGATTTCATTAATTTGATTTGATTAATTTGATTTGATTAATTTAATTTGATTAATTTGATTAATTTGATTTAATTAATTTGATTTGATTAATTTGATTTGATTGATTGATTTTTATGTTTGAGAAAGAGACGATAGGGAGACGAACACGATCAACCTCTATTACAGAAAACATTCATTAGTCTATACACCGCTACATGGCACCACAAACAACCCTAATTAGTCTTAGAAATACACCGCTAGGCGCCGCCGTCTCTATTACAGAAAACATTCTCTAGTTTAAAAATATACCACTAGATGGTACCACACACGAAACCATAATTAGCTCTAGAAACATAACACTAGGTGGTGCCACCTTTATTGCAGAAAATATTCATTAGTCCATACACAACTATATGGCTACACAAATTCAAATTTCGCAACAATGGACCACGACAGGAGGGCGCAGACCTAACACAAGTCCATATACTTGTCTTATAAGTTAGCATTAGGGTCCTCTTATTAGAATGCTATTTCCAGCCAGACATAGGGGCCAAGGGAGGGGGGTGAAGGCCCGAAAGCAAGGTGCGAAGCTCTATGCCTGTCTTATAAGTTGACAATAGGCCTCTTATTAGAATACAAGTTCAAATTTCTCGCAATAAGTAACCAAAATGTAAACACTTAAATACAAATTCAAATTTCCCGCCAAGGGACCAGGGACTAAGACCCGAAAACAGGTTGCGAATCCCTGTCTGTTTTATGAGTTAGCATTAGACCTCCTTATCATAATACAAGTTCAATTTTCCCTCATAGATGGGCCTGGGAGTAAGTTTCTAAGCCCTACACCTGTATTACAAGTTAGCATTATATCCCTTATTACAATACAAATTCAAATTTTCCGCCAATAGGGCCTCGACAAGGGGCAAACCCCGAGAGCAAGTTGCACTGCCCTACATCTGTCTCACAAGTTAGCATTAGGCCCCTTATTATAATACACATTCAAATTTTCCTCCAAAGATACCACGACAATACACGAAGTCCCACCAACAAGTTCTGATCACGACAAGGGGCGAAGACCAGAGAACAAGTTGCGATGCCCTACACCTGTCGCACAATTTGGGTTATGTGCGGTGAGGGTTATAGTTGGGGTCGCCGAAACAGCCTTCGCCGAAAGCCTCGCGTCGAAAGATTTTACCTACATGATATGATATTTTTAAACTAGAAAATATTTTTTATAATAGAAGTTGATCTTTCCCTTTCTCTCTTTCTATCTCTCTCGCTCTCTTTCTCTCTCCCGCCCGCGCGCGCGACGCACCCTCATCTCGTGCCGCTCCAGTACGACACCCCCCTCGACGAACCATCCGTGCTGCACTTGATTTAATTTTATATCGCCCCTCTATCAAGAAAAGGGCTACGGCCACATAGGACAAAATAGACAGCTAAAAGAAAATGGTGAACTATGTCCACACTGACAAAGGACTGGCTAGGAAGTTGATCGTAGATCACCGGGTTAACGAAATAACTTACGATTGTTTAACGCCACTTATTTAATATACCCCAACGTAAAATAGTATAAATGTTATAATAATAATTAAATTTTCGTAAATATCTAACACAAAAACATTTTTATAGAGCGCCAACTCGCAGACCTAAATACAATTCTATCAGGAAATATTCCCAATACATTAATCAATATACATCAGAGACAATATATCTATGAAATAAACCAGCAGTAATCAACTTACCTTTCCACCAAAACTAAAAACAAAACTATGAAGTGTACTTAAAAATTTACATACTCAGACACAATACGGTTCGGCATCTAGTGTTGACCCTAAAAGAAAAGAATACCCAAACATATATCAATAATTATCCGAAATTGAATTCTTGTATACCGATATTCCACGAAGAGCTAATTTATCATTTTCCAATCAACCGGACGCAAATAAACCCCAAATATAAAGCGAAAATTAGCACTAGCTGTCTACCCTGTTGTTTACTTATGTAAGCACAAAATATTCTTCAGTAAAATTACTATGAGCATTACAGACAAAATAATAAGCATGAAGCGTTTAGGAAATTTAGAAAGGCCAAGTTTATTACCGATTTGGCAATTGCAGTACAAGAATTTAATAAAGCGCAACACAGAATGACACATTTATTGGTAGGCATAGGGCTACCAACAAAAGATTCAAATTAGTAAATCCTACTTCAAACAGTTTTATACTAAACAAATATTAAAATTGTAATCAGAAAAAAAAATAACAAATGTTATACATCCCCAATGATAATAAATAAATATTCAATTTGATTTACACAGTAATTGCAACCCCAGCAGTTAGCATAATTTTTTGACATACATTGTATATTTAAACTCAACTAGTAGCATTCAGTCAACTAAACAGCTGATTGCATGTATAGTAAACACAGGTAGTTCTAACGGTTGAACAACTACGGTTATTTATCAGAATAAAGCTAGTACATAAGAAAACCTAGAAATTGATAGATAAAATACAAATTCTATTCCTTAATTGTAACACACTATTCTATTTACGAGAAGAAAACTAATTCCACGTAACTCTAAAATGGAAAAGTTTTAGAAACAAAAAAAAAACAATATTTTGTAACATGCCTCCCTTAATAGTTGAAAATAACCAATGATTCTCGGTGAATCGAAACATACATCCAACAATCTTACCATTTTAATTATATAAAGGTGAAGATGTCTCGTGGAAAGTAAGAAAATTTGAACTGATCGCCTTCAGCAGAAACGAATAGCACGGAATTCAATTACCTTCTATCCGGTAATAATACCAACTTACATTTTGAGGATCGCAATCTTAAGGAAGCAACCAGTGAACCGTCAGATTTGGAACTGAATTTAAGCAGTTTTCGCCACTTTGCTTAAGTGTATTAGACAAAACATAACAAGAATTTTAAGTAATCTCAACTACTTTAAAAGTATATACACACACACATACGCACGCGCACCAGCGCACGCGCGCACGCACGCACGCACGCACGCACGCAATCACGCACGCACGCACGCACGCACTCACGCACGCACGCGCAAGCACGCACGCGCGCACGCACACACACACACACACATATATATATATATATATATATATATATATATATATATATATATATATATATATATATAGTTGACTTGCCTTTCGTTTTACAATAGCACAACACAACCCCCTTTTTAATAATCACAGCTTCAATTGTCTATTTAATCGGAGAACATTGTTCAGTTTACTATATTAATCCTAACATGCACATGCAAGTAACTAATCAAATAAAAGTAGATACTAATGATCTGAACACTTATCCCTAAGAAAAGAAAATTTATACCTAAAAGCTAACAAACATAGTATAAATAATACGACATACACAACCGGTATACACAATGTATGCTTTGAGTTTCTGCTACTGCGCAACGGACGCGTAAACAGTAACTAATTAAATTATATCAAGATGATGCTAAAGTTAACACATCACTGGGTATTTTGTGTAAAAGTTCAGTAATAATTACTCTAAATTTGGGTTAGAATATGTACACCAAATATTAATTAATAGTTTGATCAAATTATAATAGTTCTACCTTAATGAGATATTTACGAAAGTGAAATGCATTCAGATATCAATATGACACCGAGGTTGTAACGAAGGTAAGCCGTTTATTAAAATTATTTGTAAGATGGTTAATTTAAATGCACTTAATCTTTTAAGAGGCTGTAGTGTTGAAAGCAGCATATAATTTATAACAGGTTCGGCAAAGTAAACTCAGCAATACAATGTTTATTAGTATATGCAATAAAGGAACAATCTGACCTAGTATTGAACGAGTACTTGAGCTTTCATTAGTACTAAATGTATCACATCACACAAAATGGCCGTTTCAGAAGAACAACACGTTAGGGAAAGGTGTTCAACAACATTTTCTTATCAAATTTTTTTTCAATAGAAATGTTATATATATATATATATATATATATATATATATATGTATTTCCAATAAACCATTTCAGTAATATGTAATTATTTAATGGTTTCAACCATCTAGTGGTGATTCAGCAAAGTAACAGGTATACAGGGTGAACCGAATTTAATTTGCGTATACAGAGATATCGAAAACCGTAATAGATAGAGTATCGGTTAAATGAGAAATAAGTTTCGTAATTTGTTGGGTAGTACATTTGTATAAAGAAGTTTGGTTTTTTCCGACTAGTTCCGGAGATATTCGATAAAATCCGAAAATGCTCATTTTCGTTTTGTAAGACTAGCGTTGTTATTATAACAGATATCAAAAAAATTTATCTAAACTTTTTTTTTTAAATAAAATTTACTACAACTTGCCATAACAAAAATTTCAATACGACGTTTTGTCTTTTCAGGACCACCCTCAACAATATTTTTTTAAATACGGACCTGGATTTTTTACTACAATTTTTTTTAAGGTTCTTATAGCTTAATACAATGATATAAAATTCTTGACTATTCTGCTACGTTTCGTCTGTGAAAAATCATCATTTTCATGGTTTCTTACTGAAATGAATTAAATTTTTTACTACATTTCTTTGTAGGTTTTGTATAATCTTAATACACTGCTATGGCATTCCTAACCATACACATTTCATCTATGATCATCATCTATAAGCCTTTTGTAATAGTCTTTAAATCAGTATTTATAAAAAAATAATGATAATCACAAAATTTAACAGTTTATTTTACATCTAATGATAATGAACAAATGTGATAATTTAAGACTGACCTAACAGTAGCAAATAAAATTAGAGTATTTTTAAAAACCAGCTATGAAAGTTGCTCAAAATGAAATCCATTCTGTTGAATACATAGTTCAATCCTCCTTGACATGTTTGATGTCGCTGCATCCACCATTTCGGGTGTAATTTTTTTGAAATGCATCTCGTATTCGTTGACGAAGTTCTGAACTGTTAAATTTTGTGATTATCATTATTTTTTTATAAATACTGATTTAAAGACTATTACAAAAGGCTTATAGATGATGATCATAGATGAAATGTGTATGGTTAGGAATGCCATAGCAGTGTATTAAGATTATACAAAACCTACAAAGAAATGTAGTAAAAAATTTAATTCATTTCAGTAAGAAACCATGAAGATGATGATTTTTCACAGACGAAACGTAGTAGAATAGTCAAGAATTTTATATCATTATATTAAGCTATAAGAACCTTACAAAAAATTGTAGTAAAAAATCCAGGTCCGTATTTAAAAAAATATTGTTGAGCGTGGTCATGAAAAGACAAAACGTCGTATTGAAATTTTTGGTATGGCAAGTTGTAGTAAATTTTATTTAAAAAAAAAAGTTTAGATTAATTTTTTTGATATCTGTTATAATAACAACGCTAGTCTTACAAAACGAAAATGAGCATTTTGGGATTTTGTCGAATATCTCCGGAACTAGTCGGAAAAAACCAAACTTCTTTATACTCATGTACTACCCAACAAATTACGAAACTTATTTCTCATTTAACCGATACTCTATCTATTACGGTTTCCGATATCTCTGTATACGCAAATTAAATTCGGTTCACCCTGTATACAAAATACATGGACTTACAGCTAACCAGAACCCACATATAAATGACACTAGTAGGTTTATTTTGAGAACTTTTACAAAATAAGAAATGTAATTACGATGAAGGAATAGTTCAATGCAATATGAATTAAAACGTACTTAGCAACGTCAATACGTACAGAAAATTTAGGTCATTAAGGTATAGAAATAAGCAGAGAGTAGCCATTAAACCACAACACTAAATGTTCAATTCACAGTTACTTAGTTAGTTTTCTTGTCAGTAATAAGAGAAAATTATAAAATCGATCCGATACGATACCGATTTTACACGTTACAAGGGTTATTCAATAAGCACTCTTATCACGATGGCTAAATCGTCTTATTACCTTATTTTACGACATGTGAGAAAGTATCGCCGAGATCGGTGTGTGTACGTGTTCCTGTGCGTGTGCGTGTTCGTGTACCTGTGCGTGTACATGTGCGTGTGCGTTTGCGTGTACGTGTGCGTGCGCGTGTGCGTGTGCGTGCGCGTGCGCGTGTGCGTGCGCGTGTGCGTGTGCGTGCGCGTGTGCGTCTGGCTGTGCGTGTGCGTGTGCGTGTGCGTGTGCGTGTGCGTGTGCGTGTGCGTGTGCGTGTGCGTGTGCGTGTGCGTGTGCGTGTGCGTGTGCGTGTGCGTGTGCGTGTGCGTGTGCGTGTGCGTGTGCGAGTGCGTGTGCGTGTGCGTGTGCGTGAGCGTGTGCGTGTGCGCGTGCATTTTCTGATTTCGATTTTCCATGTTTTTGTATTGCAATTAATTACGTGTTTTCCATACTCAGTTATTGCTTGACAATTAAACTTTATTTTTACAACTTATGAACAGCTTCATATTATGATACTATTTTATATAATTAAAGGATACCTGCGTAAACATACCCCCGTTAGGGGTGCAAATAGATGGGGAGCAGCTTATGGCTGCAATGGGGAGGAAAGGAGAAAAGTGCAACACCAGTATTTATGCAAAAATTTATAACTTCAGCTGAGGTGTGCGAATCGTGGTGCGATGAATGAAGGTATGCTCTTACCGGCAACAGTTACAGCTATTCGCAGGATAATAAGAGTTTGTCGTTAAGCGGATATGACTCTCCGATTTGACGGAATCCTCTCCGTCCAACCCTATCAGGTTTGTGAACTGTAGTTACCTGGGAAAAATGGTGTAAATATTTATTGTTTTATTTATTTATTTAGTCGCAAGCTTTCAGACAGAAACTGTATCTTTCGTCAGGCGTAATATCAAAGTGATAAATATTGACAAGGTAACACCAAAATGACAAAAATGAATAAGGTAACTAGAGAATTAAGATTAAATCACTGTTGTAGATTGTGTAACTTTCAGTTCTTGAAAATACGCACCCAGATATCGGACAGTTTATATCCATTATCCCTGTTCAAGTCGTTAGGCTGTTTCAATAGTTTCTTGAATCTTCCTCAATTACTATCGTTAACCAGAATTCATGTGTTTATATTGTGCAGAGTGCTTAAGGCATGTTAAGCAAGTGCTGATTTAGTAGGATGAAGTAAACGTAAGTGTATTTTGTGTTCTGTTAACCTGGTGTTAATGCTTCTTCCAGTTTCACCAATGTAGACCTTACCATAAAAGCATGGAACTACGTAAACACTACATGGTATTTGGTCCTTAGCTGAATTTAGAAGATTTCGAATTTTAATATTGCTTTTATATTATGCTTTTGTAATATTTTACCAATTTTATTCGTTGTTTGCAAGGAAAGTCCAAATGGAAAATTTATTTGCAGTTGTAGATTTATCCTCCTTAGGCGTCGTTTGCCTTGGTTGAAATGACTGTTTAGTTTGTTGTTTGTTAAAGTCATTATTTATGAAGACCTTTTCAAGCTGGTTTAATTCATGTAGTAGTTTATATTGATAGCAAATCTTTGTGGCACGGTTGTATAAAGTTAGTATCGTACTAAACTTTTGTTATGGATGATGGTG